>JAXOFQ010000030.1:0-169210 GCA_037178815.1 Barbatula barbatula | reverse complement strand
ACGCATCCCCAAAAATTACAGACAGATGCCGGGGGTGAGTTCTTTAACAAACAGTTTCAATCTGTTTCTAAAAAGTATAATATTCAACATTTTGCTACAGTGTCAGATTTAAAAGCTCGCGTTGTTGAACGTTTTAATAGAACTCTGAAAAGCAGAATGTGGCGACTACTTAACAGTCGCTAACACACGTCGATACGTAGATGTGTTACAAGATATTACGCTGGATTATAACACCAGTTTTCATAGAAGTATTCAAATGAGACCCGTGGATGTTAACAAAAACAACGAAGACACAGTGTTTCAAAATCTTTACGGACCTAGGAATGCTCGATGTGTTAAACCATTGTTCAAATACAAAATCGGAGATATTATAAGAATATCCAAAGTGAGGGGTCCATTCGCCAAGGGTTATGAGAAAAATTATACAGAAAAGTATTTCACGGTGAACAAGTGTGTACAACGAGACCCACCAGTTTACAAACTTTGTGATTATGATGGAGATATTATTGAATGTAGTTTTTACAAGCCAGAGTTACAAAAAATATCTGTGAGCAAAAACAATACGTTTAAAGTAGAAAAAATCTTGGACAAGAAAAAGCAGGGTAAGAAGACCATTGTCTTGGTAAAAGGTTATGGAAGCCTGTTGTGGAATTTTCTTATTCCTTAATCAAGGTGAGTTTTTTAAACACTTTAGACAAATGCAACACACAGAGAGCATGAGCTACCTTGCAAGGTATTTTATATTTTATTGTCATTCAGTCTGCATCACAAGCATGGTGCAGACAGAAGGCCCCTACCTGTTCATTTACAGGGGCTTTTATATCATCCATACATGACCCCCCCCCTCTTCTTCTCCCCTCCCTTGAGCAAGAACGTATCTTTGGTAACAAAAATGTGTCGCCATTTCTTATCTTCACCAGAACCTCTTGGTCTTTGCTCAAGGGCAAAGGAGCTGAGTGGTTTGCCACGTAGCACAACATTTCTCAGAAATTTAAGAACAACAAGATAGACAGTCTTGAATCAATTTTTACAGAGATTAGCATGAAGAAACCCACGTCATGAAAATTTCCATCACATTCCCATCTTTTATCATATATGATAACCAAAATCTTTATGCCTCAACCTGTAAGATGAGCACTGCCCTTTCTCCTACAGATTTCCTAGGCCATTGTCTTGGTACTCCCTAAATTCCCCTTCCGTGAGATCGATGGTCTGCATCATGAACCTTTGTTCAATTGCAGCCATGCTCCCTATCATCATTCTATTTAAACAGTTCTAAGAACAGTAAATTAAACATGGTAACATAATTATAAGAAATAACAATCCCACTAGAAGTGGCAATGCCACCTGCCTCACCCACGCCCCTCAACCTTGGCTATTCCACCATTTCAACAGACTGTTAGTCATATCATCCGGCTCCCTGATAGCATTCTTCCTGTGTGTTATGATGTCTATTACATTATCAGCATAATCCAGAATGTAGAAACAACAACTGAGCATTTTGCACACACAGCTTTTCTCTGCGGTGAGCACATCTAAAACTAACCTACTCTGCAATCCTAATTCCCTACTTCCAAACTGTTCAATTCTGTACTTTACTTACCACCTGGTTCTCTGCACTCTGTCTTTTCTTCGGCCTTGTTGGTGCTGTTTGCAACTGTCAACAGGGTTGTGACTTTGCAGGGTGACCCTTTAGCCTTTTCCGGTCCTCTAATCTCAGAGGACTGACTTTCCATGCCTGCTCGAGTCGCATACACCACCAACAACTGTCATTCACTCCAACCTCTTTCTTTTCTATCAGTGCCAATGTACATGCCTTCTTTGCATTGATATATTGCCATTCTCGTATCTACCTTCTAGCTCTGCTTCTCGTGACTTTTCCTGCCTCTTTTTCTGCCTGCTCTGCGGCCTGAAAATTACTTGGCTGAAATTATATCTGAAGCTTCTGACCTGTGTCTTTCCCCTTCGTCCACCACATCCACCAATACTGACCTGCTTAAACCTTCATCACCTTCCATATTCTTACTCTCATTTGTGAAATTGCTCCCGTTCCCTCATAATTAAAATTTTTTCTCAGTTAGAGTTAATCTAAAACTTTCTCCTTTGCCTTTTCATTTGGCCGTCCCAGGGGACATAATGGCCCACATTTTCAAATTTTGTTGCCTTATCCACCACATCACCTGAGGTACACGTACCTCTACACAAATACATATTTGTTCCCCAGTACCTAGCAGAATTGGGTCCCTCCCCATACCATTTTATTAAACTTGGAATATAGTGTTGCACAAAAACAAAATTCTATAATCTCTAATTTCTCGGGGTTCGATGCGTCCCCGACTGGAACAGTTGATTCCCTTTGTCAGCAGTGTCGCTTCTCCTGTCGCTTGCACGACCATTGCGAAGAGCCATTGTGGATGGAGTTGCCCCTCCTTGGACCTTTTTGCAGTGGGAGGCGTGTCTTTTCCACGACTTCCTGGAAGCTGTGTAATGATTTGTCAGCTCCATTTGCTCCTGCTCTTTTGACCTGCACAAACATTTTGAGAGCAAAAATACAAAAACACATTGCCTTGTAACATCCCCCCTTTTGACGCGTGGTCTAGGCCATGCGTCAAAATCGCAAAAGCAGGGAAAAAATGTTTGGCAAACAGGTGAGGCCATTTTGGCCCCCCCAAACATTGTATGTGTATTTACATGAGCACTCCTTCCAGAGTGCACGCTCAGCTGGTTCTGCAAAATGTTTGCATCTCTGCAAGAGAAAGAGTTTTGTTAGTGATTTCTGGAGACAATCTGTCTGTCTCTGATGTTGCTTGCTTTGCTGCAAGGTCAGCTTGTCGGCTTCCTGCAAAAAATAGTTTCAGATACAAAAGTGTGTGTGTCACAGTCACACACAACAATGGCAATTGGGAGAATAATGGCAGAGAGCATATCAGCAACCGGTGTCTGATTAAGAATGTTTTTACCATCAGCTTTTAAAAAGTTTCTGTGTTTACACAGTGTGCCAAAATCATGAGTTACACCAAATGCACATCTAAATCTGTGTGAATGTCTACATTTCATTCTTTGCTAATTCGCATGTGCGTGTGAGTGCAATGAGCTCTGCTGTTTGAGCAGAGAAATGGTCAGGCAGGCGGCCTGACTGTACTGTTTCAAAATCAGACACAACAGCAAACCCCACATGATTCTTTCCCGCCTCATCTGTTCATGCACTGCCATCTACATAGAAAGTCAAGTCTGCATTTAGCAGAGGTTCGTCTCTGAGATCAACACGTGGCGAGCAGACTTGCTCTAAAGTGGCAACACAGTTGTGTGGGTCACCATTGTCAGGAAGTGGCAGCAACGTGGCTGGGTTTAGTGTGTTACATCTCTTTACCGTGATGTTTGGCAATTCCAACAACGTCAGATTATATCTCAGCCACCTCGCTGTAGATAAATGTGACACTCGTTGTTCCAACAGAATCATAGCCACTGCATGGGGAACAAACACAGTAAGGGGAGAATAACCAACAAACTCCCTAGAGGCCAGCACTGCTTTCTCCGCTGCTGCTACTGCGCGCAGGCACGGTGGGAGACCTTGTGCCACACTATCTAATCTGGATGAAAGATAAGCACGGGGCGCAGCTGGTCTTCGTGTTTTTGGAGCAGCACAGAGAGCATTGTGCCGTCTTTTTCGTCTACCATTTGTGTGAATGGTTTTCCTGGGTTTGGGATACCTAGCGCAGGCGCAGATTGCAGAGCTCGCTTGAGATCACCAAAAGCCTCAACCCCTGCATCAGTCCATTCAATCTGCGCATTTGCAGTCATGGGCTTCCCGTGAATCAATACCGTGAGATGTTTTTCCATCTCTGTGTACCTCAAAATGAAATTCCTACAGTAAGAGGTCATCCCTAAAAATGTCATTAGTTGCTTCTTAGTTTTTGGGCGTGCGATGTCTGAAATTGCAGACACGCGCTTTGCGGACAGCTGTCTGCCACGGTCAGTAATTTCGTGACCCAAAAAACGAACAAATTGTTTTGCCAGCTGGACTTTGGAGATATTCACTTTGTGTCCTTCGTGTGCCAAATGAGTTAACAGTCGTACAGTGTGTTCTTCACATTGCGCTTTGGTGGGTGCACATAAAAGAATGTCATCCACATACTGAAGCAATGCCACCCCCTTCGGGAGATGGAATGGCTCCAGTGATTGTCGCAGTGCCTCGTTGTAAATGGTCGGTGATTCGCAGTACCCTTGGCATAGACGTGTGAATGTATATGGCTTGCCATCAAATGAAAAGGCGAACCAGTATTGTGAGTCTGGGTGTACTGGCACACTGAAAAACGCGTTTGACAAATCAATCACCGTATACCATTTCGTCTCAGGCGGAATTTGGCTGAGAATGGTATACGGGTTGGGTACGTTTGGTGCTCGTGGCTGTACTGCGGCATTAACTGCTTGCAAATCTTGTACGAACCGCCATTCAACGGGTGCTCCCTTTTCTCTGATCTTTTTAACTGGAAACAAAGGTGTGCGCACAGGTAAATTTGGGCATGGCACAACTATGCTTTTATTTTTTTATCTTTTTAAACTCATTAAATATTGGCCTTATCTCATTGAGGGCTTCTGGTTTGAGGCTTCTGTTTTGAGGGGGAATTGCTGTTTGCGTGGACAAAAATTACCCTCGGGCGTTATCACAACAGGTTCACGGTTCCTAATCAACCAAACATAATATTTTCCTGTTATCAACAGTTGTACGGGCACCTTTCCCAAAATGTATGGTATGTCAATACTCATCATTAATCTTTTTGTGTGTGAAAACACTTCAAGTCCCCTTGTTGCTGACAGACAGGCATGATTCTCACGATGGGCATGCAACAAATTTGAATATTGCACGTCATCCCTTTTAACCCATTCTATGGCGTGCGCATATTTGTCAGCAACACACCCACAGCTCCCCACACCATTGCAATCAATGTCATGAGGCTCTGTGAGGCAATACTTTCTACATCATACTTACATAATTCAATATTACATCGTACAGCTGTACGAGCGCTGCACTCGGGTCGTGTTGGTATCATGCTCAATCTGTCATCACACATTATGACTGTGCCCAGCAAATGAATCGGGCAGCAGTCAGACATGAGAAACCTGTGTCGGAATTTGACACTCCCCAACTCGCATTGCACCCTTTTGACATAAATTATTTTACATTAGAGCCACTAGCATTTAGGGAAAACACAGCTAGTTTAGACTCTGGCAAATTTAAACACTTCTTGTGAATCACAGTAGGCTATTCGTTGCCCCTGAATCTATCAAAAATTCAAGCAGTTTGTTGCACACAAGCATTGTGCATTTTAGCAAAGTTCAGAAAGCGTTTTCATTCATCATGGAATGTGAGCTAAGCAGATCTTCGTTGCATACAGTAGGAAAAAGCATTTCTTCATTGCATATGCTAAGGGAAATCATACTCACCACCCTCGGAATGATGCCTCACCTCCTCACTTCCATCTCCCTTTTGTTTTGACCTCAGTGGTCTCAGAGGCTCAGGACAATCGTTCCGCCAGTGCCCCGTCTTTCCGCAATTGAAACATTTCTCTGGATCATAGGTGCTAGAGGGTTTAAAACCTCCTCTCCCTCGCCATCTTCCTATTCTTCCGTGTTCTCCTCCGATATTCATTAGAGCCATGTGGAGTTCTTTATCTTGTTTGTTTTTCTTCTGAAGCTGTTTCTTGTCTGTTTGTCTTTCGGCGTGTACAGCATGACTCTCACTCATTCTCGCGCGATCTGGCCCGATGCATGATTTTTTCACTTCTCGTCTCAGCTCTCCTCTGAGGTTCCGCAGAAAAGCGGATCTGAGATGTCCTTCGAACGGACCAATGTCCGGTCCGTCTGCATCAGGTTGATGTCCAAAATGTTCTTTAAATACTTCCTCCAGCCTAGCCAAGAAATCCTCCACTCTTTCATCCGTCTTTTGCACACAAGCAGCGATCTTGTCCAGGTTCAGAGCTTTGTGAAACGTAGTTATTAGTCCTTCTAAGAATTCTTCCAGAATCCTCCTGTACTCAGCATTGTCTGCATGCAACCAGTTGACATGTTCCCTTCTATAATGCTCCACAGGCCATTTACCCTGTAGCTTTCTTAGGTCAGATGGTTTCAGTTTGACTTTCAACAGTCTCTCTAATTCTTTCATTGAGGGTGAGAATTCTTTGCAAAATGTCAAAAGTTCTTTGTCTGTCGGTGCTGGATGCACTCTTTCTTGCTTCGGACGCACCACGGGCTGTGGCATGTGCGGCACTGGTGCTGGTGGAGACACTGGTGGGGGCAGTGGAGCAGCCTCGATCGGGTTCAGATGTCGGTGAGGAGGGACACAATCATCCTCCGGTTGGTGGTTGTAACAAGTCATAGATGGGGGTAAAGAAGACAGAGGGGTTAAATCATTATATTCAGGCAAAACAGGGTACAATGGAGTTTTCGGTGGTGGCAGTTCTTCCAATGCCTTTTCTTTAAAAACATAGTCACGTCTATTTGCTTCCCTCTCCCATAATTCTAAACATTTACACGCTTCGTCATATTTTTCCCTTTCTTTTGTAGACATTTTAAATATGTCTTTTTCCCCCATGTGTTCTCTTATTTTCTCTAATTTTGTGGTACTAAATGTACCGTTTTCTGGAAAGTTACCTTTTCCTATTAAATAGGGTACACCTTGTAAACTTCCCGTTCCCCACCTTTTCCTCATTTCTCTGTATGTTGGTTTATCCATATCCATATGGGAACTTCCCTGCCCCATTTTTAATTCTGAATAGTCCCCCAGACTGTTTAGAATCTATCTCGATTCTGAGTAGTCTCCCCTCTTTAACCAGACTGTTTTAAGCAGTCCCCCAGACTGTTTAGAATCTCTCGATTCTGAGTAGTCTCCCCTCTTTAACCAGACTGTTTTAAGCAGTCCCCCAGACTGTTTAGCGCTAAGTAGTCTCCCCTTTTTCTCCCAGACTGTTCAGAATATTTTCAACTCACCGTTTTCTACTTTTGTGCCTTGCACTGAGTTCTTTTGGGATCACGTCAGCCTGGGGTCCGGAGTAGAGTTCTCTCATCCCTGTATGGGGTTAGAGCTGGATTTGCTATGTCCAGGATGATCAGTCAACTCTAGTCCGTTCTCCGTCAGCCTTGTGATCCCATACCTCGTCGCCAAATTGTTGTGGAATTTTCTTATTCCTTAATCAAGGTGAGTTTTTTAAACACTTTAGACAAATGCAACACACAGAGAGCATGAGCTACCTTGCAAGGTATTTTATATTTTATTGTCATTCAGTCTGCATCACAAGCATGGTGCAGACAGAAGGCCCCTACCTGTTCATTTACAGGGGCTTTTATATCATCCATACATGACCCCCCCCCTCTTCTTCTCCCCTCCCTTGAGCAAGAACGTATCTTTGGTAACAAAAATGTGTCGCCATTTCTTATCTTCACCAGAACCTCTTGGTCTTTGCTCAAGGGCAAAGGAGCTGAGTGGTTTGCCACGTAGCACAACATTTCTCAGAAATTTAAGAACAACAAGATAGACAGTCTTGAATCAATTTTTACAGAGATTAGCATGAAGAAACCCACGTCATGAAAATTTCCATCACAGAATTTTTTATAGCGGGGAATGGTGAAGATTATATCGATCTAAATAATACATTGTTGTTTTTGCGTCTCAAAATCACAAATCCGGACGGCACAGATATTGTAGATGGAGCACCTGTAGGTCTGATTAACTATGCAGGAGCTACCATTTTTTCACAGGTTGACGTATCACTTGGAGACTTATCTCACAGAGTTCCAGCACATATCCACACCGGTGTGTTATAGAGTGTCTTCTTAACTACGGAAAAGATCTTCTTCAAACAACGTTTTCCGCCGGTCTCTTTTACAAAGATACAGCCGGACATATGGACTGTACTAATCCGGGGGAGGAAATGCGGGTCTGACAAAGAGAGCTGCGTACACTAATGCCAGCAGTGTTGTAGAATTACTAGCACCAGTTCACAATGACATATTTTTTCAGGAAAAACTTCTGCTTAATGGTGTGGACATCAAAATCCGTATGACTAGGTGTAAAGACGAGTTTTGTCTGATGAGGGATGACAATATAAATTATAAAATAAATATTCAGTCCGCGTCCCTTTTTGTGAAAAAAGTTACCGTGTCACCAGCAGTACGTCTGGGTCATGCTCACGCACTGCTCTCTCCTAGGCCAAATACCCTATTGAGCGAGTAATTTTAAAAAAGAATTCGCTGCCCGCTGGTTCTCGCGTAGTGACCCAGGAAAATGTATTTCTAGGAACCCTCCCCAAGTCTTTGGTCATAGCCATGGTTGATAACGATGCATTCACGGGTCTATAATAAAAACCCCTTTGCTTTTAAAGATTATGATTTGGAATTCTTGGCCGTATATGTTGAGATTCAGCAACATCCGGCCAAACCGCTACAACCTGAATACGGGGCCGGTTCTGCTACACAGGAGTACTATCAACTAGCTCTGTCTTCTGGAAGACATCTGAAAAACCAGGCATTGTCTATTGACCGCGAAGAATATTTGCACGGGTACACATTATATTCATTTAATTTGACTCCTGATGAGGAGTGTTCTAGACATGTGTCTCTCATCAAATCTGCTAATATCAGACTAGAAGCACGGTTTCGACAACCGCTCCCCCGTACGATAAACCTTGTAATCTATGCTATTTATGACTCGATTCTTGAAATTTCAAATCGCAGACGGGTCTTGATCGATTACTATTAACATGAATACTGTGGATAAAATATAATGCAACACACATTTTCTAGGTGTTCTGCCGTGTGATTATTTACCAGAAGAACGTCTGAGAACAGTGCCATCTATGGTCATAATCAATACACACCCCTCAGGACTCCCCGGGGAACACTGGTTAGCCTTATACATAACCAGGGAAGGGGTTGGGTGCTTTTTTGACAGTTTTGGAAATAAACCCGATCATCTCCGTTTTCCAACACAAATCAGTAATTTTCTATTTCTTAACTGCGACAGTGTGATACTCAAACAAGCAAGTCCAGAATTATTCGTCAGACACGTGTGGGCAACATTGCATGTTCTTTCTCCGTCATATGTCCACTACTTATGATTATGAATACATGATGAGTTTGTACACTGATGATTTAGATAAAAACGATACTATGGTGTCGTTTTTTGTGAAAAAACTAAAAACCTATAACCATTTTAATAAGAAAAAAGTGTTTACGTAAATGTATTCAATGTGTTCAGACTGGCAAAATGTATAAATGTATACTGGAATAAAAACCATAATAAATAACAAATAGTGCAAGATTCTTATTTTTGCGATGACTTATTTTTATTAACACACACACACACACAAAATATAACAGAATATTCATTTTTTTCAAAATAAAAAGAAAAGATTAGAGATGCATCCATCGACAGCGTTTGTGACTAGGCGAAATGATAACATCGCCGTCAGAATGGTCGTTATCATGATGTGGTACATGGAAATTACATTTAAAAGAAAGCAAAGTTATACTCGCATGCGGCATGCTTTCTTAGCTGGATAAAACCATGTGCTTTCACTGAGAACTATCATGAAATATCCATAAGGTTTACCGGTTGCATCCTGATAAGACTCCATAAAATATTTTGCACGGCCTGGATACATCTGTCTGGCGTCTCTGGGTTTTTTAAACAATATCAAATAGTTTGTGTTCAAGCTGATGGTCCTGCTGGATTTACCCTGACAATGTTAATAGCACTAAGATTTCTGTGGTGTACATACTGTGTAAACACCTTTTCCACTTCATTGTTAACACTGGCTTCTTTCATTAAATCATCAATAATAAGCAGATTTGTTTTATTGACAGGAAACAAATGATCATCATTGAGAGTCTGTGGTATACCTTCAACAAATTTAATTTTATACAGTTTCAATAAATCATCATACAATGGTTGCCAACAATCATAAATATATACAATATTCTCCCCATTTTTAGAAATCAATGTAACAGCATTTTGCAACAACATTTTTACAAAAAAGGATTTTCCAGAGTTTGATGGTCCACTTATCACACATGAAAATGGATGCTGTAACCTGAAATCAAATGCCTCGGTGTCTAGCACACCTCGATGACCAAAAACTTTGTCAGTAGCCATATGGTAGTGTAGTGTAATCACCAAGCAGAACTCTTTTATTGTAATTCACTCGAAAACGTTTGACTAGTGATTTGTTATGGAGTGTAAACCGCTTTTTATCCCTCACAATACCGTCCATACGGGCCAGTATGTGACGACTATCACCATCCCCCACAACATAGTGATTGACAAGTCCTATCAGAGTGTCCAATCTGATAGCCTCAGAGTTTACTGCATTAAGCGTTATACCTTTGGCTTTCATACAAACTTTCCCAGTGTTGGTGCGATAACCATATGTCTTCGGGCCTCCTGATGCATATTCGGTTATGAAGCCCCTGACCCGATTTCATCGGTGAGATTACCTAGGTAAGGTCCCAATGGTGGATCCCAATCACCGTCTTTGGATGTGAAAATGACACTGTCTGTATCACAGTACAACGGTCTATCGGACAACCTATCCATTAGACCATACAGCTCTAAACGAGCATACGCTGTTGTAAATGCTCCTAAAAATATGTTTATATCTCGGGTCTGGACACCTTTACCATCAGCATAACACCATTGAATTATCGCTACAGTGTCTGAAAGTATGTTACGTGAAGTTTCGGGTCAGGCTTTCCCCATCCCTTTATGGGGTAAATTTTCCCATGCCTATAAAACAATAGCTAAGATAAGCTACTGCTGTCTTGCTTTAATTATACCTGCACTTTCCGTTGACACGGCCGAAATTGTTTCCTGTCGCGTCTCTTAAAACCTCAAGATTTTTTCCGCATGAGCTGCAGAACTTTGGCAAAACACTAAATCTGAACCCACAAAAAGGACAGTACATTTTATATATTTTTTAATACGCTTTCGCCAGCTACTTCTTTCTTCTTCTTCGTATTATGTACCGCTAGCTACAGAACTGTGTCAAGTCAAGTCAGCTTTATTTATATAGCAATTTTCATTGTTACAAAGCAGCTGTACAAGAAAAAATGACTATAAGTAAAACATAAAAGGTTATGGAATTCAAAACACAGGTCAAATATCAGACACACAATAAATTCCTATATGCAGTGTTAATTAAATAAGACTACCAAATTCTAGCAGCCCCCCGGCCAGGCAAAACAGTGCAAAACAGAATGCAAACGGTGGCGAGGAACCCAAAACTCCATTGGAGGAGAAAAAAAAAAACCTCGGAGGGAAACCAGGCCTAACCAGGGGATTCCAGTTCCCCTCTGGCAAAAACTGCAGCCTCTGCACAAGCTCAACAGTGCTTGCACAACAAGGCAAAAATAAAAAAAATTTGATTTAAAATTATCATTAATAATCTAATAGTGGCTTAAGTTTTGTAGGGACGTCACTTCCTTCCTCCAGCATTTGTCAACTGTGCTTCCTGTTTATCTTGATTGACAGGGGATCCGTCCAATCAGCAGTAACTACCCCGGTCACACAAAAGACCTACCTTTTCCGGTTTGACCGAATTGTCATTGTGTTTTCTGACTTGTCGTTGTGTTTTCTGATTTGTTATTTTGTTTCCGGATTTGTCGTTGTGTTTCCGGAATTGTTGTTGTGCTTTATGGTTTGTTAATGTGTTTTCAGATTTGGTGTTGCGTTTTCAGATTTGTAATTGTGATTTGGGATTCGTTTTTTGGCTTTTAGATTTGTTGTTTGTTTTGCGATTTGTTGTTTTGTTTGGCACTTTACGGCTTCCGTACATTGCAATGAAAAACAAAATGACATGCAACTGGTGACTCATGTAGGGTTTACCATAAACCATTCTGTAATATAAACATTTTCTTTCAACATAAACGTATGTGACATTAGTAAACAAATATTTCCAACTGTAAACTCATTTACAGCATAGCAATTCTAAACAAAAAGTCTTTACTTTAAATTCAACAGTGTATAAATGGCAATAAGATTCTGTCTCCTGACGTTACAAATTGAAACTAGAAAATAAAACATTATTTTCATTAAAACACTTATTCTTTCAATACAAACAAGAATTACTTAATAAAATAAAAATGTGAAAAGATTATGACAAATAACAATAAAATAACAGAACAAATATTTAATTTAACAACTTGCAGTTGCAGTTCCAGTAATTCTCAATTAAGTTGCTTCAGTTACAGTATGTCCATTGCAAAGCAAGGACATTGTCAAACTCTGCACGAAATTCTGGGTACGAGCTGTAGGTACAGGGTAGGTCAAGAACTGCTCCGCATGTATGTGCAACAGGCGTTCGTCCAAGACCGAATATTCCATTAAAAATGACTTCAATTTTGTCTTTGCACATGACTGTAGACCCTGTACAGAATCGTAAGAAGGTCTCCAGTTTTCTTTGGTCTAAGTTTTTAACATAGCGTTGACTGCTCTTGCTGGTTTAGGAAATCTTTTGAAGGCTTTATCATCTGTGCCACTTTCTTGTTTGTAGCTTTCTTTGACTCGTATGTTTCCTGGATGCGTTTGTCTGTTTAGATTGATTTTGCCTGTTGGTATTATTGAGCTGAAGCAGTCAATTATACATTTTGGCTCTTGAAGGAAGACTTTGTGAGCCATTTTCAAAATAGCAGAACGGACATTTTCTTTTGGAGGCAAACGATATGAGCCCATGCAAGAGAAGAGGTCAAGTAATTCTTCTGCATCATTTTCATCCATGTTGCCTTAAATTGCTTTTTCTATAACAGATTGCTCTGAGGCAGACAAATATTTCAAAAAGGAAGACATCAAGAGCTCTTCTTCCACACAGTCAACTCCATGAATACATGCTAATATAAATGCTGGAGACAACCTGACAGGGATTATCCCGTGAAAAATGAAGCCTTTCAGCCAGACTCTTCCAACAGCTTTTTTTTTATACTCAAACATGTGCCGTAATAGTTGCGTGACACAACGAATCGATAATGAAATTCGTTGCAAAAAATTTTAATAATCAAATTTTATCGATTCGTTGTTGCAGCCCTACCTATATGTTTATGCAGGTATTGTTTATGCTTAACTTTGATGGGTAGATGTTGTTTTGTAAACAGGGTAGGCGCAATAAGCCACAGCTTCAGCCTATACCTTTTCGGTTACCATCTTTGTAATTAATTTTCTGTACATATATTTTGTCCTTTGTTTTAGTAACCGAATAAACCTTCATTCATATTAGCTCTTTTTATTTTTGGTTTAACTGGTTTCACTTTGGTTCCCCCTTATTTAAATAACTTGCAGCTTGGCCCAGTGCCTGTGGAACAACATCACTGTTACCTGAGGCTTCCATGAATTTGCTGGACACCACTGATGACACATCAAATTCTTGCCCCACTTTATCATCCCTGGCACTTTCAAATAACTTCTCAAGCATGACAGTTCAGAATATCTCCAGATGCCTGTGCCAAACTATCATCTGATTGTCCATGTTGAACAAACCCTTCAGGGTGTGGCAGAAAAGCTGCCTTGATAACACAATTTTGTTTACATGTTCTCCTTCACTGAGCAACTGCGCTACTTATATGTCAGGGTCAAACATATTTCCCTTTCCGACCTTTAACAGATTGCGCAGTATGCAATCATCAATTGCCAAGTCCCACATTTTTCTGAGCTCTCCTCAAGTGTAACGTTAGCACTTATTGTAAACACAGTGTCACAGTTGCACTAAGCTCAACAGCGTTGACAGCTTGACATTTTTGTAGATAGGATCACTTTTGGCAAAGTGTGTTAATAAAAAATATATTATTTTAACCTCTGCTGTAACAAGCTTGCCCTCTAAGACATTTGCACTTTGAACAACTGGTGCCACTACACAATTAATTTCAGGCACAATGCACAGAGTGGATTGAGCCGTTGTGCTCAAGTACGTGGCACCACCAAACTGACACATTGGTTATATTGTACCTATTGTTAAGAGTAAGCATATCACTACCCCACACACACAAAGACATGCTGGCACTACTGTCAGCAACATCATATGTGCGCTTATCTTGCAACAGCATTAAAACACTTCAATCCCCCCCCCCACAAAAATTTTTTTAAACCCCCCCCCCCCACCCCCCCCCCCAAAACCACTCCCCCCAAACCACCCCCATTTTTTTTTTTCCCCCCCCAAAAACAAAAAATCCCACAACTCTTTTAAAAATATTACACTGTATAAATTTTAAATTTTTTTTTTTTTCTTTTTTTTTTTTAAAACCCATTTTTAACTATTTTTTTTATATAAAAAATAAAATTTTATACAGTAATATATATTCTAATTAAATAAATACAATTTGACTGAACCCTGATTTCTCATCATAGCATATATAAACTGAAGAACATTTAAACAATGTTCTGCGCGTTCAAAAATTGGAGAGAGGCCAGTTCAGAAAACGTTGACATTTATTGATCAGAACTCTTGAACAAACAGCTGTTTCGGTGGATTCTCAGACACACAAAGTCTTAACAGAGAACCGACCACCAGAAACAGTTTCACAGCTATTTATCTGTATGTGTATTTTTCGTCGAGTCTAGTCTTCTGGCGGGGTCCAATCCGCTTTTCCTTCTTTGTCCCGTCTCAGCCAACCAGCTCACTGCCTTGGTTTTCAAATCACCATCTGTAACAAATTATAGAGGCCCCACACGCTCTGTGCGTAACCTGATCTCAACACACACACATAGTAACATCCTATGGAAAAACCCCACAATATCAGCGATATGGCTTGGTTACACACAACTCACACACTGGTTATATTTTCAACATATTATGCATAGTTAGTAATCAATAATGAAATCACATTAAATGTAAAGGCACGTTTAAACCACAATAAGATCCTTGAGTGTACACATTTCTTCCCCAAAAATAAGATGTGATTATTATTACACATTTACACACACAAGCAGAACATCCTACCCCCACTCACTGACCACATTCTGATCTCTGGCAACACCCAGCCACTGTAGAACTCTCTGGTTCAAGCTTTTGTTCACAATCATGTCATATTAATCATCCATTTTTATATTGATTCATATACGGATCTAAATTTCCACAATCCCTCTCTTGACCATTAAAAAATGGTCACAAATCATCACAAACATCATTATCATCCTCATCTAAGAAATGATCGCCAGACAATAGAGGCATGGTATATTTTGGAGGGGTTAGGTCTTTCTGTTCGATTGCCGCTACTATCAGCCGGTTGCAAAGTGATCTGATACAGGGAATGCAACAGCATCCACATGAGACCAAAATACCTGCAAATACAGCTATTGATAACACAATCGACATTAAAACGGATTTCCATTTGCCTAGTGCCTTGTCTAGCCAATCTCCAATAGGATTATTCACTCCTGAATGTTCCTTCATTTCGATAGACAAAGTTCTCAAACCTTCCAATGCCCTAGTGACTGATCCGTCTGGTGCTGTATTATTAGGAATGTAAGTACAGCAAAGATCACCAAACATAACACATACTCCTCCCTTTTCTGCCAACAACATGTCCAGAGCCATACGGTTCTGTATAGCCATAAGTGAAGTCGGTGCTAGCTGTTCTGCTAAACCATCTACTGCATCCCTTGTCATATTTGCTAACCTCATCACATTATAATGTACATAATTAATCCTATCTACATTCTTGTTTGGGGTGACTGGAAAAATAGCAGCTATTATTGGTATATTCTCAAAACCTGCTGCCACTTGGTTCGCTAATTTAAATTCGTCCGGAACGCCTCTAGGAATTCCTATAGCATCAATATACGTCGGACTATTTAATGATAAGTCTACACTTGAACCTATTGCTCTCTTTGTAATGATGTGTCTCCTACGTCTTCTAGTCAATGTTGCTGAATTCACGGTTTCTGTTCTGACTGCTCTGTCTCCTATCAGAGTTATTGGGGCTCCCAGTCTCACCATGGCACACACTCCCTTTGCCTTCTCAGGTATCCTAGTAAACAATCTTCGATCTCCACAATAATAATATAAACCTGCCCTAGCCCACGTGCCTATTTCAGTCCCATTATCTACTATGATCTGATCACACCACTCCTTATCTATCTCCCCCAGGTTGCTGGTAGGTGATAGACGTTTAATATCAAAACAGGTATAATTTGCTTTCTTCGGTGTAAATGGACCTGCCCGTGAAAGGTTGGTTATTGGTGGGAATATTGCTGCCAATGTGGTACAATTTTTTGGACTGGCCATCCGTGTCAATGCCAACATACACTCATAACCCCACGTATCGTTTTGGTACAACGGGGCTGGTTCGATATATAAATGGGGTCTTGCATTAGCACATCCAACACAATCATCTAGGCTCTGTTCTCTGGCTGTGGTAATTATCCATTCCAGCCATAAATTATTTTCCCCATATCCTGTGGCTCTTTCTATCATATCTTCTGGTTTTAACATGGTGTAATCTATTTCTACCACCCCATTCTTTTGTCCTACCGATAATAGCTCAGCTACTGTCCCATTTCTTTCCTCCTCAGGTGAACTGTCCACAACAAATTTTATTACTGCTTTTTTATCTGTTCCTGGGCTGTGCACCCCCATTATAAGGAAAAAATCCCCTGTATAATTGGCTGATCCCATTCTGGTGGATATTGAAAGGGTGAGTGGATTTTGGCTTGCACTATAATCTCTTTGCATTTTAAAATCAAATTTTGCCGAGGTACGGGTCCAAAGGCTAGGTTCTTTCGGGGTCCAAGCACCGGTATATGCTATTACTTTATTCCACGATGGACACCATTCACCCCTATAGGTTTGCCTAGACTGGGACACCTTACAAACACTGTCCATATTCCCGTCCGTACATACATATACCTCGTACCCCCTCCATGAGCTATTTTTTCCCCCACAATTTATGACAGCGCATAGGTCGAACGTAAATGATGTGGTCTTACCCCAAACATAGTTAATTACGAGTTGTTCACATGGTAACCTCGTATTGGCTATGGCTCTTTTGTAACTCGGCTTCGATATGTTGTTGTTGCTTTCCTGACTCTCAGTTATGCTAAATATTATTCCTACTATAACCCCTGAAATTATTAATAGGATCCCTGACAGCTTACAGTTTTCCCACAGCTTCATCTCGTTACCCTCTCTTGGACTTTAAAGGAACAATAAACACACTCTTGGAAATGTAAATGGTTAAACACACAGTACACTTAATGGGAATATGAAATTCATGAAAAAATATATGGTTAAAATCCCACAAAATAGAAATGTAAGGAATAAATGGTTATACGTTAATGAATATGACAATATAAAATCACAATAGCAATATAAAAATATAGAAAATATGGAAAATACTGAATATGAAATATAAAAACTGTGAATATAAGAATATGAAAAATAGTAAATATGGAAAATGTGAATATTAAAATTGAGGAAGAATCACAATAACAACAATATATATTGATTATAAAGAATTAGAAAGAAAATTAATATATAAAGATTATGATAAAGATAAATACGAAAATGTTGATAACCCTTGGTTCTAATGAGTATATAGTCTATACACCAGTTTCTTATTTGTTTTAAGCTCTGGGTGAAATCATCAGTTGGATAGTCCGTGCACCTTGCTTTTGTGACTAAATGGAAGATAGTTCTACTGTCTTCCTCATGAGTCACTGCACAATCACCTGTTCTTTTATTTTGTCGTCTCACGTTCTCCACTCCGTACCTGTTTTTAAATGTCACTGCTTGAAAATGTCACCTTTTTTGCACTGGATTTTAATTTTTAATGCCCCTGTTGTTGATGCTTGTATGTCACTTTCTGCTCCACTTTCTGCTCCTATGTCACTTTCTGCTCCACTTTCTGCTCCAGAGATACCCTCCCCCTCTTGGACCTGAGCCCTCAGGTCCACAGCAGTCTCTGACAGCGACCTGTTTGGTGGATCACAGTTAACACAAGAAGACAAGTGATACCAGGTGTCGCCCTTGCCAGATAGACGGACACAATGTGATGTCCTGGCCGTCACTTTCAGAGGCTCCGTCCAGCGTGGCTCATTCCACTTCCTTCGAAACTTCTTCAGGCGAACCCACTGCGAACCGGGCTCGACAGGTTCTTCAGCAATGTCAGAGGGAGTCTGCTGAGAGAAATGTTGAATCATAGCAGTCAGTTTGTCAAAGTATACACAATGTGAAAGTGGTACACAGGTGTCCGGCTTCAGCGGCGTCGACGGTCCTGGAAAAGATCTACCTGTAAGCAATTCAAAAGGTGTAAAGCCAGTGATTCTGTTAACAGAGGAACGTACAGACATTAGAGCCAACGGAAGAGCTGATAGCCATGATAATTTGGTCTGTGCACAGATTTTAGCCAATTTAAGTTTCAGTGTTAGGTTCATCCGTTCGACCTTACCTTGCGATTCGGGATGATAGACGGCCCCAAACGCATGCGTTAGGCCCAGCGATTTCTCTACGATTTTTAAATGCTCATTCTTGAAGTGTGAGCCATTATCTGACCGGATATGCCGGGGGAAACCGTAATGTGGGATGTACAAATTAATGAGACACTTAATGACTGCAGTGCTGTCTTCTTTCCCACAAGGAAAAGCCTCAGGCCAACCTGTGAATTGGTCAACTATCACCAACAAATACCGTTTCCCTTGCACCCTCTCTACCATGTCTGTAAAGTCAATCACAATTTCCTCTCCTGGGCCTCGCAATGGCAAAAATGTGCCCTTTAACTGTTTTAAAGTTGGTTTGATGTTATGTTTTTGACAAATGTCGCATGAAAGTACAAAGTTAGACACCATAGCCGTCAAAAAAGGATGCCACCAATATTGCAATGTTTTCATCATCTGTTTTGAACTCACGTGCGACATAGTGTGTGCTTGGTTCATGATAGAACGTGACAGGCTCATGGGCAATGCTGGTCTGCCATCTGGGGCCTGCCACAGACCATCTGGTGCACACAGGGCCCCATACTCTGTCCACGTTGACAGTTCTTCTGGTGTGCATTTGCCATGTTCGGCCACAAGTGTTTCTCTGCTGAAAGATGGTAACAGTTTCACATATGAACAGTCAGTCTGTACCATCATTGTCACCTGATAGCCTGCAGCTGTTTTGGCAGCCAAGTCAGCAGCCTCATTTCCCCGTGCTACAGCACTGTCTGTTTTACAGTGGCCCTGACATTTTATGACAGCAACAGCTGCTGGAATTTTCAATGCGTCCAACAGTGCACGTGCCTCTGCATCATGTGCTATAGGCTTACCAGACGTAGTGACGAACCCACTCCTTTGCCAAACTGCGAGTTCGACATGAACAGCACCCACGACATAAGCTGAGTCACTGTAAATGTTGACTTTACCAGACCCTGCGAGTTTTAGTGCTTGTGTAACCGCAATTAGTTCTGCTCTCTGCGCCGACTGTTTGCCTTCTATTTTCTCTGCTTCCCTAGTAGTGTAACCTAAGTCTGTTTGCTGCACAACAGAATAAGCCGAGACCAAAGAGCCATCATGAGCTCTAAAACAGCACCCGTCCGTGAAAAGTGTAATCACGTCCGAGGCTTCAGGGATAGGGGTTGCAGTTAAGTCCTGGCGAACACGAGATGCCAGGTCAGTGATTGGTGCACAGTCATGTGGTTCCCCTTTGGTGAACAAATCTGCCATGTTAATGCCATCGTGTTTGTATGTTATGTTTGGCGCCGTTAGACATTTGGACAGTTTTCTCTGCCTCAATGGTGAAAACGTAAATGATTCAGAGTTGACAAACGACATGACAGAGTGCGTGGTCAGGACCGTTAACTGATGACCCATCACAATGTGTGATGTCTTTTCAATAATCTTTGCCAATCCTGCAGTGAACCTGGCACAAGCCGGCTGGCGTTGTTCAATGGCGTCCATTAGGACACTGACATACATGAGCACACGTCTAGCACTAGACTGCTTCTGGAAAAGTACTCCATGTGCGCTATTCCCTGTTTCAGAAACGTCTAGGAAAAATGCCTTGCTGTAATCAGGGCTATGCAGATATGCTGCATGTGACAGCTCCCCTTTCAATTTAATGAACGCAGTTTCTGCTTCAGGGGTCCATGTTAACTTCGCCTGCACATTTCTCATGCCTTGTTCCTTGACCATGTCTCGTAATGGCTTGGTGACCGCGACATACATAGGGATATAATTTCTGCTGAAACCTGTCAATCCCAAAAAGGAAAGCATGTCCTTCACATTGTGTGGCTTGGGGTGTGACAAAATGCCATCACGTTGGCGATCAGACAATGTTGTGCCTTGGCCTGTGATTAAACGGCCCATGAAAGTAACAGATGGCCTGCTGACCTGCAGTTTTTCTTTACTAACCTTGAACCCAGACGCATACAGCTGTCTCAGAATGACGCCCGTTGCCTTTAAGCAATCTTCGTTGGTTGTGGCTGCTAGCAAAAGATCATCAACATACATTATTAGAACGCAATCTACAGGCAACACACAATTTATCAGCTGATTTTTTAGGACCTGATTGAATATCCCTGGCGATAAAATAAAGCCCTGTGGAAGTCTGTTATAAGAATATTGACATTTTCGGTACGTGAAAGTCAGGCAAGATTTACATTCTTCTGAGATTGGTATACAGAAAAAAGCGTTGGCCAAATCAATGCATGTGAACCATTGGTGAGCTGGGGTCAAATTTGAGATGGCAGTATATGGGTTTGGTACGGCCATTGTTGGTGTTGTCACCAGGCTGTTTACTCGACGCAGATCATGGACTAATCTATATTTGTTCGTGCCTGGTTTTTTTACAGGAAAAATCGGGGTGTTCCATGGCGATCGCCATGGAATAATGACACCTTTCTCCACTAGACCTTGAACAGTGGGCGCAATGCCTTCCTCTGCCTCCCTTTTGTTAGGATATTGTGGGACCCAAACTGGTTCTGTCGATTTTAACTGAAATTTGACTGGCTCAATGTTACAGAGGCCAACGTCCGTTGGACCTTGTGACCAGAGGTCATCCGGCTGGCTGTTAATTAACTGCTCAGCTCCGGGACCGTCTGTCAGTTCGCGACCATGGCTTCTTGTAATTTCGAGGTGAGTTAATTGGCCCCTATCGGCCGTTTTTTGTGGTACCCAATATGAATCTGTCATACGCGAATGCAAAACCCCTACAATGTCAGAGGGCTCCCAATCGGTCACCAAGCGCAACCTTTTTGTCATAGCTCCTAGCTCTCGAGCTTCATGGCCTGGATGCAGTGCCATAGAAATGTGAGGTTCAGCTGTGTCTGCCATTTCATACCATTTCTGTTGTTCTGGTGTCAGTGTAACTGGAACTACTACACCCTCTCGTCCTACATATAGGCCCTCCCCTGTGAGTGTCCACATTTGGCCCTCAATGTCATGGAACATTTCCTGGTATGTGACAGTGTCATTCCGGTCATAAAATAGTGTACAATGCAGGGGGTCGATGGGAGGTAAATAGACAGCTAAGTCTTTGATCCAGGGCCACTGACTCTTATACAGTGCTCTGGCTCCCGATTGTGAATTATCTAGTTCCACCCAATATATGTCTGCCATCTCTTGCAAGGGTCCTCCCAGCAAAACCTGCTGGTGGCCCTCTCTACTATGTGCCTGTGAACAGTCGACTTTAGTGCCGTCCGGGAACGTGACTGTGACACCTTCTGGTGAGCATAAAATATTTGCACCCAATTTAATCAACAGATCTCTGCCCAATAGGGGAACAGGTGCTTTTGTGGAGTATAAAAATGAGTGTGACAGGGACTGATTTGCCACTTTCGTGGTAAGAGGAACAGTAAGATGCCAGTGTTCGAGCCCTCCAGAGAATCCCATAACTCCCACAGTCTTATCACTTAGATCTTTGTCAGTGATTGTGCCCCTCGTTACTGTGGAGTATGTTGCTCCGGTATCTACCAAAGCTGTAAGTGGTCTGTTGTTAACCACTAAAATCATGTAAGGCTCAGCCAGACCTCGCATGATTGTTCTCTGTTGGCCTCGTCAACAATCCGCGCCTTCCCCCTGGCCCCAAGATGGGTTCAAGGGCGCCTGAATCGAGTGGGGAGGTGGGCATTGTTGCTCCGGGTATTTTGGAGTTTGTGGTCCTCTGCCACGACCACTGGGCCCACCTCTATGAGGATCCCATCCCCCCGCAGGTGGTCCCATATACTGGCTGTCCCCTGTCATGGGACAATGTCTCCTCCAATGATCAGTCCCCCCACACTGATGACATGCATCCCTGTAGCGCACCCCTCCCCCACTCGGCTTCCCCCTAGCCCATCCGCTATTGCCCCGTGGCCTATACCCTCCCCATGGTTTTATTAATTGGAAATTAGGGACATGTCCTCCCTGAGCATAGCCAAAAGTTTCAGGTGTGACTATGGGAAAAGGTGGGGTCTTCCCCCCGGGCTGCCCGTCAAAGCCGCTGCTCACAGGACGTTGTGACATTTGTTTGGATTTCTTGGTATCTGACTTAGCCATTTCTAATTGTAGTTTTAACAATTGTTGCTTTGTCTTTTCTAATTCCTCCTGTTCTTTATCCTGCTTATCGACTGATCTGTCAATATGGAACACTAGATGTCTTTCCCACATTTCGTTGCTGGCAACTGGAGTGTCAGGATTACATTCCATTGCCTGCTTGACACCATTGGGGGCCCCTGTCATTACGGCAGTTCTAAATATATTACGCGTAATCGGATTATTTAAACTATTTTCTTCTACCATCTGCTCCCATTCAGCTGCGCATCTAAAATAGTAACTTGCTCCAGTCTCACCAGGCTTAATGCGGAACTTAATGTTTTGGTATACGGTTGGGGGTGTTGGAAATCTTTCTCTGAGGGCCCTGGCGATCGCTGTACTGACAGTGGTATACTGTGCGTCATTGGGTTCGTCTTCAATGTTTGCATCCTTCTCAAACTCTGCCATCTGCGAAACAGTAAAAACTTGGCCTAAAAGGCATCTTATGTCTCCTACCGCCAAGGTGGTGCCGTGGCACAATGCCATCAACTTTATAAGCCATCTGCCTCCACCAGATGTAATGGGGGGCAATTTTGCCAGCACAGCTGTCATGTCACTATGGCTCCAGGGCTGGTACTTTGGTACCCCACGGTTGCCCTGTAACAGAGGCATGTTAGTTGCCCCTCCTGACATCAGCTGGGCGTTCGGCACATTCACATTCCTTTCATCATACTCACTACCTGGGCGACACATACTGTCCCATTGTCTCTCTGGAGGGGAAGTGAATTGACAGGCTGGAGTGGATTGACAGGCTCTGGTACGACTCCTAGTACCCTGTGACACTGGGGTAGACATCATAGTTCCTTTAATAACTACGTCCCTACATACCTGCAGTGGCCCTCCATCCTCACTGTTATTACATGCTTCCTGTCCCTTCATGTCTCTGCCTTCCTCCTCATTGTACACTACTTGTGCTCTTTGGTTTGTTATGCTATTCTTTCTTTGTATGGTTTCCTGTCTATTTACCATTAGTTCTAATTGTGCTGTCAACACGTTTATTTGATCCTTTAAAACATCTAGATCTGGCATGTCTACCTCCACCAATGAATCTTTCACATTCACTTGCACTTGCTGTGAAGCTGTTATGTAGGGGGGTGGCAACAGCTTATTCAAATCAGGATATAAGGGGGCGGTCTCAGTATGACGCGAAATACTGGCTCCTGCACTTCCTGACTCTCTCACCATTTCTTTCTCTGACTCCTCCGATTGCACATGTCCTGTGCCCCCCCTAGGGGAACTCAAAGCAATTGCAGTAAGAGCAATGCGTGTCCAACGGCGTAATTCTTCTCTCAATCTCTCTTCCTCCTTTTTATGCTTAGTTTTATCTAACCACTTCACATCTTTTCCTCCTTCTACATGTTTGTTTAAACTTGCATGCGCTTTTTCCTCCATTTCCCTGATTTTTGGAGTGATCTTAATCAACACTTTCTCAGATTCCTTCCACACATTATCCATACAAATTTGATTCCATTTGTCTTGCCAAATCTTTCTATCCCTTTTATAATGTTTCGGTTCTGATTGAGCCATTAACATATCAACAATTTTTTCCCACTGCATAGCCACAGGGGAACAGCTATACTCCGCACATTTTCTCTCAAAATCAGACATTTTACACTGTATACAATACACAATATGCACAATTTAATCGGCTTTTAGTGTACCTTTATAAATACACTCGTGACGCGGCCTTTCCCCGGTCTTGTTAACGTAAATACACCGTGACGGGCCTTTCACCGCGTCTTGTTAACGTAAATAAAACTCGTGACGGGCCTTTCACCGCGTCTTGTTAATGTAAATAAAACTCGTGACGCGGCCTTTCACCGGTCTTTTTAACGTAAATAAACCGTGACGGGCCTTTCACCGCGTCTTGTAAACCGTGACGGGCCTTTCACCGCGTCTTGTAAACCGTGACGGGCCTTTCACCGCGTCTTGTTAACGTAAATAAAACTCGTGACGGGCCTTTCACCGCGTCTTGTAAACCGTGACGGGCCTTTCACCGTTGGGGTTTCACCGCGTCTTGTTAACGTAAATAAAACTCGTGACGGGCCTTTCACCGCGTCTTGTTAATATAAATAAAATCGTGACGGGCCTTTCATTCTGATCAACAAATATCAATGATTTAAAAAAAAATTTAATCAAGGGTACGATATACTTCAAACTTAACACATAAATTTGGAATATCCAATCTGCAGAAGTTCGTTTAAACAGGTATCTGCTCACCTTATTTAATTCTGTCGACAGCGTGTTGAAGTCATAAGTTGTCTCGTCCCAATTTTCGGTCACTCTCCGAGTTTTACAATTCTCTTTTGATGCCTCTTTCTCCAATCGCGTCCGGGGTCACCAACTGAAGAACATTTAAACAATGTTCTGCGCGTTCAAAAATTGGAGAGAGGCCAGTTCAGAAAACGTTGACATTTATTGATCAGAACTCTTGAACAAACAGCTGTTTCGGTGGATTCTCAGACACACAAAGTCTTAACAGAGAACCGACCACCAGAAACAGTTTCACAGCTATTTATCTGTATGTGTATTTTTCGTCGAGTCTAGTCTTCTGGCGGGGTCCAATCCGCTTTTCCTTCTTTGTCCCGTCTCAGCCAACCAGCTCACTGCCTTGGTTTTCAAATCACCATCTGTAACAAATTATAGAGGCCCCACACGCTCTGTGCGTAACCTGATCTCAACACACACACATAGTAACATCCTATGGAAAAACCCCACAATATCAGCGATATGGCT
Source organism: Barbatula barbatula (assembly GCA_037178815.1). Classification (NCBI taxonomy): domain Eukaryota; kingdom Metazoa; phylum Chordata; class Actinopteri; order Cypriniformes; family Nemacheilidae; genus Barbatula; species Barbatula barbatula. The sequence continues at coordinate 143,949 of JAXOFQ010000030.1, read as the reverse complement.
TGGTTACACACAACTCACACACTGGTTATATTTTCAACATATTATGCATAGTTAGTAATCAATAATGAAATCACATTAAATGTAAAGGCACGTTTAAACCACAATAAGATCCTTGAGTGTACACATTTCTTCCCCAAAAATAAGATGTGATTATTATTACACATTTACACACACAAGCAGAACATCCTACCCCCACTCACTGACCACATTCTGATCTCTGGCAACACCCAGCCACTGTAGAACTCTCTGGTTCAAGCTTTTGTTCACAATCATGTCATATTAATCATCCATTTTTATATTGATTCATATACGGATCTAAATTTCCACAAAAAAAAAAAAAAAAAAAATTAATTTATACTTAAAAAAAAAAAAAAGAACACAAAAAAAAATAAGTAATTTTTTTTTAAAAAAAAAATTTTACATATGAAAAGAAATATTACACTCCTCCCCCACCCCCACACCATTTTTAAACATAAAAAAAAAAAAAAAACAAAAAAAAAAAAACAAAAAAAGAAAAACACACCAAAACACAAAGCCCAACCCCCACCCTTCGCTAAACAACTAGAAGGACACGCACCATTCTGTGTGAAGGAACAGCGAATAGCCTGTATAGTGTTGAAAACGGGTCGCAAAACTAACAACATGGGCACACACACAAATGCATTATAATATATTTAGAGGTTGGACAGGTTCAATTTCAGGTGCATTTGTGACCAAAATGGTTAACATTTCAAGCCCTGCCTTACACTCCAGAGGATTAAAAAAAGCAATACATGCAAATATGAATACCTCATGTTCCCCAGAATAAACGTTTGAGCAATATGGTCTCAACGATTTTACAAATATTATCTTACAAAAGTACCTTTGCCTCTACACATAACATCGGCATTGCTGGAATTCCCATTATTACAATAGTAAAACTATATTTTAATATCTCAGGTCTTTACACTGGTTACCAGTTACTTTTAAAGTTCATTGTAAAGTGTTATTAGTTGTCTATAAATCACTCAATGGCCTAATGATCTAAATACTTAATAGTTATGCTTACTGAATATAAACCTAACAGACTTCTCAGATCATCAGGATCAAGTCAATAAGAGGTAACAAGGGTTCCCTAAAAACAAGGAGATTCAATGTTAAGCCATTACGCCACTCGTAACTGGGATATGCTTCCTGAAGACATTAGATGTTCACAAACAATAGCGATTTTTACATCAAGATTAAAAACCCATTTTATGCACTTTTTTTTTTTTATATATGCACACATTTAACCAATTTTTTGTTTTCTATTTTTCTATTTTTCTATCTTATGACAAGCACTTTGAAATACCATTGTGTATGAAATCTGCTATAGAAATACACTTGCCTTTCATTGCCTTGACATGCTCACCAATAATTTAGCATACTTTGAGAAATAATAGTAACAAACACTACTGATACCTTTTGTTACTCCCTGAGATCATCCACAATTAATTTTAACGTCTTGTCATCAAAAGCAAACTGCAATTTGCACAAACATCTAATTGACGAATACGCGTTGACCATAACATCCATCTCTCCTGTAAATAAGAAACACAAAATCTAAATTAGCACTTCTGAACAACTACATTTTAATTTGTTCATTTTTACCTACACTCTAAAGAAAATTATAGTGGCTCAACTTAAAAAAATTAAGGTAACAATTTGCATGGACTTTTTTAAGTAGTTCCAACTCAGCCATTATCAAGTACATTCCGTGATTCTTTTATAGTCAGACTAACTCTATTATTTAAGTACAACCAACATGACTAACAAACTTAATTAAAGTAAATCTACTTACATTTCCTGAAAATGTTTAGGTAATATTTAGTTCTCAAATTATTTAATTTAGGCCATTTTAACTTATTCAATTTGCTTCCATTCTACTCAGAAATGTCCATGCAAATTGCTACCTTAACTTTGTGTTAGTAACTTAATTCACTTTAGCCAGAATAAAATACACATAGCAACTTCTTTTTTTATGATCAAACATTTTATTGTAACAGCAAAGTAAATTCATAAACTATATTATTATATAACTTATAAACACAATAAACATGCCTGCTTAGACAAAACATTAATACATTCACACCCAAATCAGTTTTAACGGGGAACTTCGGTATTTTTCAACCTGGGCCCAGTTTCCCCATGTGTGTGTGTGTGTACCAGACTGATGGGTAGAAGAATATATTTAATTAATTCAGTTTTGAGGGAGAGCACATCAGCCGGTGGCCACAAAATGAGCTAAAACGTAGTTCTACGAGGCAAATACCGTCAAAGTATTCACAAATAGTGCTCTTTTTCCCCCTCTGACAGGCTCAGGTGGTTAAGGTATGATGAAAGTACTGAAAGTATTTCCCTTACCCTTCACAAGTCTCCTAAGAATTACGTTTTAGCTCATTTTGCAGCTGCCGGCTGATGCGCTCTTTGTCAATACTGGACCAATTAAAGATGTCTGTCTGCCAGTCAGTCAGTGTGCCAGTCAGTCTGTCTGCCAGTCAGTCAGTGTGCCAGTCAGTCAGTGTGCCAGTCAGTCAGTGTGCCAGTCAGTCAGTCAGTCAGTCTGCCAGTCAGTCAGTCAGTGTGCCAGTCAGTCAGTCAGTCAGTCTGCCAGTCAGTCAGTCAGTGTGCCAGTCAGTCAGTCAGTCAGTGTGCCAGTCTGACCGACCGACCGACAGACAGGGTTGAAAAATACAGAAGTTCCCCTTTAATCAAAATAAAGTGCGTGGGAGCTTCTAAGTCAAATACTTGCAGGCTTTTACAAGGAAGTTGCCCTTACAAAGAGGAACATGCAAATTATTAACGTTAAGTTTGGAGGACCAATCCCCTGAATCCAATGCTTCATTCTCTGTGCATGTTAAAGAATACAATAAAAAAAACACCATATACCACGTGAAAAGGAATACATAAATTAAATGTTGCTGATGTTGGAAAAATAAATAAAAAACAGCTATATATATTCAACATGGCGAATATAGAGGCATGTTTTCCAAGGGACTTGGTAAATAGTGTTTGATATATATTAACACTGGCAACACTTGGCATTGTAAGTAGGTGTAAGTGCCAACTATCAACAGTACAGGTGCTGTTTTTTGCACAACAAAACTTTACAAAACATAACAGTGCAACATATCCTGTTGAATTTGAGGACAGTCTAATTCTTCACATTTTAGCACAGCAGTTTACTTTTTAAAGACATTACCTTTGGACTGGCTTTCAGCCCATCCAGCTCAAGGAATATCTTTTGAAATACCTCAAAAGTATTTTTCAGTTCTTTTGGGTAACTGAGGTTGAGTCCGTACATCAGCCCCATTAGCAAGGCACAGGCTCTGGGCACGTCCAGGTCTTGCAGGACTTCTGTTCCCTCAATGAAGATCCTCGCACTGGTTGGATCAGACATGGTGGCACCTCTGGATATGACAATCTTCATCACTTCATTGACAATATCCCCACCATCCTAGCATAAGTAGGTCAGAATCAATGTCAGTGTTTTAGTCATCATATTTAAAATCAAGAGTAACACTAAGTACAGTGTGTCTGAACTTTAATGTCTGAGTTACCTACCAACTGCTCTTTGAAGAGATCCTCCTCATTTTCTCTGAGATACACCATTAAGCCACGGATAGCAACCTCTCTCCTTTTTTCCACAGAGTCATCCTGTGAATAAGAAACAAATATGCTAAACTGCTCCTCTATGAATTTGGGCTTTTAATAATTATATCCCTAGGAAAAAGGACCAAAGAACAAGGTTTTTAAGACTTGGACTGTACAAATTACCAATCTGTATTGTTTTAATTCAAATAAAATAATGAATTGATCATTATAAAAAAGCCTCATAAATATTAAATCTGTTATGTATTATGTTAACAAGTATACATTATTCTGTTTACTTGCTCTGTTGTAATGATGCACGTATTGAATGATGAGCAATTATGAAATGTTAAGGTTTTTGAATTCAACTTTGTTATTACATTTAATCTTGTTCTCTTTAACTATTCATCTAGTTTTCGTTGTAATTGATATTTTTTCTTCTTAGCAACTTTCAAATCTGACCCTTTTTCAAAAAGTTTCTATCAGAAATTTGGGTTTATTTTAAACAAATGTTAAAACTAAAAACGTGGATTGTTTCCTACAACGCTCTTCACAAAATAACTAATTGGTAAGTTCACTACTTTTTATTTAATTGTATAGCATGTAAAGAAAAATGTATAATAGAACATTGAAAAACGTAACAATAAACAGACAAACGTGACAAAAACGTCTGGAAAAAACGTCAGGAAAAGTGACAAAAACAGCTTTAAAAAAACGTCAAAAAAGCGCAGAAAACTATTGACAGATACTTTGAAAAAAGTGTCGAAAAAGACGACCAAAACGTAATGATTTATTTTACATTTTGACCCCAAAAAGTTGCAGGTCGATGGGGAAGACGACACAAGAGTTAAAACTAAGAAATCTGCTTGCAAAAACCTGCACAGAAATGGGATTTTTTTCTTACTCCATGCTTTATCAGAATGCAAACATTAATGGCAGTTCAGTGCCAACATCGTTAAGCTACACTATCACTGCAAACTAAAGACACAAAAGACTGCTCTGAAGCATGGTGCTCTTAAGACCCTAGCTAGCTAAAAGTATGCTAGCTAACTCAACAGTCGGTGAATTAGCTTAGGACAAGCTACAACTGAAATTTTACTGTGTGAAAACAAATTCTGTATACCGGTACTGATATAGTTAGTACATGTTGCAAATGAAAAAAAGAAAGATACTCACCAAGACACTTTTCTTGCTAACTCCCGTTTCTCCCGCTCGTCCTTTGTCTTACGGGCAAGTTCAGTACTGAACTCAGCTTTTGAAAGACGCTCAGTAGAATGACAAGTAGCACTAACTCAATACTTTTCTCTTGTTAAGAAAAGGTAAAAGTGTTTATTCAAAATCGATATAAATTTAAGTTAATACACTTTTCATTATTTTCATTTTGATCTACTTCTTAAAATAAGTTATCAACTTACTAAAACATGTATATGTAACAAATTACATTTTTTATGCTGTAAAAGCTCACGATTTTCAGCTTTACTTACTGATCCCATGAATTATTTTTTAGAGTGTAGAGTCATCAATTGAAATTGCATTATTATTATACTAAAACTCAAATTTGTTACGTCAGTATACAAATGCCTGTTTAATATTTATCCTGTTTGCCTACATTGAACCTTACAAGCTTAAACCCAATCTTACATTTTTCCAGAAGCCTGAAAGATCTAGCGCAGCACCTCCTCTTTCTCTCGCGAGAATAAGATACGCATGTACCGTGTTTAAGAGGTGGCTGTGTCCACTGAGGCATTAAAGCTGGCATTCAGCGTGTTTTTCAATTGAAAGTAGCTGATGTTTTTTTTGCGCTCAACCCGCCACTGGCGTTTTCAGCCAAGCTTCTGGTGTTCTCAGCTGCATAAAAGCCCCACACTGCCCATAGCCACTTATTGACCTTGTTTGAGCATTTATATTTAAAAAAGTGATGACTGTACAGACGCATAAACATATACAGATAGATTTAAGCGGTTTAACGAAAGTAAGCTGATGTGTGGTGTAAGTTGTCAAGTTCACTAACTCGTTCTTGCATAGTATTTGTTGTCTACAAACAGAAACAGAAAAACAAGTGATTAAGAAATTATTGATTGTGCATTTGGGTTTTGGTTTTTAATACTGTATACGATAGCTCAAAAGTTGAAACATGAAGCAGACCTGATGCACTTAGCTTTTCAGATACTACATGATGACATAATGGATATGCAAAAAGCACGCCAAATATAGTTTAATTAATTAGGCCATTATTAAATAGAAGGCTTCTAATAGCCCCTGTGATCAATATCCACCGATTTCAGCGATCAGTAATCGGGCACCAAAATCCTGACCGAAGCCACCTTCTTCTGTTAATAGCCCAATCAACATTTGACAAGATTTCCAAATTTGCCACACATATGAATAACTATGGCTAAGTTGAAAATTCAGAAACATCTGCACAAATCTGTGCACTAATACCTTTTTTCTGTTGTGTTGAACCTTTCATTCAGTCCTGCATGTTCAAAAATTTGAAGAATCGAAGAGACAATTTTTCACAAATATAAGTGAAGTTTATTATCAGGTGTAAAAGGTTTCACAGCGCTGGGTTGCCTCTCCACAACGAGCCAACAACTCAGATCCCTCCTTTTTTACACATATATTTATACAACATTTGACGTCGTTCTGACTCCTCCTCTGTCTCTGGGCAGCATTCTCCCTTAGCAACCTATCAGGTCCTGCGAACTCTTGCTGACCCCATTCCGTTCTCTGCAAAACAACATCTTACGCAACATCCCTCAGCATCATCTCAATGGCTATATGATTAAATCATATCTATTAAACTTGAATCATGTCACGCAGGAAAATACATTTGATTCACGAGTTCACCTGCGCGGATAACAGTGATGTTGATAGGGATAATAAAGATAGAGCTTGGTTATGCGTATTTGGTTGTGCTGTCCGGGAAGTGGGCTCCGAGCTCGCCAGATCTATCCGAACCCGAAACACTACACCTTGGTCAGGGTGAGTGCGCCGAGCTCGGAACCGGTTTGAGCCCAGAGCACACCCCCATAAAGCAAGAAGTGGGACAGCCGCCGGAGTACGGATACCCCCCAAACGCGGTGCGGAACACTATGGAGGCGTGGACTGCGTTCGGGTAAGGACAAGAGGATGATGGCTCCTTAGGAGGTGGAGTTTTGTGATGAGGCAAGAATGGGACAGGGGTTCCTCCAAGGATGGTTGAGACTGATATGGAGTGAGGATGCCTGCTGGAGTGATGAGAAGTTGGAACCCATGAGCGGCTGGAAGTAGGCTTAGTGCCCGTAGAGGTTGTAAATATAGGAATAAGGAAACTATCTAAAATGAACACATCTTGGTGGGTGTCCCTGGGATTAAGACTGATACTGGGAGGAGGCTACTGAAGGAGGGACCCAGCTGAAGTAGAGCACCTGCTGGAGGTTCCTGCTGGGTAGAAAGCTGCTTTGGTGCTTGATCCATAGAAAGTCGTAGATGGCAGAACGCGAGATGGATGCACTGGCCTCTGCGGAGGCGATCGCTGCTGCCACGCTGGCTTCAACGCCTTAGTTGGAAGCACTGGCCTCTGCGAAGGCGATAGGTGCTGCGACGCTGGCTTCGATGGCATCGATGGCTAGGGAGATGAAGGCTGAAGTGGTGGAGGTTCGAGCCCATGTGGGTGTAGGCTGGATTCTTGATTCTGGAAATGAGGGTTCAATGGGCTTCCCTGATGATTGAGAGATCTGACCTGATGTAGCTCTTGAAAGCTTCCGATGTCCAGCGCCCTAGTGCTTGAATTTGAGACTGTGATAGGCCTTTTTGGGTGGCTGAAGTTGCTGCGCCTATGCGGAAGGAGTGGCCGGAAAAGTGGTCTGCGGAAATGCCGGACAGGAGCAATACGGCTTTGAGGTGTTTTTGGAACCAGAAGCGTGTGGCTGGGCGGTTAGATTCGTTCACAAAGAGAGGGTCTGATGTGGTTTTGATCTGGGATTTCCTGAAGTGAAGGTAGGCTAGAAGGGTCTGATAAGGCTGAATCGGTGACTGGAGGTTGAAAATTTAGATGAAATGTCCCCTCCTGGTTTGGTCCGTCTTGCTTTGTTTAATTGAGAATGAGATCGTCTCTGAATCGAGTACTGATAGGTCCGATAACGTTGGATGGATTACGGGGTTGAAGATGGACGTGGTGGAAATTTCCGAACATCTTAGAAAGCCTAAAAAGGCTACGATAACCATGGTGTTGAGTGTGCGATCGACGTGCTTGGAGTGATATCCTTTACGGAGGGTGGAAATGCATCTGGTCAGTATATACAGGGTTATAGGTTGCCTGGCATCTGGGCGAGCGGGCTGGGTTCTTTGAATGCCCTTGATGAGCATAGATGTTTGGGAGCTGGCTATGGCTGCGGATGGAGAGTTAAATATGAGCTTGTGAAAGAACGCATGTAACCTTTTATTGAGCTGGCTTGAAGTTTTTTTGACGAGTTTAGGAAGGAGTTGTAGGAGGTGATGGAGAGGACAGAAAAAGTGGGAAAGGGAATGTTGAACGCATGGTGAAACGACTTGAAGCTTTTCCATGCAGTGAGATAAGATTGGAGGGTCCTAAGGGAGACGGCTTGGATGATGGAGTTTCGAGATGCATCGAGGAGGGTTTTTAGTGGATGGTTTACCGGAATATCAGCTCCGAATAGGGAGGTATCAGTGTTGGCAAGGGGTCTGCTTCGGGCGCTAGCTGCCTGAATTTCTGGAAAGCGAAACGAGAAAGGGCATCAGCAATCTAATTTTTGGCTATTTTTAGTGCAGAAGATGCTCCGGGAATGTGTTTGGCAGTTAGAATGAACTGGTCACAGACTGAGATCCAGATGAGGCGTCTGAGGAACGGCATTAAAGCGGGGGAATGAGAGCAGTCTTTGTTAATGCAATGAACTGTGGCCTCGTTATCACAATGTACGATTATACTGGAAGCCGACCACTTTTTCCCCCATAGGGATGCTGCGACGACCAATGGATTCAGCTCAAAAAGTGCAGAAGATGCTAAGGCCTGCGGAATCTCTGAGAGCTGGGGGGGCCAAGTGGATGCAAACCAACAACGATGGTAAAAGCCTCCGAAACCTACAAAAGGGGCGGCCTCAGTGAACAGGTGAATATCGACGGGGGAGGAGGACATGACAAGCCATTTCCGTTGTTTGAGAAATTTTATCCATAAGCTCAGCTCGTCAAGGCAGGGGCTGGATATGGATAACGTGTCCTCTAAAGCGTGCGTGGAGGACGCGAGAGAGAGGAGGTGTGAAACGAACGGGCGACCTTGCAGGATTATTCTCATCGCGAAATTCAGATGGCCGAGAACAGACAGGAGCTTGCGTTTGGAGCAGCGGGGATTAGCTAACAGGGAGGAAGCGATGACGATTGTTCTGTCGATTTTTCTCTTTTTGCAGTGAGGCCTGGAATTTAAGAGTCAAATTTTATTCCGAGAAATTCGAAGTACGTGGTCGGTCCTGAAGTTTTGTCTGGGGAAAGGGGGAAGTTTGCTGGGTTGCCCGTGAGTTTGGTTGGCTGGGCGGTTTGGCAGGCGCGGAACAGAGGAAGTGGATTTGGGAGGCGAAGCTGGGCATGGGGGAAGAGAGGGAGTGACTAGGGGACATTCGATTGTGGAATGCGCTACCGAGCGACATACCGCACAGGAAATATTACGAACACCTAGGAAAACCCTGTTATGCAGCTCAGTGTCCAGTGCGCCCCAGTAGGGGCACTGGTTCCACTGAGCCACAGGAATGGCACATTTGGCAGAGAAAAGTTTATGGTACGTGTAGAAATGCGCGCCCCGTAGGAGAGAGCGAGCTCTGCCACGATGGCGAGGTAATCGGGAAAGACAGTGTGCGGGTGTGGTTGGGTGACTGATTTTTAAACGTGAGCGATAGATCACCGTAAGTGATCTGCCGCTCGGTTGATGGGGGTGAAAATGGTGAGAGGAGAAAATTAAGGTCTGTGTCCGCACCTGACAAGATCTGCGATCTTATGTTCCCCGAAACTTGAGGCGGTTCCAAGGCTGGTGCGTTAACTGGCACTGGGATTGCTGTCGCTGTGCCCAATGAGAAGCTCGATCGAGTCTGTGGAAGAGAGAAAATGGGGGGAATGGCGGCCGCCTGAGCGGCAAGCGGAGTCATGCTCGCGTTAGCAGCGGCTACCAAGTTGGCTGGGAAATTGCCAAGAACTGGCGCCTGCATCGCTAGCTGAGGCAGCCTCGCGCTAGTGGTCGACGGAGGTGCTGTGGGCCAAGAGCCAGGGGCAGGGAATGGGTGGTAAAGCACCGGAGCTCCAGGTGCTGGTGAGCTAATGTTTCGAGGGCGATCCGCTACTGCTGGCGGGGTTTTAGCAGGAGGCTGAAGCTGGCCTACGTCGAGAAGGACCGGTGGGTCCGTGGCGAGACCTGCGTTCGCGGAAGCCCTGCTGTTCCGGCTACCCCGCCAAGATTGCCCGGGCCGGGAATACAGAGAACCGCGAGCCGTGCCCGGCTTGGCGGTGGACCCCTCCGTAGCGCACTTCGGTGAGGCGGTATCCGCCAGGGAAGAGGCGTAGAGGCCGTAAAGCTCTGCCTTGGTCATCCGCCTGCGGAACTGCCAGTCCACGTTTGACAGAGCTAGCCGTTGGCCCTGGACGGTCCATTTCTGGATGGCGGGGATCGTATTGGGAAGGAGGTGGACGTCTCTTTGGGCCAGGTGATGATGTGCCACCTCTGGATTTAGCCTTCCGAGGTGTAGAACGGCGGAGCTTGCGGCCCCGTGATGAAGCCGGGAAAACACTGGATGAATCAGATCCTCAGCTGGACTGATGAGCGCTCGGCGGCACTGAAAGATTGTCGTCGATGACGGGGGTCTCAGACATAGCGTCGATGCTTAATCTTAGGAGATCGAGCAGGTAAGATGGTTTCTCTATTTATGAGCGAGCTTGCAATGGCTGTTTGTTTATGTGCGGTGATTGCTGATTGTGGACCAGCCGGCTGTCATATGCTACGGCTCCTCCCGAACTTTGTTAATTAAACATCATTTAAAACAAAATTAATCATCCATTTCTATATCGATCTATATTGATCTTAATTCCCACAGTTGTGATGGTGAAAACATAGTTTCACAGGTGTCATGAAAATTTTTTTAAATAATTAATTTAAAATTATCGACTAGACCCTTCAACTCATGAAAGATGTTTAACATTTGTACCATAATTTAACCATTACTAAAGATAACATTACATTTTTCTATTCCATCATACATACCTGTCTTTTTCAAAGCTCTGGAAGCTATTGTGTCTCTGTGGATCAAATACCACAACACGGCAATTTCTCTCTGCTTCTTGCAGCAAAGCTGTAAAATACTACTTCTGTCTCGTTTCATACAAAACTGACACATCGTGCAAATACCGCTCAACCTCAACCTTTTTTGCCATCCTTAATGTACCAAAGAAGAACAATGAAAAGAAAACCATTTTTACATTTCAACACACATATTATTACATCCATACATCATTGACAGGACATCTTTAAAATCAAGACTTTTGCTAAACATCCCTTTAAATATTGCCTAGTAAAAAAACATAAGCTAAACACTTAGTGCTGATGAACAGAAAGAAAAATATTTGGAATAATGCCTGTGTAACCATACAGTTCTTGGACCCCATTGCCTACCATAGTACAAAAAATGCTTTATAGTTTTTTTATTTTGTTGAACACAAAATTTGGTATTAGGAAAATGAAGGACAGCAAAAGTTCTCTGGCACTTTAGACAACGTTTGTAATTTTTGCCACTATGGTAGTCAATGGGGTCCAAGGACTGTTCCCACCAAGCAAAAAGTAGTTGAAAAGACATTAAAAAGACGTCACTGCCAGACGTCCAAACAACGTCCAAATATTACAAAGAAAGACCAGAATGTTTAACAAAAGCTGTAATGAACTCAGCTTTGTTCACAGCAGATTGGCAGTTCCACAATCCTATTGGGAATGTAGAAGGGGCAGTTGCTAGCGGTGATACATTGTGAAGGTTATTAGCATTGCGTCGCCTTCGGCATGCGGCAGATGATTTACGTGTTGTGATAACAGAAAGGATTTTAAAACACATATTTAAGAGCAGCAGAAAGAAAATAGGGAGAAACATTTAAGATAACAATAAAGGAATAAGTGTTAGTGCAAACAAGTAAGACAAAAAGTGCAGGTGTTGATACAAAACAGAAAAATTATACAAAAGAAGTGCAATACTCAAGTGCCCTGTCGGTGTCCCGGGCTCGGTGGAGTCGCGCGCAGGTAGAGTCGATGTCTTTACTCTCTTCGGTCTGCACGCGATGAGGGCTGCACGCGACCGCTGCCGCGGTGGGTAGACGCTTTTTAAATATGCTTCTCCTACAGATTGAACACTAATCTCCATTTAAATAACAGTGCTGGCGTTTGGCCCCGCCCTCAGATGACACGCGCACACAAAGCAAACAAATTAAACTAGCCCAAGAACGAACGAAGGAAAGATACTACCCGCGGTTTCACCACGTGAAACTCCAAGTTACAAATATTGTAGAACAATAACTTTGACTACAAAAGATGCGTTTCTTGATAATTTGCCTGAATTGTCTCAAATCTCTAGCATGAGTAATAACATTGAAGATCTTGACTTTACCATTGAAAATTTTAATGCCACCTTCTCGGAAACGCTAGACATAGTTGCTCCTCTGCGCTTAAAGAAGATTAAAAATGACAGACCGACACCGTGGAATAATGAACACACTCAGGCTCTAAAGAAAGCGGCACGAAAAATGGAGCGCAACTTTAAGAAAACTAAATTAGAGGTATTTCGTACTGCCTGGAAGGATAGTATTAAAAAATACAGGAAAGCCCTAAAAACTGGGGCTGTGTAAAAAATATTGATTCTTCGATTTTAATCGATTTTCAATTTAACGAAACAATATCGATTCGGGAAATCCCGAAGGATCTATCTGTATTTCGCATATCTTCCTGAAGATGTCGCAATCACTCGTGCTGATACAAATAAAACAAAATAATTCAAATAAGAAGTGGGAAAAAGGATCATGGCGGAAGCTCACGGTAGCCAATGGACCCCAGCGCCGGCTAAATTAAAGTCTGATGTGTGGAAGCACTTTTTGTTTAAAGGCAATGACGGCAAAGGTGAGGTCGACAAAACAACTGTTGTTTGCAAGTTGTGCCCGCAAGAGCTACGATTTTGCAACAATACAACAAACCTACGAAACCACCTGTCGAGACGTCACTGTGAAAAAGGACGACCCTTTTCAGAACGGTAAAACTGGCTGCTTGAGAATCAGCCAATCAGGAGCATCAATGTGCCCAGCACCAGCGTGCGGAAGGAGACAGTTAAGTTTCGTTTTTTCGGGAAAGTTTGGAAGAGAGCGTCGGTGTTGAGAGACTGAAGTTTCTATTTATATTTGTTTTAATACTGACGGTATTCATTTACGAGTTTCTAGAACTGTGTGCGTGCAGCTACCAGTGAGTATACTGAAGTTTGTTGTTATTTTCACCTCAGATTGATGTTGTGGCATGTTTATTATTATTGCATAATGGCGGAGCTTATTTAGCACTGCTAGTGGGTTTAATTCTTGAGAACGCTGATAGTTAATGAAGATTTAATCAGCAAGCTTTACATGTCTTAATTAAAATAATGTCTTTTCTCTGTTGTTCATGCACAATGTGTAACGTTGTTTGATTTAAGGAGTAACTCTGCAGTTAATACTTATTTCATGTTCAAATGTAGTATGTCATATTGTTACAGTTATGGCGCAGAATATTATTCTTTGTACAGGTATATATATATATTATAACTGTATTTCTAAGGTTGTATTCGCTTAGTAATAAGCATTTATTATAACACTGCATCTAAATCATACATAACAAAAGGAGGATTTATTCTTTAATTGTTTTGGTTTAATTATATACCTGTTAGGCATGTTATAACTATTCAACATTTACGGATTTATGCCTGTACCTTTGTTTCAGAACCACACACACCTTTATATTCAAATCTTTATTCCAATAAACACCTCAACGAACATATTGTCTGCATTCTAATCGATGCTCCCTGGCGGCCATAAACTTTAAAGACCAGTCAAATTATACAGTCCTTTCCAACAACAAAACAATTGCCACCATGACACGATATCTGGTTCATGCGATTCTGGACAGCAACGGCTAGACGTTGCTTTTGCCTGCAAATTACAGTCAGATTCACCTCGCGCTAAGAAAATTACTGATGCTATAGTAATGATGATTTGCGAGGATTTACGCCCATACGCGATAGTTGAGATCGAGGGATTTCACAATCTTATCAATGTTTTGGAGCCGAGATACGCAATGGTTACACACAAGTACAGGCAATACTCAGTGAAAAGGCAATACCAAGTATGCTGAGGTTAAGATCAATGTTGCAGCAAAGAGGTATCTCTGTGTGCCAGGAACAAGTGTTCCTGCTGAGCGAGTTTTTTCAACTGCTGGTGATATTATCACAGCACAAAGAAGCTGCCTTAGGTCAGACCATGTTGATCAGCTACTTTTTTTGCAGAAAAATCTGGCAATCAAAAAATTAGTTAGTGCTAGTAAAAAAGTGCTAGTTTGTTTTTTGGACAGTTACTATGTTTAATATGCACAATGTCCAGAAAAGGTTTTATAGGCCTGTTTTGAATGTTACAATGAATCCGTTTTATTTTGTTATGAATTTAACTCCTAACAGAATTTAACTGTTATGAAGTAATTCCTAACATAATTGTATGGGCTCTACTGTCAATGTGTATGTGTATTTAACTAATGTAAGAGAGTTAGAGTTTCAGTTACCGGCATATATACTTAAATGTGGATTCCATGCTTGCAGAACTAGCATTTTCATTTTCGTAATGATAACTAATCGATATTGAATCGAAATTGAATCGAATCGCAAATTTGGTCGCAAAACCCAGCCCTACTAAAAACTTCTAGATCCGCCAACCTTTCATCACTAATAGAAGAAAACCAGCATAACCCTAGGTTTTTATTTGATACAGTGGCTAAATTAACCAAAAATAAATCGTCAGCAACTTCTGTATACCAGCATAGCAGTGATGAATTTATGAACGACTTCACAAGTAAAATCCAAGATATTCGAGAAAAAATTATAACTATGCAACCAGAAGTTAAACCTGCCGAACAAACGACTAACTACAGCGCCTCTAAGGAGAAATTACGTTTATTTTCTACTATAGATCACGATGAACTATCTAAAATCATGTCATGAACTGCTCCGAGACTTAGGGTGAGATCCAGGTGCAGCTTTATTAGAAGGGTAATCCAAAGGCGTAATCCAAATAACAGGCAAGGGTCATACACAGATAGGCAGTTCAAACAAACAAAACAGGCAGGGACCAGAGGCAAAAGCGTAAACGGGAAGCAAGGCAAGAAATACAAAAACCAGAAAACCATAAACCAGAGAAACGCTCAGAAATGCAGTGATAACAAAACAAGACTTCGCAGTGAGTGAATAAGTGCACATGGTATATATAGAGTGAATGTGAATGATATGCAGGTGTGTGTGAAATCAGTGCTGATGAGTCCGGGTAGTGGGTTATGGGAAATGTAGTTTGTGAGTGAATGATAAGTTTTATGTGGAGTGCCCTCTGGTGGTTTTCAAGGGCACTCCAGCTGGTGACCGTTACAAATCATTAGATCATCTAAATCAACTGCATGCATGCTAGACTCTATACCTACAAATCTACTGAAAGAGATGCTCCCAGAAATTACAGATCCTCTACTTAGCATTATTAACTCATCTCTGACATTAGGACATATGCCTAAAGCATATAAGATGGCTGTTATAAGGCCCCTTGTCAAAAAAACATCTGGACCCTGGGAATCTACCTCTCTTATCTAAAGTTCTGGAAAAAGTAGTCTCAACTCAAATATGTTCCTTCCTACAAAGGAATGAGATTAATGAAGATTTCCAGTCTGGATTTAGAGCACATCACAGTACAGAGACTGCTCTGATTAGAGTTATAAATTATCTGCTTATGGCGTCTGACCGAGGTTGTATCTCCTTATTGGTGCTGCTAGATCTTAGTGCTGCATTCGACACCATTGACCACAGCATGCTCCTACATAGACTCGAAAATGATGTCGGTATTAAGGAAATAGCTTTGAAATGGCTTAGATCTTATTTATGCGACCTTTTTCAATATGTAGCAATAAACAATGAGGTATCACACAAATCGCAAGTCCATTACGGTGTACCACAGGGCTCAGTCTTAGGGCCTATGCTCTTCGCATTATACATGCTACCTCTAGGAGATATAATAAAGCGACATGGAATAAGCTTTCACTCTTATGCTGATGATACGCAACTTTATATTTCCTCGAAGCCTCATGAAACACAGCAATTCCATCGAATAGTGGAATGCATAGTCGATATAAAAAAGTGGATGAGTAGCAATTTTATATCACTGCACTCGGACAAAACTGAAGTGTTACTTATCGGACCGAAAACCGCCCTACGTAACCAAGAATACTGCTTAACTATTTATGGATGTTCCATAAAAACCTTGTGTTCAGCAAAGAATCTTGGCTTTATATTCGATAGTACTCTGTCATTTGAGAACCAGGTCGCCAACACATGTAAAATTGCGTTTTTCCATGTTAAAAATGTATCTAAACTACGTCATATGCTGTCACCATCAGATGCAGAGAAGCTTCTACATGCCTTTATGACATCAAGACTAGATTACTGTAATGCACTATTAGGTGGTTGCCCTGCAGGCCTATTACAAAAACTCCAACTGGTCCAAAATGCGGCAGCTCGAGTTCTTACACGTACAAAAAAGTATGAGGTTCTGTCAACCTTGCACTGGTTACCTATAAAGCATCGCATTAACTTTAAAATCTTGCTTATTACCTATAAAGCCTTGCATGGTTTAGTTCCTCACTACTTGAGAGAACTTCTAACGTATTACAGTCCATCACGTGCACTACGCTCTCAGGCGTCAGGTCAGTTGGTAATACCTAGAAATTCAAAATGCATTTTTCCTATCTAGTGCCTAAACAGTCTTCCCTGCACTGTCCAGGAGGCAGACACACTGTCAGTTTAAATCTAGACTAAAGACGCATCTTTTTAGTCTTGCATACACTACACTATCATAATATATATATTTCAAAGATCTAGGCTGCACTAGTTAGATCAACTGGAACCAGGAACACTTCCAATAACAACTGATGGATTTGTTGCATCAAAGAGTGCAGAACAGTACTCTACTCTCAGCCAGTCTTGTCTAATTGTTCCAAGGTTACTAGAGCGGGCAGGATCCAGTCCAAGGTTACCGGAGCGGGCAGGGCGCAATCCATACCTGACAAATGCTGTGATAATAGAGCTGGACGAATGACGTGGCGCCTTTACAAAACTTCAGCCGCTATTAGATTATTAATGATAATCTTAAATCTCACTTTTTTTTATTTTGCCTTGTTGTGCAAGCACTGTCAAGCTTTTTTTTACCAAATCCTAGCAGCCCCCCCGGCCAGGCAAACAGTAAAAAACAGTATGCAAACGGTGGCGAGGAACCCAAAACTCCATTGGAGGAGAAATAAACCTCAGAGGGAAACCAGGCCTGACCAGAGGATTCCAGTTCCCCTCTGAGGTTTTTTTTTTCTTCTCCAATGTAGTTTTGAGTCTAATTTAATTAACACTGCATATAGGAATTTGTTGTATGTCTAATATTCGAAATCGGTTTTGACTTCCATAACCTTTTATGTTTTACTTATAATCAATGTTTTCTTGTACAGCTGCTTTGTAACAATGAAAATTGTAAAAAGTGCTATATAAATAAAGCTAACTTGACTTCACCATGTGCTGCAATATATATTTAGTTTTACATTCATTTACAGAAATCAGCCTCTTGAATGAAAATTGCTGATGCAATTGGATTTTCAGGTGATATTCTCAATTCATTCAGTTAACGGATGCTCTGAGGTTCAGCAACGGTTGTATTTAATTATACAGTGCAATCATAACATAGTACTGACATTATGTTAATTCCATGATGTCCTTAAACATAACAATATTGCTGGCCACAAACGGAGAAAGTATGCGATGTCCTAGACGTGGCGCTTCTCATCAGGTCCACTGTACTTATCGTAGTATTACCAGTATTATAACAATGACATAAGTACAGCACAGTGTAAAGTGAATTCAGTCATTTTCTTCTACATTAAATAGGTCATACATGTAACGTATTTCTCAACAATGTGTAAAAAGTATTTCAACCATTTTGACAGCTAATTTCATGAACTTATCTTTATTTTAATCATTCAAATTTGGCTGGGTGGTTAATAACAGTTTCTTCTTTAGTGTAACAAACTCAAAACACATATTTATTTTGACTTTACACAGACTTTAAACTAGTTAGATGTTGTTGCGATATCCGCTGGCGGCTACATGCCAACCACTGTAAGTCATGCTCATTTTTCAGCAAATGATGCTAAACTAGCAACGGGGACATGGACACAGAAAAGTTAACGTTACATCGACACTGGAAATACTTTCTTACCTTGAATACACGATGAAGTTGCACCGAAGAAGCCCAGGCCAAAACGAATCGAGCTAAAAGTCTTTTTGCTTTTAATGAATAACTCTAAATTTGATAAAGATTTCATTCATGTAATTTTGGCAGTAGAATGAGCTCATTGAGGGCTTTCATTTCATAAATATCTAAATTTCATCCTAAATTAATTATGATGAATAGAGGGATGAAATTGACAAGAATGGAATTTCTTTAATACACATTGCACATAAAAAACTTTACTTGAGTGTCCTCAGCATTAGTTTTGGACAGTCATATCCACCTTAGTTCCGGATTTCTGCATCAGCGTCTGCAGGTTTCTGAAATCTTTCTCCACTTCTGATCCACTGCATGGACTGGAGAACACAACTGCAGCACTTTCAAACATGTCATCAAGTTCTTGCAAAGTACTTGCAGTTGTAAGGAGACCAAAAACATGCATGGCCAGATGGTAGTGGCTCTGTGCACTATGAAATATTAGGTTGAATATGTAAGTATAAAAAGACAGCAATTATGTCAAGACCATTTGATAATGAACTTGCTTTTCTGTTTTTCCAGTTTACAGTAATAGAGACGGATTTATCACAGCAGCACACAGCTTGGTCATTGCTGGGATTCAGTTTTTTACCAGCATTTCTTTTTTACAGTGGACGTTTACCAAATCAAAGTTTTTTTTATGTAAAACACCAGAATGTCTATTAGTTTGAATGAAACTGATTACTACAATTAAAATACAAAATTTGTCATGTCACTGAATCCAGGGAATGCCCCAGCTACTCCGAATAAGAGAGGACTTTCAAACTGAAAATGTTGTTATTCTGAGGGAAAGGAATAATAGATTATGCTTACTATTTTTTGCATATTTCTTTAGTCTTTTTCATAACATGACTCAGGCATCGATGGAGAATAGGGACCTCAAAGTCTTCTTTGCTTCCTTCTCCAATTGCAATTTTGTAGTAGACATTGACAGCGTCATGCAGATTTTTTCTGGCAATACTAAACATATTGCCTGCATTAGTACTATCGACCCATCACACATGACCATAATGGGTGAGCGCATGGCTGACCATCCAAAAAACGTCACATCTGAACGCTACATCTGTCAGAAATGCCTCTAGGAAAAAAGTGACCGAGGCTGTGGTGTGGTCACAGGTCAGATATGTTGCTATTGGGAATGGAGAAGACTTCTTAAGGGGGTTCCTGACCACCAGCTCATAAACATAGAAAGGAGGTGAGCCCTTCTCTTTCTTTATGATGCTGCCTGTGGCATCTAGACAACGTCTTCTCTGCATCGTTCCTTGTATATGTAAATGCTCCTCTTCGACCAAAGTAAAACCTCATCTGGAGAATTATTTATTTTGTCCAACATTATCTGAAGACTCAGTATCTTGTTGCTGTGATAACAGCTTTTCTGCCGCAATTCCCATGAAATATTTTGCTAGGTGCCTCATCTCTACAGCCAGATTCCATTACTTTTTCATCCAATGTACAACATTTTTCAGGTACATTGTTCGGGGGAGTTGGTGTTTTAGTGTTTTATCAATTTCTTCTCTATCGCAAGCTCTATTTGGTCTCCTCTTAAGTTCTGTGCAATTGTGAATGGCCTCCCCACCCTGAAACTCCACTGATGCCTTTAAATCGCCACAGACACAGTAAAAGTGATTGGACTGTCGTCAAATCTGCAGTATCCACAACACCAAAACTCCACAACAAACTTACTGCAGAGCAATCAGGGGTAAGGTGCCTTGCTCAAGGGCACTTCAGTCATGACATGCTGGCAATGAGATTCGAACCGGCAACCTTCTGATCACAAGTACAACACTCTAACCAAAAAAAACTGTTATAATCTACCCTCATGCAAACTAGATGCGATACATTATAGATGTCAAGTTACAGCTGTGCGCTGTATGTAACACAGCAGTTACAGTCTTTTGTACGGTTTAATCTTCTGGGTTTATTATTAAGTTAAATTATTGAACTTAATTTACTGTAATGTGTTATTGCCAACTGTTTTTTTTTTTTTAT
This sequence comes from Barbatula barbatula, assembly GCA_037178815.1. Taxonomy (NCBI): domain Eukaryota; kingdom Metazoa; phylum Chordata; class Actinopteri; order Cypriniformes; family Nemacheilidae; genus Barbatula; species Barbatula barbatula. The sequence continues at coordinate 123,771 of JAXOFQ010000030.1, read as the reverse complement.
TTTTTTAATTTTTTTTTTTTTTTTTTTTATTTTAAAAAAACCAAAACCAAAAAAAACCCCGAATCAGCCTTGTGAGTGGTGGCAATAAATAGGTTGTGTTCCTGTTGTGGAATTTTCTTATTCCTTAATCAAGGTGAGTCAATTTTGACAAACGCAACACACAGAGAGCATGAGTTACCTTGCAAGGTATTTTATATTTTATTGTCATTCAGTCTGCATCACAAGCATGGTGCAGACAGAAGGGCCTTCCTGTTCATTTACAGGGGCTTTTATATGATCCAAGCCATGACACCCCTTCTTCTCCCCTCCCTTGAGCAAGAACGTATCTTTGGCAACACAAATGTGTCGCCATCCCTTATCTTTACCAGAACCTCTTGGTCTTTGCTCAAGGGCAAAGGAGCTGAGTGGTTTGCCACGTAGCACAACATTTCTCAGAAATTTAAGAACAACAAGATAGACAGTCTTGAATAAATTTTTACAGAGATTAGCATGAAGAAACCCACGTCATGAAAATTTCCATCACATTCCCATCTTTTATCATATATGATAACCAAACTCATGATGCCTCAACCTGTAAGATGAGCACTGCCCTTTCTCCAACAGATTTCATAGGCCGTTGTCATGGTACTCAATAAATTCTCCTTCCATGAGATTCATGGCCTGTAGCCATGCTCCCTATCATCATTCTATTTAAACAGTTCTAAAAACAGTAAATTAAACATGGTAACATAATCATAACCAACAACAACCCTACAAGAAGTGGCACTGCATGAACCACACCCCCCAACCTTGGCTATTCCACCATTTCAACAGACTGTTAGTCATATCATCCGGCTCCCTGATAGCATTCTTCATGTGTTTTATAATGTCTGTGACATTATCATCATAATCCGGAATATAGAAACAACAACTGACCCCGAGCATTTTACACACACACTGCTTTTCTCTGCGGTGAACACATCTACAACTAACCCACCCTGCAATCCTAATTCCCTACTTCCAAACTGTTCAATTCTGTACTTTACTTACCATCTGGTTCTCTACACTCTGTCTTTTCTATCAGTGCCAATGCACATGCCTTATTGCCTTTGCATTGGTATATTGCCATTATCATGTCTACCTTCGTTTCTCCTGGATCTATCCATGTCCTAGCCTCTACTTCCTGTGCCTCTTCTTCTGCCTGCTCTGCAGCCTGAAAATTCCTTGGCTGAAATGATATCTGAACCTTCTGACCTGTTTCTTTCCCCTCAATCTCATACACCAATACTGACCTGCTTAAACCTTCATCACTTGCTTATTCCTCGTCACTTTCCATATTCTTACTCTCATTTGTGGAATTGCTCCCGTTCCCTCATAACTAAAATTTTTCTGAGTTAGAGCTAGTCTAAAACTTTCTCTTTTTCCTTTTTATTTGGCCGTCCCAGGGGACATAATGGCCCACATTTTCAAATTTTGTTGCCTTATCCACCACATCACCTGAGGTACACATACCTCTACACAAATACATATTTGTTCCCCAGTACCTAGCAGAATTAGGGTAACACTGTTCCTCCCCATACCATTTTATTAAGCTTGGAATATAGTGTTGCACAAAAACAAAATTCTATAATCTCTAATTTCTCGGGGTTCGATGCGTCCCCGACTGGAACAGTTGATTCCCTTTGCGACCACCAATAGTGTCGCTCCTCCTGTCGCTTGCACGACCATTGCGAAGAGCCATTGTGGATGCCATTTTGATGTCTTTCCTACGACTTCCTGGAAGCTGTGTAATGATTTGTCAGCTCCATTTGCTACTGCTCCTTTGACCTGCACAAATATTTTGAGAGCAAAAACACATTGCCTTGTAACATCCCCCCTTTTGACGCGTGGTCTAGGCCATGCGTCAAAATCGCAAAAGCAGGGGAAAAATGTTTGGCAAACAGGTGAGGCCATTTGGGCCCCCCCCAAACATTGTATGTGTATTTACATGAGCACTCCTTCCAGAGTGCACGCTTATCCGGTTCAGCAAAATGTTTGCATCTCTGCAAGAGAAAGAGTTTTGTTAGTGATTTCTGGAGACAATCTGTCTGTCTCTGATGTTGCTTGCTTTGCTGCAAGGTCAGCTTGTCGGCTTCCTGCAAAAAAAATAGTTTCAGATACAAAAGTGTGTGTGTCACCGTCACACACAACAATGGCTGTTGCTAGAAGAATGGCAGATAGCATATCAGCAACCTGTGTGTGATTAAGAATGTTTTTACCATCAGCTTTTACAAAGTTTCTGTGTTTCCACAGTGTGCCAAAATCATGAGTTACACCAAATGCACATCTAAATCTGTGTGAATGTCTACATTTTTATTCTTTGCTAATTCGCATGCGCGTGTGAGTGCAATGAGCTCTGCTGTCTGAGCAGATAAATGGTCCCTAAAAATGATATCAATTGCTTCTTTGCTTTTGGACTTGCGATGTCTGTAATTGCAGACACGCTTTGCGGACAGCTGTCTGCCGCGGTCAGTAATTTTGTGACCCAAAAACGAACAACTTGTTTTGCCAGCTGGACTTTGGAGATATTCACTTTGTGTTCTTTTCTCTTATCTTTTAAACTGGAAACAAAGGCCTGCGCACCGGTAAATTTGGGCATGGCACAACTATGCCTTTATTTTTTGTCTTTTTAAACTCATTAAATATTGGCCTTATGCCATTGAGGTCTTCTGATTTGAAGCTTCTGTTTTGAGGGGGTATTGCTGTTTGCGTGGACAAAAATTACCCTTGGGCGTTATCACAACAGGTTCACAGTTCCTAATCAACCAAACATAATATTTTCCTGTTATCAACAGTTGTACAGGCACCTTTCCCAAAATTTCTTCATTAATCTTTTTGTGTGTGAAAACACTTCAAGTCCCCTTGTTGCTGACAGACAGGCATGATTCTCACGATGGGCATGCAACAAATTTGAATATTGCACGTCATCCCTTTTAACCCATTCTATGGCGTGCGCATATTTGTCAGCAAAACACCCACATCTCCCCACACCATTGTAATCAACGTCATGAGGCTCTGTGAGGCAAAACTTTCTACATCATATTTACGTAATTCAAAACTACATCGTACCGCTGTACGAGCGCTGCACACGGGTCGTGTTGGTATCATGCTCAATCTGTCATCATACACATTAAGACTCTGCCCAGCAAATGAATCGGGCAGCAGTCAGACATGAGAAACCTGTGTTGAAATTTGACTCTCCCCAACTCACATTGCACCCTTTTGACATAAATTATTTTACATTAGAGCCACTAGCATTTAGGGAAAACACAGCTAGTTTAGACTCTGGCAAATTTAAACACTTCTTGTGAATCACAGTAGGCTATTTGTTGCCCCTGAATCTATCAAAAAATTCAAGCGGTTTGTTGCACACAAGCATTGTGCATTTTAGCAAAGTTCAGAAAGCGTTTTCATTCATCATGGAATGTGAGCTAAGCAGATCTTCGTTGCATACAGTAGGAAAAAGCATTTCTTCATTGCATATGCTAAGTGAAATCATACTCACCACCCTCGGAATGATGCCTCACCTCCTCACTTCCATCTACCTTTTCTCTTGACCTCCGCGATCTCCGAGGCTCAGGACAATCTTTGTGCCAGTGTCCTGTTTTTCCACAATTGAAACACTTCTCTGGATCATAATTACTAGAGGGTTTAAAACCTCCTCTCCCTTGTCCACGCCACTGACCTCTTCTCCTCCCGTTTCCTCTTCCTCCATGCTCTACTCCCATATTCATTAGAGCCATGTGGAGTTCTTTATCTTGGGTGTTTTTCTTCTGAAACTGTTTCTTGTCCGTTTGTCTTTCGGCGTGCACAGCGTGACGGACGATCTCGCTCATTCTCGCGCGATCTGGCTCGATGCATGATTTTTCCACTTCTCGTCTCAGCTCTCCCCTTAGGTTTCGCAGAAAAGTGGATCTGAGATGTCCTTCGAACGGACCAATGTCCGGTCCGTCTGAATCAGGTTGAAGTCCAGAATGTTCTTTAAATACTTCCTCCAGTCTGGCCAAGAAATCCTCCACTCTTTCATCAGTCTTTTGCACACAAGCAGCGATCTTATCCAGATTCAGAGCTTTGGGAAAAGTAGATTTTAGTCCTTCTAAGAATTCTTCCAGAATCCTCCTGTACTCAGCATTGCTTGCGTGCGACCAATCGACATGTCCCCTTCTCTTATCCTCCACAGGCCATTTACCCTGTAGCTTTCTTAAGTCAGATGGTTTTAGTTTGACTTTCAACAGTCTCTCTAATTCTCTCGTTGAGGGGGAGAATTCCTTGCAAAATGTCAAAAGTTCGTCAGCCATCAAAACTCCCCCTTTCTCTGCTGAACTTAGATGTTCCGCTGCCTCTTTCATTTCGGCTTTGGTCCAGGGTCTAAAAACCAGTTCGGGTCCCTCTGGACCCGCCACCTCGACCATAGGGAACTGCTGTCCATCTTCATCAAAAGATTCTTTGCGATAAAGGTCGTTTGACGTATTCTGCCATGCGGGTGAAGTATCCGTCTGTGTCTGTCTTTTTACCGCTCCTCTCGTCACGGGAACTCTGGCGACCGGAGGGGCTGGATGGTCTTTATCCTGTTTTGGGGTTATCACGGGCTGTGGCATGTGCGGCACTGGTGCTGGTGGGGGCACTGGAGCTGCCTCGATCGGGTTCAGATGTCGGTGAGGAGGGACACAATCATCCTCCGGTTGGTGTTTGTAACAAGTCATAGATGGGGGTAAAGGAGACAGAGGGGTTAAATCAATATACTCAGGTAAAACAGGGTACAATGGAGCATGCGGCAGTGGGGGTGTATGACACGGCGGTGGAAGTTCTTCCAAAGCCTTTTCTTTAAAAACATAGTCACGTCTATTTGCTTCCTTTTCCCATAATTCTAAACATTTACACGCTTCGTCATATTTTTCCCTTTCTTTTGTAGACATTTTAAATATGTCTTTTTTCCCCATGTGTTCTCTTATTTTCCCTAATTTTGTGGTACTAAATGTACCGTTTTCTGGAAAGTTAGCTTTTTCTATTAAATAGGGTACACCTTGTAAACTTCCCGTTCCCCACCTTTTCCTCATTTCTCTGTATGTTGGTTTATCCATATTCATATGGGACCTTCCCTGCCCCATTTTTAATTCAGAGTAGTCACTTCTCTTTTCAGACTCTTTAAAATCTATCTCAATTTAGAGTAGTCACTTCTCTTTTCAGACTCTTTAAAATCTATCTCGATTTAGAGTAGTCACTTCTCTTTTCAGACTCTTTAAAATCTATCTCGATTTAGAGTAGTCACTTCTCTTTGACTGTTTAGCGCTAAGTAGTCTCCCCTTTCTTCAGACTGTTCAGAATATTTTCAACTCACCGTTTTTCACTTTTGTGCCTTGCACTGAGTTCTTTTGGGATCACGTCAGCCTGGGGTCCGGAGTAGAGTTCTCTCGTCCCTGTATGGGGTTAGAGCTGGATTTGCTATGTCCAGGATGATCAGTCAACTCTAGTCCGTTCTCCGTCAGCCTTGTGATCCCATACCTCGTCGCCAAATTGTTGTGGAATTTTCTTATTCCTTAATCAAGGTGAGTCAATTTTGACAAACGCAACACACAGAGAGCATGAGTTACCTTGCAAGGTATTTTATATTTTATTGTCATTCAGTCTGCATCACAAGCATGGTGCAGACAGAAGGGCCCTTCCTGTTCATTTACAGGGGCTTTTATATGATCCAAGCCATGACACCCCTTCTTCTCCCCTCCCTTGAGCAAGAACGTATCTTTGGCAACACAAATGTGTCGCCATCCCTTATCTTTACCAGAACCTCTTGGTCTTTGCTCAAGGGCAAAGGAGCTGAGTGGTTTGCCACGTAGCACAACATTTCTCAGAAATTTAAGAACAACAAGATAGACAGTCTTGAATAATTTTTTACAGAGATTAGCATGAAGAAACCCACGTCATGAAAATTTCCATCACATTCCTAAACAAGTGCATCTTCATTTAGTCTCTGATCATACAGTCTTTTGTGAGTCAGCATCCCAAGCCAGCTGTTAGTTATATGGTGAAGAGTTGTCATGGTTCTGCCCAGTCTGGTCTTGTTTATTCTCAGACTCTTGTGGGCAGAGCCGTGGCAGTACCATGTCATGCGGTCGTTTGGTGTGGAACCGCGTGGCTTTGGCTTTGTTTGCCTACATCACGCTGTCTCAGGTCTTATGCCTTTAACCACGCCCCCCGGATACTTCCGCAATTCTGTCCTCATTGTTTTCGTCTTGAATTCGGGTTCTGGTGGACAGAATTGTGGAAGTATCTTGTTCACGTGTAAATAAATGAAAAAGACATTTATTATTTTTCCGTGTGTCTTTGAGTCACGTGTATAAGCCCACCGACCCTTGTTGTCGGTAATAATCCCGCGAATGTGTCAATCGTTCACACCTGTCCCTGTGTCATTATCCTTTGCTTGTTTCCTCTATGTAATGCCCTCATGTCTATTGTCCTGTGCTGGTTCGTTTTACGCAGTCTGTCTTCGTAAAGTGCTATTGTCCAGTCGTGTGCATTACTCTTGTAAGTCCTCTGCTTTTTGGTCTTGTTTTACTGATTTTTATGGTTTTTGTTGTTTTGTCCCCATTCTTGGTGTTTTTAATTTTAGTCCCTGTCTTGTTTAGCCCCTTGTCTTTTTCGTTGTTCCTGTTTAGGCAATAATAGTCTTTTCCATTCAAGAACTGCTGTCTGCATTTTGGGTCCTCTGTGCAAATCATGACAGACTTACTAAACAAAAAAGGTTTCAGGCATGTTTATGCATATTGATCTCGCGCAGACACATATTCTGAACGCAACACGTTCATTCTTTTGTTTTTGAGAATTCTGCCATGTAAATAGCGAATCCGCCATGGGGATTGAAGAGAACAAGAGATGACGCTCTAATTTGTTTATTTGCACACTATGCCCAAAACACACCCATGACTCATTAAGAGAATCAGGAGAACCGGATGAGGCCATGCATGCGCCCATGTGCACCGACTGTTTTGCCTACACTTTAGAACATGCATTTAGATTATAGCATAGGTGTTATTATTAAATAAATATTTAAATTACTAAAATAACAATTCGAATTCTAAATAAAAATGGTAAGGCTTCCTATTACAGCCCGCAGTGTATCGCATAATTAAACTATTTCTAATAATAATGTTAGAAAAAAAGTAAAGACAATCCTCTTAACTGTTAAATTCATATATTGGAATTTGGCATAAAGCACGAAATCTACCCGGCATAAATCAAATAATTGAAAAGACACATACAGTAGGACTTTATTTTGAGGTGCAACACAAGATGGATCAGCTCCAGCTTCGTTTAACCCATCTGCTGTTGATTGTTTGAAACTTTTAGTAAAAGTAAATCTTTACAAGCATACAAACCTGTAAAGATAGTTCAATTGCCATTAGAACTGCTTAATTATCACTGGAACTGAAAAACAAATTCCTACATTTTAACCCACAAAAAGCACATTCACCAACACGTCAGTGCACACAGTACCATACCTATTCTCTGATTGGCTGACTGAATCCTTGTAAACATGGAATAAAATAAGTTGTATCTTTTCTAAAGCTACTCAATGCTTACATTAACAATAAGATAGAAACGGTCATAACACAATTTACCATTTGCTTTTTTCAATGTGTTCAGCCAGATGAGAAAGCATGATGTGGCTTTTGCATGTGAAACACTCCTGCATGACAGCTGGAACCTAATGAATTGAAATTAATTAAACAAATTTAAACAATTACATTATTCACAAGCTGTTACTACAGCACTTAGCACATTGCACTTACATTTTCTTTTGGTTGCAGCTCAAGTTGTTTCTGTAGGGGGATGTATTGTACTTATTGTATGTCTTTTTGTTATATGTCCAATGCTTTGGTAATATTGAAAGAACAAGCAATCATGCCAATAAAGGTCCTTGAAAATTGTTAGCGGAAAGGCAGAAATTAGGCCAATAATTTGCGGAAAGTCAGTCAAGAAGTAAGGCAAGAATAGCGGCTTATTATGTGTTGTGGAATTTTCTTATTCCTTAAACTAGGTTGAGTCAACTTTGACAAACGCGACACACAGAAGAAACATGGAAGTACTTTGCAAAGTATTTTATTGTCGTTTAATCTGCATCATAAGCAAAAGAAAAGGTGCTCTTTCCTCCTGCACACAGAGTATATATATGATTCAAATGTGACACCCCCTCCCTTTGTCCCCTAGCAAGAATCCCGAGCTGGTTTACGAGAAGTAATGCCCGTTATTCCAAGAATCGGCAACACCACCTGCTTGAGCCCCACTCCCCAACTTTAGCAATTCCACCATTTCAACAGGCTGTTTAGTCATATCATCCGGCTCCCTGATGGCATTCTTCATGTGCTTTATAATGTCTGTTACATTATCAGCATAATCCGGAATGTAGAAACAACAACTGACCCCGAGCATTTTACACACACACCGCTTTTCTCTGCGGTGATCACATCTAAAACTAACCTACCCTGCAATCCTAATTCCAAACTGTTTAATTCTGTACTTTACTTACCACCTGGTTCTCTGCACTCTGTCTTTTCTTCGGCCTTGTTGGTGCTGTTTGCCACTGTCAACAGAGTTGTGACTTTGCAGGGTAATTGAACCTTCAGCCTCTTCCGGTCCTCTAATCTCAGAGGACTGTCTTTCCATGCCTGCTCGAGTCGCATACACCACCAACAACTGTCATTCACTCCAACCTCTTTCTTTTGCATTAGTGCCAATGCACATGCCTTATTGCCTTTGCATTGGTATATTGCCTTTCTTATGTCTACGTTTGTCTCTCCTGGGTCTATCCACGTTCTAGCCTCAACTTCTTGTGCCTCTTTTTCTGCCTGCATTCGGCCTGAAAATCCCTTGGCTGCACTGATATCTGAACCTTCTGACCAGTGTCCTTCCCCTCTGTTGACCACATACACCAATACTGCCCTGCATCTTCCATCGTCAGATTCCATATTCTTACTCTCATTTCGGGAGTTTTATTCCCGTTCCCTCATAATTAAAAATTTTCAGTTAGCGCTAGTCGAAAACTTTCTCTTTTCCCTTTTAATTTGGCCGTCCCAGGGGACATAATGGCACACATTTTCCAAAATGTATTGCCTTATCGACCACATCATCTGAGGTACACATACCTCTACACAAATATATATTTGTTCCCCAGTACCTGGCAGAATTACCATTTTATAAAACCTCGGAATATAGGGTTGCACAGAAACAAAATTCTATAATCTCTAATTTCTCGGGGTAGATGCGTCCCGACTCGAACAGTTGATTCCCTTTGCGAGCTCCAGCAGTGCCGCTCCTCCTGTCACTTGAGTCAGCACGACCATTGCGAAGAGCCATGTGGATGCCATTGTGATGGGCCTGTGGTTGGGGTTGCCACTTCTTGGACACCCCTTTTTGCAGTGGGAGGCGTGTCTTTTCCACGTTTGCTACTGCTCTTTTGACCTGCAGAAATATTTTGAGAGCAAAAACAGGTCTAGGTCTAGGCCATGCGTTTTTTTGGCAAACAGGTGAGGCCATTTGGGCCCCCTTAAACAAATTGTCTGTGTATTTACATGAGCAATCCTTCCAGAGTGCACGCTCGGCTGGTTCTGCAAAATGTTTGCATCCCTGCAAGAGAAAGAGTTTTGTTAGTGATTTCTGGAGAAAATCTGTCTGTGGCTCTGATGTTGCTTGCTTTGCTGCAAGGTCAGCTCGTCGGTTTCCTGCCAATATTGTTTTAGATACAAAAGTGTGTGTAGCACCGTCACACACAACAATGGCTGATGGGAGAAGAATAGCAGAGAGCATATCAGCAACCTGTGTGTGATCAAGAATGTTTTTACCATCAGCTTTTACGAAGTTTCTGTGTTTCCACAGTGTGCCAAAATCATGAGTTACACCAAATGCATATCTACTGTCTGTTTGAATGTCTACATTTTTACCCTTTCCTAATTCGCATGCGCGTGTGATTGCAATGAGCTCTGCTGTCTGAGCAGAGAAATGGTCCCTAAAATAATATCAATTGCTTCTTTGCTTTTAGACATTCGATGTCTGTAATTGCAGACACGCTTTGCGGACAGCTGTCTGCCGCGGTCAGTAATTTCGTGACCCAAAAGAATTAAAACAAATCGTTTTGCCAGCTGGACTTTGAAAATTACCCTTGGGGGTTATCAAAACAGGCTCACAGTGCCTAATCAACCCAACATAATATCTGCCTGTTACCCACAGTTGTTCGGGCACCTTCCCCAAATTTCTGGTATGTCAACATGCATCATTAAACTATCCGTGTGTGAATTATGCTGACAGACAGGCATAATTTTCACGATGGGCGTGCAACAAATTTGAATATTGCACGTCATCCATTTTAACCCATTCTATGGGATGCGCATATTTGTCAGCAAAACACTCATGACGTTGATTGCAATAGTGTGGGGAGATATGAGGCTCTGTGAGGCAAAACTTTCTACATCGTACTTACGTAATTCAATATTACATCGTACAGCTGTACGAGCGCTGCACTCGGGTCGTGTTGGTATCATGCTCAATACACATTATGACTGCCCAGCAAATGAATCGGGCAGCAGTCAGACATGAGAAACCTCAGTTGAAATTTGTCACTCCCCAACTCGCATTGCACCCTTTTGACATCAATTATTTTACACAAAACACAGCTAGTTTAGACTCTGGTAAATTTAAACACTTCTTGTGAATCACAGTAGGCTATTTGTTGCCCCTGAATCTATCAAAGATTCAAGCAGTTTGTTGCACACAAGCATTGTGCATTTTAGCAAAGTTCAGAAAGTGGTTTCATTCATCATGGAATGTGAGTTAAGCAGATCTTCAATGCATACAGTAGGAAAAAGCATTTCTTCATTGCATATGCTAGGGGAAATCATACTCACTGCCCTCGGAATGATGCCTCACCTCCTTCAATTCAATTCAATTCAATTTTATTTATATAGCGCTTTTCACAATTTGCATTGTTCCAAAGCAGCTTTACAGGGGAAAAACGAAAAACCCAAGAAAGGGTAAAACACACTACATGGTGTTTTATAAAAATCCAATTATTCTAGTAAATAATATCTATGTTAATCTGATTTTTTTTAGCATATTTGCATTAATTGAATGCTTGGCTGAAAAGATGCGTTTTTACTCTAGATTTAAATTGGGCGAGTGTGTCTGATCCTCGAATAATATCAGGAAGGTTATTCCAGAGTTTAGGTGCTACGTATGAGAAAGCTCGACCCCCTTTGGAGGATTTAGTTATTCTGGGTATTATCAAAAGTCCCGCGTTTTGAGATCTCAGAGAGCGTGATGGGTTGTAGTGTGATAGAAGCTCTGTTAGGTAGGTAGGGGCTAAACCCTTTAAGGCTTTATAAGTCATTAAAAGAACTTTAAAGTCAATACGATACTTAATGGGTAGCCAGTGAAGGGTTGATAAAATTGGGGTTATGTGATCGTATTTTCTGGACCTGGTTAGGACTCTGGCAGCTGCATTCTGAACTAACTGTAGTTTGTTTATTGATGATGCAGGACAGCCACTGAGTAGCGCATTACAGTAGTCAAGTCTTGAGGTTATAAATGCATGAATAAGCTTCTCCGCGTCAGCAACACACAGAATATTTCGTAACTTGGCCACATTTCTTAGGTGGAAAAAAGCTGTTTTTGTGACATTTGAGATGTGATTTTGAAATGACAGGCTGCTGTCTAATATAACGCCTAGATCTTTTACTGTATTTGTTGGAGTAACAGTACATCCTTCAATTTGCAGTTTATAATCAGAATTATTTGGTTTGCGTGTCTTTGGTCCGATAAGTAATATTTCTGTTTTATTAGAATTTAAAAGAAGGAAATTACGGGTCATCCAGTGTTTTATATCTTCAATGCACTCTGCCATTTTGGATAGCTTGGAGGAATCATCTGGTCTTGATGAGATATATAGCTGAGTATCATCTGCATAGCAATGGAAGCTAATTCCATGTTTTTTAATAATGTTTCCGAGGGGAAGCATGTATATGGAGAACAGAACGGGTCCCAGAACCGATCCCTGAGGTAATCCATAATTTACTTGCGTTAGATTTGATGATTCCCCATTTAAATGGACAAATTGATGTCTGTCTGACAAGTAAGATCTAAACCACTGTAGTGCCTGTCCCTCAATACCAGTATAATTGTTTAAGCGATCTAGAAGTATGTTATGGTCTACGGTATCGAACGCAGCACTAAGGTCAAGCAGGACCAGGAGTGAGATGTTACCTTTATCTGATGCTATAAGCAGGTCGTTTGTAATTTTAACGAGCGCAGTTTCTGTGCTATGATGCGATCTAAAGCCTGACTGAAATTTTTCGTGCATGTCGTTATTTTGTAAGAAAAAGAGCACAACTGAGTGCACACTACTTTTTCTAGGATTTTAGACAGGTATGGAAGATTTGAAATCGGTCTATAGTTTCCTAGTTCATTTGGATCTAAGTTTGGTTTCTTGATTAGAGGCTTAATGACGGCCATCTTAAAGGGTCCTGGGACATGGCCTAGATTAATTGACGAGTTGATAATGTTATAGATGGGCTCAATTGCAACAGGTAGTAACTCTTTTAATAATTTAGTTGGTATGGGGTCTAGTAAGCAAGTTGTAGGTTTAGAAGTTGCAATAAGTTTAATTAAATCCTCCTGTTTTATAGATGAAAAATGCTGGAGCCTTTGTTTTGGAGCGATGGTTGGTGCTAATTCACAGGACAGATTTGGAGGTTGAGTATTAACAATTTTGTAGCGAATGATTTTCTCTGTAAAAAATTTCATGAATTCCTTGCTACCGAGGTGCGGCGGAATAGCCAGGTCAGGTGGTGTCTGTTTATTTGTTAATTTAGCGACTGTGCTAAATAAAAACCTTGGATTGTTTTTGTTGGTTTCTATGAGGTTACTAAGGTGCTCAGCCTTTGCTGCTTTTAGTGCCTTTTTATAACAATTTGCACTCTCTTTCCACGCCATTTTAAAGACTTCTAATTGCGATTTTATCCATTTGCGCTCTAGTTTGCGAGTTTCTCTTTTTAGGGCCCGAGTGGTGCTATTGTACCATGGTGCAATATTTTTCTCAGTAATCTTTTTTGACTTTGTAGGTGCGACTGCTTCTAATGTATTAGAGAAAATAGTGCCCAATTTCCTGGTCATGTCATCGAGCGATTCTTTATTTATTGGTACGGTTATTAAAGGAGTCAGATCTGGCAAGATCTTTGTGAAACTATCTTTAGTAGCGGAGGTGATTGTTCTACCCTGTCGATAACGAGTTAAAGGGCTGATTCCAGACGTGCACAAAGTACCCGTTATAAGATAGTGATCGGTGACATCTTCGCTTTGAGGCGTAATATCTATATTGGTTAGATCGGCTCCGTGAGATATAATCAGGTCTAGTGTATGATTAAATCGATGAGTGGGTCCTTTAATGTGTTGTATTACCCCAAAAGATTGTAGTAGTTCTGTAAACGCCAGTGCTAATGCATCATTTGCACTATCTACGTGGATATTAAAATCTCCGACAATTAGTATTTTATCAGCGTTAACCAATAGATCCGATAGTAAGTCCGCGAACTCTTTCAGAAATTCAGTATAGGGACCAGGTGGTCTATACACCGTAGCTCCTCACTTCAATCTCCCTTTTCTTTTGACCTCTGTGATCTCCGAGGCTCAGTACAATCTTTGTGCCAGTGCCCCAAGTTCCCAACAGTTGAAACACTTCTCTCCATAAGTGCCAGAGGGTTTAAAACCTCCTCTCCCTCTTCCACGTCCACGCCAGTTTCCGTTCCCTCCATGCTCTTCTCCGATGTTCACTAGAGCCATGTGAAGTTCTTCGTCTTGTTTGTGTTTCTTCTGAAGCTCTTTCTTTTCTGTTTGTCTTTCGGCGTGCACAGCATGACGGACGATCTCACTCATTCTCACACGATCTGGCTCGATACACGATTTTTCCACTTCTCGTCCCAGCTCTCCTCAGAGGTTTCGCAGAAAGGCGGACCTGAGATGTCCTTCGAACGGACTAATGTCTGGTCCGTCTGCATCAGGTTGAAGTCCAGTATGTTCTTTAAATACTTCCTCCAGCCTGGCCAAGAAATCCTCCACTCTTTCATCCGTTTTTTGCACACAAGCAGCGATCTTATCCAGATTCAGAGCTTTGTGAAACGTAGTTTTTAGCCCTTCTAAGAATTCTTCCAGAATCCTCCTGTACTCAGCATTGCCTGCATGTGACCAGTTGACATGTTCCCTTCTATAATCCTCCACAGGCCATTTACCCTGTAGCTTTCTTAGGTCAGATGGTTTCAGTTTGACTTTCAACAGTCTCTCTAATTCTCTTGTTGAGGGTGAGAATTCCTTGCAAAATGTCAAAAGTTCTTCAGCCATCACTACTCGCCCTTTGTCTGATGAACTGAGATGTTCAGCGGCCTGTTTCTTTTCGGCTTTGGTCCAGGGTCTAAAAACTAGTTATGGTCCCCCTGGACCTGCTACCTCAACCGTAGGGAACTGCTGTCCATTTTCATGGCGGGGCTGGACAGGCTTTTTCTTGCTTTGGAGTCACCACAGGCTGTGGCATGTGCGGCACCAGAGCTGGTGGAGACACTGGTGGTTTTTTTCCCCATGTGTTCTCTTATCTTCTCTAATTTTGTGGTACTGAATGTACCGTTTTCTGGAAAGTTTGCTTTTTCTTTTAAATAGGCTACACCTTGTAAACTTCCCGTTCCATACCACTTCCTCATTTCTCTGTACGTTGGTCTATCTCCCTTGCCCCATTTTTACTTTTTATTTTATAGTAATCCCTGCTCTACAGACTTTTTAGAAATCTATTTTCTATTTCAGAGTAGTCCCTGCTCTACAGACTGTTTAGAAATCTATCTCGACTCGCCGTTTTTCACTTTTGTGCCTTGCACTGAGTTCTTTTGGGATCACGTCAGCTTGGAGTCCGGAGTAGAGTTCTCTCGTCCCTGTATGGGGTTAGAGCTGGATTTGCTATGTCCAGGATGATCAGTCAACTCTAGTCCGTTCTCCGTCAGCCTTGTGATCCCATCCTCGTCATAATTTTCTAATTCCTTAAACTAGGTTGAGTCAACTTTGACAAATTGCAACACACCGAGAGGTGAGGTTACTTTGCAAAGTATTTTATTGTCGTTTAATCTGCATCATAAGCAATGAGATGGTGCAGAGAAATGGCACTCTTTCCTGCTCTACACAGAGTATATATATGATTAAAACGTGACACCCCTTTGCCCTCGAGCAAGAACACTTCTGTGGTCCACACAATACGTGAGGACCCCTTATCTTAAACAGAATGTCTTGTGCTTTGCTCGAGGACAATGGCAGAGTGCAATGACGTGTATAGAGGAAAACATGATAACATTCCGAAAACATAGAACATAGACATATCATGAAGCAAGACTAGAAAATTTCCGTTACAACATTCTTCCAAATATATTTCTCTGTGTTCTGCATAACAAATGCATTTATACAGGTTTGGAACAACGTGATGGTAAGTGATTCATTTTTAAATACATTAATGAGCAAAATATCTTCCAGAATTTCATCAAAACGCTTATGTAGATTCTCTAACTATGATTTGTTTTATCCGCCTGTTTCATGCTCTTTTAGATCCACGTAGTACAATTTATTATTAAAAAGCCATCAGGCTTTGAGGGACATGAAGTCACTAAAGGGTTAACTCACCGTAGGAGATTACAAAACAAAACCCCTACAATGCCAGAGGGCTCCCAATCGATCACCAAGCGCAACCTCTTTGTCATAGCTCCTAACTCTCGAGCTTCATGGCCTGGATGCAGTGCCATAGAAATGTGAGGTTCAGCTGTGTCTGCCATTTCATACCATATCTGTTGTTCTGGTGTCAGTGTAACTGGAACTACTATACCCTCTTGTCCTACATATAGACCCTCCCCTGTGAGTGTCCACATTTGGCCCTCAATGTCATGGAACATTTCCTGGTATGTGACAGTGTCATTACGGTCATAAAATAGTGTACAATGCAGGGGTTCGATGGGAGGTAAATAGACAGCTAAGTCTTTGATCCAGGGCCACTGACTCTTATTCAGTGCCCTGGCCCCTGATCGAGAATCATCTAATTCCACCCAATATATGTCTGCCATTTCCTGCAAGGGTCCTCCTAACAAAACCTGTTGGTGGCCCTTTCTACTGTGTGCCTGTGAACAGTCGACTTTAGTGCCGTCCGGGAACATGACTGTGACACCCTCTGGTGAGCATAAAATGTTTGCACCCAATTGAATCAACAGATCTCTGCCCAATAAGGGAACAGGTGCTTTTGTAGAGTACAGAAATGAGTGTGACAGGGACTGATTTGCCACTTTCGTGGTAAGAGGAACAGTAAGATGCCAATGTTCTAACACTCCAGAGAATCCCATAACTCCAACAGTCTTATCACTTAGATCTTTGTCAGTGATTGTGCCCCTCGTTACTGTGGAGTATGTTGCTCCGGTATCTACCAAAGCTGTTAGTGCCTTGTTGTTAACCACTAAAATCATGTAAGGCTCAGCCAAACCTCGCATGATTGTTCTCTGTTGGCCTCTTCAACAATCCGCGCCTACCCCCTGGCCACATGTTGGGTGCATGTGCGCCTGAATCGAGTGGGGAGGTGGGTGTTGTTGCTTCGGGTATTTTGGAGTTTGTGGTCCTCTGCCACGACCACTGGGCCCACCTCTATGAGGATCCCATCCCCCCGCAGGTGGTCCCATATACTGGCTGTCCCCTGTCATGGGACAATGTCTCCTCCAATGATCAGTCCCCCCACACTGATAACATGCATCCCTTGGGTGCACCCCTCCCCCATTCGGCTTCCCCCTAGCCCATCCGCTATTGCCCTGTGGCCTATACCCACCCTCCCCATGGTTTTATTAATTGGAAATTAGGGACATGTCCTCCCTGAGCATAGCCAAAAGTTGCAGGTGTGACTATGGGAAAAGGTGGGGTCTTTACCCCGGGCTGCCCGTCAAAGCCGCTGCCCACAGGACGTTGTGGCATTTGTTTTGGTTTTTTACTGTCTGCCTTAGCCATTTATAATTGTAGTTTTAACAATTGTTGCTTTGTCTTTTCTAATTCCTCCTGTTCTTTATCCTGTTTATCGACTGATCTATCAATATGGAACACCAGATGCCTTTCCCACATTTCGTTGCTGGCAACTGGAGTGTCAGGATTACATTCCATTGCCTGCTTGACACCGTTGGGGGCCCCTTTCATTACGGCAGTTCTAAATATATCACGTGTAATTGGATTAGTTAAACTGTTTTCTTCTACCATCTGCTCCCATTCAGCTGCGCATCTAAAATAATAACTCGCTCCAGTCTCACCAGGCTTAATGCGGAACTTAATGTTTTGGTATACGGTTGGGGGTGTTGGAAATTTTTCTCTGAGGGCCCTGGCGATCGCTCTACTGACAGTGGTATACCGTGCGTCATTGGGTTTGTCTTCAAGGTTTGCATCCTTCTCAAACTCTGCCATCTGAAAAACAGTAAAAATTTGGCCCAAAAGGCATCTTATGTCTCCCACCGCCAAGGTGGTGCCGTGGCACAATGCCATCAACTTTGTAAGCCATCTGCCTCCACCAGATGTAATGGGGGGCAATTTTGCCAGCACAGCTGTCATGTCACTATGGCTCCAGGGCTGGTACTTTGGTACCCCTCGGTTGCCCTGTAACAGAGGCATGTTAGTTGCCCCTCCTGACATTAGTTGGGCGTTTGGCACATTAACATTCCTTTCATCATACTCACTGCCTGGGCGATACATAATGTCCCATTGTCTCTCTTGAGGGGGAGTGAATTGACAGGCTGAAGTGTATTGACAGGCTCTGGTACGACTCCTAGTACCCTGTGACACTGGGGTAGACATCATAGTTCCTTTAATAACTACTTCCCTACATACCTGCAGTGGCCCTCCATCCTCACTGTTATTACATGCTTCCTGTCCCTTCATGTCTCTGCCTTCCTCCTCATTGTGCACTACTTGTGCTCTTTGGCTTGTTATGCTATCCTTTCTTTGTAAGGTTTCCTGTCTATTTACCATTAGTTCTAATTGTGCTGTCAACACGTTTATTTGATCCTTTAAAACATCTAGATCTGGCATGTCTACCTCCACCATCGAATCTTTCACATTCACTTGCACTTGCTGTGATGCTGGTATGTAGGTCCGGTTTTGGAGAACTCAAAGCAATTGCAGTCAGCGCAATGCGTGTCCACAATTGTAATTCTTCTCTCAGTTTCTCTTCCTCCTTTTTATGCTTATTCTTCTCTAACCACTTCACATCTTTTCCTCCTTCTACATGTTTGTTTAAAGTTGCATGCGCTTTTTCCTCCATTTCCCTGACTTTTGGTGTGATCTTAATCAACACTTTCTCAGATTCCTTCCATACATTTTCTATACAAATCTGACTCCATTTACTTTCCCAGATTTTTCGTTCCTTTTTATGATTTTTCGGCTCTGATTTAGCCATTAGCATATCCACAATTTTTCCCACTGCATAACTACCGGGGAACACCCATACTCCGCACACTTCCTCTCAAATTCAGACATTTTACACAATAATATTACAATATACAATACACAATTAATACACACAGTTTAATCGGCTTTTAGCGTATCTTTAGCGTTTTTAAAAGCATTTATCCCTGTTCATTCACTTTATCATGCCGCAAGACTTTTATACTTGCAGGTGTTTAAAAGGATTTCACAATTATCTCATTTTTATCATGCCGTGGACTTTATACCAACGGTGTTTTAAAAATATCTTTTGGCGAGCAATAAGCCTGGTTACTTATAGGCGTTTCAAAAGTATTTAACAACAATAGTTCTTCTTAACTATCGTAACGCGGGCCTGGTTACCCCGTAATATAATATAAAAAAAAATCATGACGCGGCCTTTCACCCAGTCTTGTTAATATAAATAAAATCGTGACTGGGCCTTTCACCCCGTCTTGTTAATGTAAATAAAATCGTGACTGGGCCTTTCACCCCGTCTTGTTAATGTAAATAAAAGAAAAAGAAAATAAATACTAGGGCTGTCAGACGATTAGTCGTGATTAATCGCATCCAAAATAAAAGTTTGTGTTGACATAATATATGTCTGTGTACATTTTTGTATTTATAAACACAGAAACATACACATACATGAATATATTGTATTTTTAGGAAATATTTACTGTAGATGTATTTATCCAAATTTCCCCATCATTAAAATTTTATTTAAATGTTTATACATTTTTATGTTTGATATTTCTCTTAAATATATGCTTGTATGTGTATGTTTTTATAAATACAAATATAATATTCACATTACACAGACATATATTATGTAAACACAAACTTTTATTCTGGATGCGATTAATCACGATTAATCATTTGACAGCCCTAATAAATACATAAAATAAAAAATAATGATCAACAAATACCAACGATTTCTAACTTGTAATCAATGGTACGGATATACTTCAAACTCAACACATAAATTTGGAATATCCAATCTGCAGAAGTTCGTTTAAACAGGTCTCTGCTTACCTTATGTTATTCTGTCGACAGTGTGTTGAATTAAAAGTTGTCTCGTCCCGATTTTTACAATTCTCTTTAGATGCCTTTTTCTCCAATCGCGTCCGGGGTCACCATCTGATGAACATTAAAAAATGTTCTGCGTGTTCAAAATTGGAGAGAGGCCAATTAAGAAAATGTTGAAATTTATTGATCAGAAGTCTCAAACAATACAGCTGCTGGGTGAGTTCTCAGACGCAAAGTCTTACACAAAGAACCGACCACGAAAAACAGTTTCACAGCTTTTTATAATATTTCACGACGGGTCTCTTCTCCAGTTGGGGGTTAGGACTCATCCAATCAGCCTTCTCTTCTTTGTCCTGTCTCAGCCAACCAGCTCACACTGCTTTGCTCTCGAATCATCTGCAACACATTATATAGAGGCCACCACATTCCATGGGGCTCCCTGTGTAATCTAATCTTTACACACACACACACATACCGTTTCCTGTGGAAACACACTCAATATCATCCTAACTCTTGGTTATCCCAACTCACAGACTGGTTATATTTTCAACATATTATGCACAGTTAGTAATCAATAATGAAATCATAAAGCATATTAAATGTAAAAGCACGTTTAAACCACAATAAAAATCACAATAAAAACCCTACAACGCCTGGGTCAGAGCTTGCGTGAAGGGCCGCACATATTCCGGTCAAGTTTGCTTTTTATAAATACCAATTATTGCGTAGAGAGTGGCGTACACCTTCTTTTGTGCGTATGCAACGTTTATAAATGAGGCCCCATGAGAGGGCAAGTCCAAATTAATGCAAATCCATTTGTTATTCTGAGAGACGTACTTTTGTTTTAGCTTTTAGATAAATGATGATACTGAAGGGGTTATATTTACTAGATTGACACCATTGCTGCATCCGAAATCACATATAATGGTAGTATGTACTGATTTAAATTGAGTACCTACTTATCGACCATTAAAACAGGTCTATATAGTGTGTGAGGGGTAGTATAATTTTATTGTCACGTAGGTTCTTTGACCTATGACGTATAACACCAACCTCTACGTTGGCGTTGGTACAAACCTAATTTATTCACGATAATTAATTAATCTGTACTTGCATTTAAAAAAGGACTCCCGCTTGAAAGTTTTCTGCTATTTTTTATTTTATTACTTTTTTTTATTTGACCATTGTGCAGCTCCTGGTGCATCATGGGATTGAGAAGTGTCCACCAGATCCACACTTACGAATTTTGGCGGAAGTAGTTGACCATCCAGGTGTTTTTCGCATACTGAGGTTTCGGACATACTATTCATGACTAATACTAATTTTCGCCTACTATATAGTATAGTACTAGGCAATTTCTGATGCAGCACGTCTTCATAAATGGAATAGGCGGACTGTAAAATTACAGAAATTATGCGTAAACCTCAACTTTAACAAACTTGTCTGTTAAAAGGTAACACAGATGTTGGCTATGGAGCGTAGAGAGGAAGCTGTATGGATGATGGAAGAAAGGAGACAATGTAAGTTAATTTGACACTCTAGTGGGATTTGCCAATAAGATTTACTTTTTTTATGTTTTTGAGGATTACAAAAGCCTTGTTGCTTTGCTGTCCTGTTTCCACAAGGCCTTGATGGAAAGAAGCAGCCATCTGGGTCCTGAACCTATGAATCCAGAATCCAACTCAAATACTGTGATGGTTTCTGCCTACAGAGTTATTGCAGGTGTTTGCTACTGTACTCTACAGATTATAGATTAACAAGCATGTTTGTACTCAATAGGTACAAGGTCACCAAGAAGTTGGTTACCGAAAGTTCTGTTATTTTGCAGTACAGTACCACTCAAAAGTTCTGTTGTATGGGTCAGAAAATGTTTCAAAATTCTGACTGATAGTGTACATGAACCTCTCTATAGCCTTTATGTCTGCATGTTTTTCCTATTATCTGTGTTTTTATTTTTTTAACAGAACCTTAAGGATTATGCAGGCAATAATGATTCGCCCAGTGAAATATTCTTTTTGACTATGCCAAGTGCAGGGACACGGCTATTAAGCACTATGACTGGAACCCTTGCAGAACACAACCTAACATGCACATTATTTGTTCAGTGGTTGGAAGGAGAGGAGGTGGAAGTATGTAATTCAGTTCTATGTGTTGTTTGTTTGAGTTGAAAAAAACATTCATGTTTTGGTTGTGTCCAGTGCTAATACTGTTAGTCATGTATGCTCATAACTTTGTTAATGGACCATTATGCTTACTTCCACTTGAGGCAAGCTCTGTTATTTAAAGATTACTAAAGTAATTCACTGTCTGACATACTGTCCAGGAAATCCGTATGAATGCCCAAAATCCTGAACCTAACATGGAGGATTTGCCAGAGGAGGACCACACTGACCAAATGGACTCGGCAGTAAACACCCCCTTCGGTAATTGTTTAGTTTTCTTCAAGTGATTTCTTGCACCCTTACAACTTTCTTACAAATGTTATGACCCAGTAAAGTCTAATTATTTCTAAATATTTTTTGTACTTCATTTGTTCCATTTCAGGCGTGGCATAGTAATACTTAATGAATTTACCAAAAACATTGATAGAGAAAACCAACACTCATCAAACATGATAAATGCATGCAGAGACGACATTTATGGCTCTGCGCGACGTGACTTTTCTAGTAGTCTGTTTGACCCACATAAGCCACTGGGAGTTGTATTTATGGATCTTGGAAATAACCCAGAAGGGGCAGTGGATGAAGGTGGCCCGTCAAGGGAATTTTGTTGTCTACTTCTGAAGGATGGACAGCGCAGGAGCCTGTTTGAAGGGCCAGATAATCTTAAATTACTGGCCATGGATAGCCATGGTCAGCATTCAGTTATGTTCACATATATTCAAGGGTCCAACCCATATTGGAAATATGTTAATATTGGAAATATGTTAACAGTGAAATTTTATGTGAATCCAATTTTTATTTTTTTCAGCTCTTTCAAAGGGGGATTACAAATGATTAGGTAAAATTATAAGTGTCTGCCTGATCCATGGTGGCGTAGCACCCCATTTATTTGCCCCACGATTGTTCTGGTTGTTGGTGAGGCTACAGAAGATATGGACCTGACAGAGATTATTGATAAGGGGTTCAGATGCCAGCTGCATGTGGACGTGATTGGTCAGCTGAAGATCAAACCATGATGTTCTTCTGTACATTGCCCATTTGTTAGCCTACTTTTGCATGTTTTAACTCTCTATATCTGCGTGGGAAAGCTGTGAGAAGCACCGGATATAGTGCCAAGACAACGCACAATTTGGAAATTTTGTAGTTTGTAATATGTTATAAATGCTGCGTATTTACACTGTTAGGATAATTCTGCGCTATTTTTATCTGAAAAATCTTCGGAATGGCATGTCATTTTAATCAAAAAGGCAGGGTCTACAAAGAATCTTGATAATTTAAAATAACATTGCATTACATTTGACCTATACTTTATTTTTTGAATAATTAATTTTTTATTGTTAAGTTTTAAATTCAATAACATTAAAATCATGGGAACCAATTAACACAAGACCTTTAATTTAGCTTTAATGTAAATTCATTTCCTCATGTTTAGAACACGATGGAATAAATAAAATAATATAAAACTTAACAAGAGCGTTTTCCTGTCATTCCCTCTTGCTATGAAATAATTTTAAATGATCCTGCGCTGTCTCAAAATAATTCACAGGTAGACTAACATGTTTTTTGAGTTTCATTTTAAACGTCACAAATATCACATTATATATGCTTTCTTATTAATCCATCGTAGCATCATCACAGTCTGCGAGCGCGCAGCACCTCTAGACACGAACAAAGCAGCTCATCCTTTTAACGTATCAATTATAAACATTTTAATAAAAAAACATGTCTAATAACAGTTCTTGTGTTAACGTTATTGCTTTCTTCTTTTCTTTGTGTATTAGTGTTTAAAAATATAAAATTTTCAACTGATTTAATAGTGTAGTTTTATAAAAAACAAGGTCAATTAAAGCTGTAAACCCTGCCATATACCCAACTGTTAAACGTATTTGTGTTTCACAGAATAAGTCCTGTCTATACAGGCTATAGGCTCTGCCCCGCCATGGTTTGTTATTCTAGTTCAAAGGTCTCCAACTTTTGTGAGGGCTACCTGAAGAGATAAATCATCTATAGGGCTACTTTTGCAAATTATCTGACAAAATAATCTTAGCAGACAAGCTTATTTGTTTTAAACTTCAAAACTTAGATATACAAAATAAATTTAACCAATACTACTTTTTCATTTTTCAACGCGATTGAAATAGCCTGTTTGAACATCACTGAGCTTCAAAAATAGGAGACCAAAAGAAACATTGGGTTTACTTATAAGAAAACGAGGTACCGAACAGGGCTGAGTTTTGCCAAATAATTTTAATGGAGCTATTGTGGGGATTTTAATGTGTTTTAGAAGTGCTATTACATTTAATATGCTTCATATGCATTATTACTTTTATTCATTCATATGCTTCCTATGCAGTATTATTTCATATGCATTATCACTTTTATTCATTCATATGCTTCATATGCAGTATTATTCTATATGCATTATTACTTTTAGAAGTGTTTTATTATTCTATTACTTGCGTACGATAACCCTTAACCTCCTTTAATGTGTTGGAAGTTAACCATGAAAAGTTAAGGTTTGATATTGTGTACTAGAAAGAGGAAGTGGGGCGTGGGTGTCAAAAGGGGAAGTTGCAGGAGACAGCCGAGGTCTCAGAATGTGTGCATGCAACTGAAACGCCAAAAAAGGAGAAAATGTACACACACACACATATTCCATTGTCTGACCTTTTAAACTATGTTGTTGCTGGGTAGAATTGGGCTGTGTAGGTTGTCATTTAATGTTTTGCAGACATTCTGAGAACGATGGGGTGAGAGCTGATTGGACTAATACCAGGCAACACGTCACCGGTCCACAGAGAAGATAGACGGCGTGAAATAACTATAAATATGATGCGGAACTGTTTTCCGGGGTTGTTTTTCTGTAAAGACACTTTGTCTAAGGCAACCCAACGGCTGTTGTATTTTTTGAATCTTCTGATCAATAAACTTCAAGATTTACTTTGACTGGCCTCCCTCCAATTTTGAACACGCAAGAACACATTTAGAATGTTCTATAGGTGGTGACATCCGACGTGATTGGAGAAAAGGGGCATTTAGAAGAATTGTAAAAGTCGGGGATTGACCGAGAACTGGGACGAGATAACTTTGAGTCCAACACACGGCCGACAATATAAAAGGTAAGCAGAAAACCTGTTTAAACTAATTTCTGCAAATTGAATATTCCAAATTCATGTGTTGAATTTAAAAGTATATCCGTGTCATTGATTACATAATAGAAATTGTTGATATTTGTTGATCAGAATAAAAGGATGGTTTTAAACATTTGAAGACGAGGTTAGATTCCTGCGTCACAATAGTTAAGAAGAGAACTATTGTTGGTTTTGAATATTTGAAGACGAGGTTAGATTCCTACGTCACAATAGTTAAGAAGAGAACTATTGTTGGTTTTGAATATTTGAAGACGAGGTTAGATTCCTGCGTCACAATAGTTAAGAAGAGAACTATTGTTGGTTTTGAACATTTGAAGACGGGGTGAGAGGCCCGCGTCACAATAGTTAAAGATAAAATTATTGTTGGAAAATACTTTTGGGACGCCTACACGTAACCAGTCGTGAGTACGCCAAAAGATAAAATTATTGTTGGAAAATACTTTTGGGACGCCTACACGTAACCAGTCGTGAGTACGCCAAATGATAAAATTATTGTTGGGAAATACTTTGGAACGCCTACACGTAACCAGTTGTGAGTACGCCAAAAGATAATTGTGGAATACTTTTAATCACCCGCTGGTATAAAGTCCAGGGCATGATAAAAGTGAGATAATTGTGAAATACTTTTAAAACACCTGTACGTATAAAGTCGTACGGCATGATGAAAGTGAAAAATAAGTAAACTGTATATATTGAGAGTTTATTCTGTAATGAATATTATTATACAAAAAGTATAGTAAAACATAAGTAAATTGTGTATATTTAGAATGTATTGTGCATTGAATATTATTTTAAAAGAATAGTGAAAGACAATTACAGTGTATATATTGCTTGTGTGTTGTGCAGTGAATATCAGTTTGTAGAATGTTTGAGTTTGAGAGAGAATGTGAGGGAGACGGGTGTGTCCCGATAACTACACAATGGGGGAGAGTAGTGGATATGTTGATGGCTCAAACGGAACCAAAAAACCATAAGAAAGAAAATAAGATTTGGGAATGTAAATGGACTCAGATGTGTTTGGAAAATTTATGGCAGGAACCAGATAAATTATCAATCAGATTAGCGCCAAAGGTCAGAGAAATGGAAAAGAGAGCGCATTTAAAATTGGCTAGACATGTTGAAGAGGCAAAACATGTGAAGTGGGTAGGAAGGAACAAACACAAAAATGAGGAAGTAAAACTAAGAGAAGATTTACGTCTGTGGACACGTGTTGCTCTCACAGCTACTGCTCTGAACAGACCGTGTGCACTCGGCAAAGTCACAGAAAGAACTGGTGAGAAAGTCAGGAAGTGAAAGTACCAGTATCTCATGTCGTGTAGCCTCAGCCCCCTTATATCCTGATCTGAGCAAACTACAGCCTCCGCCCTATGCACCAGCAACACAACAAGTTCAAGTTAATGTGAAAGAATCAGTGGTAGAGGCAGACATACCCGAGCTTGAGGATTTGCAAAACCAAATTAAGAAATTGACTACACAGGTAGAACAAGTAACGAACAGACAGGAAGCATCTCAACACAATGATGAAGAAGATGAGGATAGAGAGGAAAAGGGATCGTGTAAAAATAGCAACATTGAGTCACCATCAAATGAATGTAACATAGTCATTAAAGGGACTATGACGGCCACACCTGTGGCGCATAGAACAAGAAGCCACCACCAGCCCACTAGTAGCCAACACACCCCACCCAGAGATAGAGAGTGGGATGCTGAGCATCCAGTAGGGGGCCAGCCAAAAAGGACGGGTGGATATGACCTCAGTGCCCTCTCACCACTCCCAATTAACAGAGCAGCAGCACAGTATGACGACGAGAATGAAGAAAGCGATATGGCACGCGCACAACTGATGGCAGGGAACGCACTAAACATGCCCCTAGTACATGGTACTGGTGGTGTACAAAAGTATCAACCTTGGAATCACAGTGACATGACGGCTGTGTTGGCAAAGTTGCCCCCCATTACGTCAGGGGGAGGTAGATGGCTTACAAAATTGATGGCATTATGTCATGGCACCACCTTGGCGGTAGGGGACTTACGATGCCTTTTGGGTCAAATTTTCACTGTCTCACAGATGGCAGATTTTGAAAACGACGCAGATATAGAAGCATGTAAAAACGACACATTGTTTGTGACCGTCAGCACATCAATCTCCAAGGCCCTGAGGGCAAAGTTTCCAACTCCCCCAACAGTGTACCAAAATATTAAATTTCGCATTAAACCTGGTGAGACCGGAGCAAGTTATTATTTCAGATGTGCAGCAGAATGGGAACAGATGGTCGAAGAAAATAGTTTAAACAATCCAATCACTCGTGACATATTCAGAACTGCAGTAATGACCGGGGCTCCCAATGGTGTTAGGCAGGCAATGGAAAACAATCCTGACATTCCTGTAGCGAGTAATGAAGTGTGGGAAAGACATCTAGTTTTCCACATTGACAAAGCAGTAGAGAAACAGGAACATGAGGAGGAGGAGTTAGAAAAAACAAAACACCAATTGCTAAAAATACAATTAGAATTGGCAAAGGCCAGTAACAAAAAACCAAAACAAATGCCACAACGTCCTGTGAACAGTGACTCTGCCGTGCAGACTGGTACACAGGCCCAGCAGGGGCTTCAACCCATTCCCCAGTTCCAAACTTATGGTCAGGGCAGTGTCCAGCCATTCAAACCAGGCCCCGAGCCTATGAGACCGTGGGGAGGGTATAGGCCACGGGGTAATAGTGGATGGGGTAGGGGAAGATCTAACAGGAGAGAAGTGCGCCAGAGGGGTGCATGTTTTCAGTGTGGTGGGACTGATCACTGGATGAGAGAATGCCCAATGCTCGGGGATAGCCAGTTTACGGGACCACCTGCGGGGGGATGGGATCCTCATAGAGGTGGTACCGGTGGTCGTGCCAGGGGACCACAGACCCCACGAAACCCGGGGCAACAGCACCCGTCTCCCCACTCGATTCAGGCGCCCATGTACCCGACCTGGGGCCAGGGGGAAGGCGCGGGGGATTGTTGACGGGGCCCACAGAGAACAATCATGAGGGGTTTGGCTGAGCCTCTCATGAAAATCGTGGTTAACAACAGACCACTAACAGCTCTGGTGGATACCGGAGCAACATACTCCACAGTAACGAGGGGCACAATCACTGACAAAGACGTAAGTGATAAAACTGTCGGAGTTATGGGGTTCTCTGGTGGGTTCGAACACTGGCCTCTAACCTTTCCCCTTACCACAAAAGTGGCAAATCAGTGCCTCTCACACTCATTTCTGTACTCCACAAATGCACCTGTTCCCCTGTTAGGTAGAGATTTGTTGATAAAATTGGGGGCAAACATCTTATGTTCACCGGAGGGTGTCACTGTCACATTCCCAGACGGCGCCAGAGTCGACTGTTCGCAGGCACAGAGTAGGCACGGCCACCAGCAGGTCCTGTTGGGAGGGCCTCTAAAGGAAATGGCCGATATATATTGGGTTGAATTACATGACTCTCCAGCAGGGGCCAAAGCAATGTACGCCACTAATTTACCCTGGATCAAAGATTTGGCCGTCTATTTACCACCCATTGATCCCCTACATTGTACCCTATTTTATGATCGAAATGACAATGTCACATATCAGGAAATGTTCCAGGATATTGAGGGACAGATGTGGACACTTAATGGGGATGGGCTGTATGTGGGAAAAGAGGGGGTAGTAGTCAAGATTGCATTAACTGAAAAACAACAGAAATGGTATGAAATGACACAAACAGCAGCACCTCACATTTCCATGGCACTGCATCCAGGCCATGAGGCCAGAGAACTAGGAGCCATGACTAAAAGGTTAGCATCAGTTACCGATTGGGAGCCCTATGACATTCCTGGGGTTTGGGTTTCAAACACATCCAACTCGTATTGGGTACCTGGGAAAACCACAGATATGGGCGTGTTGACACATCTCCAAATTAAAAGAAGCCACGGTCGCGAACTAACGGACGGTCCCGGTGCTGAGCAGCTAATCAGCCGCCAGCCCATTGGCCTCTGGTCACAAGGCCCAACGGATGTTGGCCTTTGTAAGATAGAGCCAGTCACATTTCAGTTAACGTCACCGGAGCCTATTTGGGTTCCACAGTATCCTAACAAAAGAGAAAGCGAAGAAGGCATTGCCCCAACTGTTAAAGGGTTGGTGGAAAAAGGTGTCTTGACTCCGTGGCATTCGCCATGGAACACCCCAATTTTCCCTGTTAGAAAACCGGGCACCGACAAATACAGACTGGTACATGACTTGCGTAGAGTAAACAGCATAGTTGCCACGCCAACAATGCCTGTGCCGAACCCTTACACCGCAATCTCAAACTTGACCCCAGCTCACCAATGGTTTACATGCATTGACCTGGCCAACGCCTTTTTCTGTATTCCCATCACCGAAGACTGTAAATCGTGTCTTGCTTTTACATACCGAGGGTGTCAATACTCTTATAATCGACTGCCGCAGGGTTTCATTTTGTCGCCAGGGATCTTTAACCAGGTTCTTAAAGACTAATTACAACAGTGTGCGTTACCTGACGATTGTGTTCTCATAATGTACGTTGACGACCTTTTGCTGGCGGCCACAACCAATGAAGATTGTTTGAACGCCACAGATGTTATTTTGAAACAGTTTCATGTCTCCGGATTTAAAGTCAGCAAAGAAAAGTTACAGGTTAGCAGACCGTCTGTTACCTTTATGGGCCGTTCAATCACAGGCCAGGGCACGACTCTATCCGACCGCCAACGTGACGGCATTCTGTCACATCCAAAACCGCAGACTGTAAAGGACATGCTATCCTTTCTGGGCTTGACTGGGTTTAGCAGAAATTACATACCAATGTATGTAGCAGTCACCCAACCATTACGTGACATGGTGAAAGAGCAAGGTATGCGCAATGTTCAAGCAAAGTTGACATGGACCCCAGATGCTGAAGCAGCATTCATTAAGTTGAAAGGGGAGCTTTCACATGCAGCATATCTACACAACCCTGAATACAGTAAGGGTTTCTTTTTTGATGTATCTGAAACAGGAAACAGCGCACATGGTGTACTTTTCCAGAAGATGCCAGGCACCAGACGCGTACTCATGTACATCAGCGTTCTCATGGACACGATTGAGCGACGCCAGCCGGCCTGTGCCAGGTTCGCGGCTGGTTTGGCAAAGATCATTGAAAAGACGTCACATCTTGTGATGGGTCATCAACTGACAGTCCTGACCACACATTCTGTCATGTCATTTGTCAATTCCGCATCATTCACATTTTCGCCCTTGAGACAGAGAAAACTGTCGAAATGTTTGACAGCGCCAAACATCACTTACACACATGACGGCATCAACATGGCTGATCTGTTCACCACGGGAGAGCCACATGACTGTGCACCCATCACTGACCTGGCGTGCCGTGTCCGTGAAAATCTGACCGCCACGCCGATTGTTGGACACTCGGACGTGATCACATTGTTTACGGATGGTTGTTGTTTCAGAGCTCATGATGGCTCTTTGGTCTCAGCTTATTCAGTAGTGCAGCAAACAGATGACGGATATATAACCAGACAAGCCGAAAAGATAACAGGGAAACAATCAGCACAGAGAGCGGAGCTTATCGCTGTTACACAAGCATTGAAAATCGCAGGCCAAGGCAAAGTCAATATTTACAGTGACTCAGCGTATGTTGTTGGTGCAGTCCATGTCGAGCTTGCTGTTTGGCAAAGGTGTGGCTTCGTCACCAGTTCTGGCAGACCAATAGCACACGACCTCGAAGCACGTGCTCTGTTGGAGGCATTGCAAATCCCAGAAGCAGTCGCCGTCATAAAGTGTCAAGGCCATTGCAAAACTGACAGTGTAATAGCAAGGGGTAATGAGGCTGCTGACTTGGCTGCCAAAACGGCTGCAGGCTATCAGGTGACCATGATGGTACAGACTGACAGTTCATATGTGAAATTGTTACCATCTTTCAGCAGAGAAACACTTGTGGCCGAACATGGCAAATGCACACCAGAAGAACTGTCAACTTTTTTTTTTTAAAAGGTCAAGAGAGGGACTGTGGGGATTTTAATGTGTTTTAGAAGTGCTATTACATTTAATATGCTTCATATGCATTATTACTTTTATTCATTCATATGCTTCCTATGCAGTATTATTTCATATGCATTATCACTTTTATTCATTCATATGCTTCATATGCAGTATTATTCTATATGCATTATTACTTTTAGAAGTGTTTTATTATTCTATTACTTGCGTACGATAACCCTTAACCTCCTTTAATGTGTTGGAAGTTAACCATGAAAAGTTAAGGTTTGATATTGTGTACTAGAAAGAGGAAGTGGGGCGTGGGTGTCAAAAGGGGAAGTTGCAGGAGACAGCCGAGGTCTCAGAATGTGTGCATGCAACTGAAACGCCAAAAAAGGAGAAAATGTACACACACACACATATTCCATTGTCTGACCTTTTAAACTATGTTGTTGCTGGGTAGAATTGGGCTGTGTAGGTTGTCATTTAATGTTTTGCAGACATTCTGAGAACGATGGGGTGAGAGCTGATTGGACTAATACCAGGCAACACGTCACCGGTCCACAGAGAAGATAGACGGCGTGAAATAACTATAAATATGATGCGGAACTGTTTTCCGGGGTTGTTTTTCTGTAAAGACACTTTGTCTAAGGCAACCCAACGGCTGTTGTATTTTTTGAATCTTCTGATCAATAAACTTCAAGATTTACTTTGACTGGCCTCCCTCCAATTTTGAACACGCAAGAACACATTTAGAATGTTCTATACTATACAATTAACTTGGACTGAAACACAGCTCAGGCCAAATTCTCAAAACCGTTCTTAATATAAAATGTAATTATTTGTGTAATAAGCGATTATTTAGTTAGAAGTCATGTCCCAGAATTAAAAAATAATAATTATAATGAAAACTAAAGACCTCAGCCTATACCTTATTATTATTATTATTATTATAGAAACTTCTCAATGGTAAGAAAATAGTCAAACTTTTGATTCTTTTTAATAGATACAAATAATCACACTTTACACAACCTTTTGTAAATTAAGACACCTGTTAGATTACCTTTATGGTAATTTTTCCAACAGCTTTTGTTCCGTCATTTAGATCAACGTTTTCTTAGCAGTTGAGAAAAATTCTCTTATGTTTTGTAAACCCCCCAAAAAAATTGTCTTTGTTTCCTATCGATACTTCACTCGTACTGCGTAGCAGGACGCTATGGGGAAAACTCCTTTTTCTCCGATGACTGAAGCAATTCAAAAGCGCAGTGAAAACTGCACGGTGATTGGTTGGAAAAAAGTAAAACTTTAAACCAAATCGTAGCGGAGCTGCTGGACCAATGGCGATGGCACCCGCCAAAATGGGCGGGGCTTATGGCTATATAAGCAGACACATCGCCGTAGGGTCTTCAGATCTCTTCTCCTTTAGCGACGATCTGATCTTTGCTTCCCGAGACTGACTGCTTCGCCGTCGAGAGAGCACCTGCAGCGAATTCGACCTCCTGCTCAGCGGCTTCGCTCCAGCAGATTCGTTCAGCGGTTTCGCTCCGGCGGATTCTGTTGACGGCTTCGCTAGCGAGCGGTTTCTCGCTACTCAGCACAGTCTTTTCCCTGCCGCTATCCGGCGACGCTAAAAGAGCATAAATTTCACAGAGCAACTTTCCTGCGGTATTCGCGTGCAGTTTTCACTGCGCTACAATGCCGCGTCGTCCCTGTCGCTTGTGTGGGGTCTTCCTACACGCCGCTGACGGGCACGACGAGTGCGTCTCATGTCTGGGTCTCTCCCACGCAGAGAACGCACTCAAAGAGACGGAATGCTCTCACTGCGAGAGTATGAGTCTCTCCTCTCTGCGCTCGCGGATAACTTTCTTTTCAGAGAGTGACTCCGCCCCTCGATCCCCCCCGACACTGCCCGCACAGGCCACTGTGCGAATGAAGCAGCGGGGTAGAGGAACTAAGCGCTCTGGGAAGGGGGGTCCTCGGTCTCGAAACATAGACTATCAAAATGGATAGTTGAGGCTATATCGCTGGCGTACTCTTCCTTGGGCCTTCAATGTCCCACGAGAGTTAGAGCCCATTCCACTAGAGGCATTGCCTCTTCCTGGGCATGGTATAGCGGTGTCTCTTTAAAAGATATCTGTGCGGCGGCCTGCTGGGCTTCGCCGTCCACTTTTACAAGATTTTACAATCTGGACGTTCCGGCCCTTCAGGCCCAGGTCCTTCCTGCTAATTAGGTCGCTGAGCCCTGGCTTTATAGCCACGCCAGCACTTAATAACTTTGGGACGATAACCGGTCTAGGCCACCTACTAGCTTGGCCTTCTCCGCATTTCAGGGTTTCCCTGCTTTACCCCGTCTCCGAGCCAAGGCTCCGAGACTATCTGTGTTTTTCGTTCCATCTGTAGCACGCCGTGATTATACTGGTTCCCCATAGCGTCCTGCTACGCAGTACGAGTGAAGTATCGATAGGGAACGTACTCGGTTACTTACGTAACCTCGGTTCCCTGAGATACGGGAACGAGTACTGCGTTCCTTGCCGTGCTACGAGCTGCTTTGTCGTCGCTTCAGTCAAAGTAACCTGAAGACCCTACGGCGATGTGTCTGCTTATATAGCCATAAGCCCCGCCCATTTTGGCGGGTGCCATCGCCATTGGTCCGGCAGCTCTGCTACGATTGGTTTACAGTTTTACTTTTTTCCAACCACTCAACGTGCAGTTTTCACTGCGCTTTTGAATTGCTTCAGTCATCGGAGAAAAAGGAGTTTTCCCCATAGCGTCCAGCTACACAGTACTCGTTCCCGTATCTCAGGGAACCGATGTTACGTAAGTAACAGAGTACGTTTTCTTGCTACAAAATATTTCTGTCACAACACACCTGCAGATGGAAACATTATGTGGAAGCAGCCAAAGTGCTACGTACAGCAAAAAACACAAGGGGACAGATACATTTGGCATTTAGCCATTCTGCCATCTAGCGGCAAAAACATGACACAGTCAAGACCTAAAAAGAGGGCACGCTTTAGACGTGATGAGAGCGCGTTGTTTTCGCCTGCTTGGACACTTAGACACACGTTTGCACTGCACGTCTGGTTGACCTGTTTACTATTGTAGAACATTCTCTAAATGTTTTTGCGTGTTCAAAATTGGAGAGAGGCCAGTCAAAGTAAATCTTGAAGTTTATTGATCAGAAGATTAAAAAAATACAACAGCTGCTGGGTTGCCTTAGACAAGACGTCTTTACACAGGAACAACCCAGTCTCACAGTTTCACATCATATTTATAGTTATTTCACGCCGTCTATCTTCTCTCTGGTATTCGTCCAATCAGCTCTCACTCCATTGTTCTCAGAGTTTCTGCAAAACATCAACTAACAACCTACACAGCCCAATTCTGCCCAGCAACAAAAAATTTTAAGAAGTCAGTCAATGTAATGTGTGTGTGTGTACATTTCATTTTCTCCTCTTATGGCGTTACATTTATCTCTTCAGTTGCATGCATATATTCTGAGACTTCAGCTGTTACCTGCTACTTCCTCTATCTTTTGCATGCTCTCGGCACCCACACACATACCATTTCCTCTTGAAGTACACTTAATATCAGCTCTTAACTTTCATGGTTAACGCAAACACATTATTTAAAGTTAATAATCATTGTAAGTAATTAATGCAGTTATTAAAGCATATCAAATGTAATAGCACTTCTAACACACATTAAAAGACCCTCACTATCAAAAGCCAACAGGGTCAGAAAACGCGCGCTTTTAATCGCCGTATGAATATTGAAACGGCTCTTTAAATAAACGCTGCTTGACACTAAATTAACGTCACACGCCGCCACGCATTTAAATAACGCTGCACGCCGATTGGCGTTACGGGAGTTTTTTTCATGTGTATTAGAGGTGCTATTACGTTTGATATGCTTTAATGAGTTACATTTATTGCTTACAATGACTATTAACTTTGATTAATGTGTGGAAAATATAACCAGTGTGTGAGTGAAATTAAGCAAAAGCTAAGGGCTGTTATTAAGTGAACTTCAAGAGGAAATGGTGTGTGTGTGTTCAGCTGAAGCCAGCTGTGCAAAATAACAAGAAGCGTTTTGAGCCTCACTGTGTGTTCACACCGAGCGCGAATGAGGCGTCAAGCGCGAGTGATTTACATGTTAAGTCAATGCAAAGACGCGATAGACGCGCTTGCGGCGCGAATAGCGCGAATGAGGCGGCGCAAATGACGCGAATAGCGCGAATTGCGCGAATGACGCGAATGACGCGAATTGCGCGAGTTGAAAAATCTGAACTTTGGCGAAAATTCGCGCCGCGTTAACCAATCAGGAGCCTGCTCTAGTAGTGACGTAGCGAGCAGAGGCAGAAATACAAAATGGAGGACAAGCTCATCTCAGTGTGTGGACACCCGGAGCTATATGATACGTGTTCATATTTTTATAAAAATAGGAATAAAAAGGATCTTGCTTGGAAGAAAGTGAGTGAGGAGGTCGGAGAATCTGGTAAATTGTAAAAACATTTTCGTGAAGCGAATTTCACTCGCGAATGACGTGAATAGCGCGAATAGCGCGAATGACGCAAATTTCACGCGCGAATGAAGCGAATGACACGAATGAAGCGAGTAAACACAAAATGTTCACGCGTCCAACTACTCGCGAATAGCGCGTTTTTGACGCCACATTCGCGCTCTATGTGAACACACAGTCAGAGTGAGAGCGTGCAGGTGTCGGAATAAATGTCACACAGTAAGTGGAAGGAATGCACACACACACATACCTCAGTGTCCCTAGAATAGAGTGTGGGGGTGTCATGTAATGTTTTACAGAAACTCAGACTGTGAGCTGATTGGACAAATTCCAGGCTGCGCAGCACCCAGCTGCAAAGAAGAGAGACGGCGTGAAATACTATAAATATGTTGTGAAACTGTGAGACTGGTTGTTGTTCCTTTGTAAGACGTCTTTGTCTGAGGCAACCCAGCGCTGTATTTTTGAATCTTCTGATCAATAAACTTCAAGATTTACTTTGACTGGCCTCTCTTCAATTTTGTGCACGCAGAACAAAGCACGAATGTTCAACATAAGTTAACGTCACACGTCAAACGTAGTAGCTCATTTGCATAGCCCGTCCTATTCTAGGTTTGCAGGCTCTACGGCAAGTCGGAGCATCCAGTTTGCAAAAGCGCAGGTCAAAGGGATTGATTTCAAATAAAGTTCAGAGTTAAATTCATTCTTATTATGTCATCATTTTAGAAGATGCCTATCTGCAATAAGGGATCGCATACATTCACAACTTGATTTTTTGTTGGAAGCATTAACAGAGCATGGAGAACAAAGTCTTGTAGACTTGTAGTAATATTAATGGATAATTATAACATCAGAAATGTATTGTTCATTTTTTAATACCAAGATTCTCCCCTAAAGTATTAAACATCATTCACTGCAGTCAAATTAACCATGTTTTTTTTTTGTGATAACCAGGGTTTTTGCGAGCATTGATTACTTTTGTCATAACTGTTGTTTTACTACAGTTGCCATGGTTTAACTGTGGTTTTTAAAAACCATGGTATCCAAAATATGGTTATTTTGGGGTAACTATGGTTTTACAACAGTAACTGTGCTGACAAACTGCCTGAGAGCTCCTCAATGGTGAGACTCCTCCTCCTTCAATCAGTGGTGAACCAGGTGGAGCAAATCTTCCAGGCAATCTGGGCGGACCAGCACCTAGCTCTGCTGTTGTCTTTAGACTGCAGTGAAAGGAGCATTTATAGCACCACAGAACCAAGGAAACCTCATCTTTGTGATCAAGGTGACTGTGCAAGACCAAGCCCTCCACAAAACTGTGAAGGACAGCCGGTAAGCGCCATATTGGCCATGCTTGGCTAGACTGCTAATGATACTCTGAAAAACACAGACTCTTAACTCTTGTTGACTTTGTTAGGACTTTTTGCAGTGTTATTTACAACAAATGTTGGTTGTGGGGTATAAAGGAAAAGTAAGAGCCAAATTTATTGTTGAAAAAGAACGTGTTTGAAATGGTTAACTGTAGAAATCTTCGTAAACCTAATTTAAATTACTAAGTTCTTAATTCAGTAAAAGAAAATGTAGTCTTCTTTGAAAAATCTTTGGCTAAAAAAACCCAAGATTTATCTGCTTGAAACTACTGATTAGAAAATAAATTGAATTCTTACGACTAAAAATATTTTGAATGTATTTAGCTAAAATACAAATTTAGCTCAAAAATATATTGACTCTGCTCATTTGGTTCAAAATGCTCCCCTTTTACATCTTCGAGAGGTAAGACCTCTGCTGTGTTGTTTACTAAATCGTTTGTCAGGTTGACTGCAAACCATATGTTTGCAGAATTTGATAACATATTTGCACATTTTTGACCAGTAGATGCCATTGCCAGTGACGGACATTTAAGCCATGTCCAGCGTGGTCAAAATTGAAGAGAGGCCAGTCAAAGTAAATTGAAGTTTATTGATCAGAAGATTACAAAAATACAGCGCTGGGTTGTTTCAGACACAACGTCTCACAAAGAACCAACAACCCCGGAAAACAGTTTCACAACATATTTATAGTATAAATATACGTTTCCGCTCAATCGAAATTAACCAGCTCAATCAAAAACGATTTATTTTAAGTGCCTGCGAGCCATGCAATGTCCTGCCTACACCTGCTTTGCGGGTATAAGTATGGCCCAGACGTGGCATATGGTTTACTCGTTCGAGTTTATCAACACTTAAAAATGGCCAGTCCAGCAAAAGCCAGAAAAGAGGGAGAAGACTCCATTGAGGGCTTTATTCACAACGTGTCGACCAGGAGGCAGTCAAAGAACGACTCGCCTTACTTTACAGCTGTACTGCAGAGTGCAAGGCAGGAATACCACAGGGCGGTTGTGTTGTCAATGGAGCTGCAAGCCGTCTTCTTTCAGGCCGAGAAGAACGGCAACGGGGTCAGGCTGAGGAACGTCCGGCGAAGCATAAGTATGCCAGTGAACTGATTTTACTCATCATTGCTGATCGCAGGTGGCGCCGTACTGAATGTCTGCTTGTTCTTTTAGGCTTTGCCGATCCCGACGGCTTCGACGTGTTGTGTCCCCGTGGGACAAGAGTGGACGTGACTACGCTGCCGTTTTTGCGGAGCACGCCAGCGAGCTGCCGACGGATGACCGTGGCGGAGGTGAAGGCACTGGGTCCCAAGCAGAAGGTGCGAGAAGGTGCAGAAGGTGCTCTCTAGTTCGGGGCGCTTTACCTGTGCGCTTACGGTGGGCGGGGAACCGACGTGACGTTTGTGCTTTGTTTCCGTAGGTAGGAGAGGTTCGCGGACAAGTGCGGGGTGGCGACCCTGCCAGCAGGGTCGTGCAGGTCAACCAGGCCGACTGCGAGCTCCGAGAGGTGCGGATCTCCGATGGGACGGGCGAGGTGAAGGTCACTCTCTGGGACGGCTTCGTCAGCCAGGTCGAGGAAGGGTCATCTTACGCATTCACGAACCTGGCAACTCGGGACCGAGAGGGCTCAATTGGCCTGTGCACCAGTCCGACGAGCGCCATCCAGGAGATCGCTAACTTGGATGTCCCGGAGGAAGCAGGCGAGCAGAACGACACCTCGACTGCGCATTTCAACGCCACCGTAAAGGGCATTGAGGTGCGGATTCTGCGGAAGTGCTCGAACTGCCGGTTCAAGCAGAGGCAGTTCGTGGAAAAGTCGAAAACGCACAGGTGCCAAGGTTGCAGGCTGAAGCAGGGAGCCCTGTCATTTTCACCGTCTTTTGCGGGAAAGGCCGTCCTGAATACCGACGACGGCGAACAGAGCGTGACTCTGTTTATTTTGTAAATTGTTTTCAATAAACGTTTCCTGTTTTCCTCAATAATTTTTGCGCTGTCTGCTTATTTCACTAAAAGGGAGTTGAGAAATGTTTTAAAAATTGTGTGAAAGGGAGAACTAAAATGACTTAATTTTCTACAAAGGATGTTAATTCGATTTCTATGATGCTGATGTTTTTCTAATGAAGCTTCGGAACTTGGTTTCATTTTATTTTACGGGGTTTCCGCGGATCCTTGTTTTAAATAGGATTTTACGTATTGTGCAGCAACCTTGCTTTTGCGTACGCACCAGAGTATGCTATTTAAACAATTAATAGACTACATGTCCTATCTGACATTTTAAGTCTCCATGCTGTTTGAAAAGTCTGACGAAATGTCGCAACGTGAACCCTAACCTAACTTATTTCATTGTGACTTATCTTTAAATTTTTCTCCCCTAAAAGTGATTGTGTACACTGTAAAAAGTCATTCTGTAGATTTTAATTTAAGTAGTAAACTTTAACTTTGTCAGTTTTTTACATTAAAATGATTTAAAAATTACGAATAAAATCTATTTAAATTGGTTAAAGATTTGGCAATTTTTTTGAATAATTCCAAATAGTTTATTGAATGAATTCAACATAATGCAATGGAGTTGTTTTCAATTTGCACGTATGTTGATTGCCGGCTGCAGACAATTCTTATCTGGTTGTGCAGTATTTTTATTTTCTTAGTTCCTTTAAACAGTGTCTTGTATTAATATTTATGTTCAGTTGAACAGTTTATGCTCACGAGGCCTGTTCGTTACAGGAGTTTCTCGCTGGAGGCAAATCTCGTCAACGTTAAATTCAAAGGTAAGGAAGATTTAATTTATTAAAAAAAATAACACTTGCAAATTATTCAAGTTGTCTACTTGATGTAATGTGAACGTCATTGTTGTGTAACGCGTAACATTAGTGGTGGCTTAAAAAGGACATTTGAACTAGTGTTTTTACACTAAGGCTGCAACAATTAGTCGGCTTTGTCAATAACGTCCACAATAAAAAAAACTGTCGACAAATAATTTGGTTGTCCAGTAGTCATTTGATTTCACATGATTTATATAATGGCCCGCAATAACTGTCGCTGTAGCGCAACTACCCTTCCAGAGGCAACGCAATAGAAGAACATGCCGCTTCACAAAGCAAGCTGAACTGCCAGATAGGTCTAGCCGTCACGATCACCTGTTGTGGAATTTTCTTATTCCTTAAACTAGATGAGTCAATTTTGACAAACGCAATATACAGAGACATCAGGTACTTTGCAAAGTAGTTTTATTGACATTCAGTCTGCATCAAAAGACATATGCAGAGTGAAGGTGCCTTCCTGTTCATTTACAGGGGCTTTTATATGATCCAAGCCATGACACCCCTTCTTCTCCCCCCTTGCCCTTTGAGCAAGAACGTATCTTTGGCAACACAAATGTGTCGCCATCTCTTATCCAGAACTCCTCTTCCGGGTCCTTTGCTCAAGGGCAAAGGAGCTGAGTGGTCTGCCACGTAGCAAAACATTTCTCAAGAATTTAAGAACAACAACATAGACAGTCTTGAATCAATTTTTACAGAGATCAGCATGAAGAAACCCACGTCATGAAAATTTCCATCACACACCACAGAGCGGTTTTTGCATCTTATGGCTATTTCGCCCAGCTAGCATATAAACACATTAACCGACCTTCACCACTGATGTAAGTATTGCAATGATTAGTTATTATTAGAACATCATTATTTTTAAATCTACATATAATGTATTTATACATTATACGTAGTTGTATACAAATCAGTTGTATATCATTTTAACGTATAATGTGATGAAAAAACTATAAAGGGAACAAAGTCAGTACATCATTAATTGAGTTTTATTCCTTAAGAAAAATTTACAAGTAATTCATTTACATTTGTGCATTTATTCAGAGAATTACCACAGTGCAGCTTCTGACACTGTTTCGTACCAAAGGAGGAGCACTTGGGCAAAGACTGAAAACTGAGATGGAACAACTGAAGGTAAAGTTTATAATGAAGAATGCAAGCCATTTGTTTACAAGTTATTCTATATAAGGCCGAGATAAATCAGTTAAAAGTAAACCATTGTTTGTCTTTGGAACACAAATTAAGATCTTTTTGATGAAATCTGATGAGCATGTATTGCCAAGCAAGTTAACTTTCACTTATCCATAAAGGTACAAAAAACATTGAAACAGTGATTCGAAAACAAAAGATTCAAAGTAGTGTTTTGACATCGGCCATCACTAGATGTTGTTGACAAGTCATTATTTCTTGCACCACTATTTTGCACCAAGTTACAGAAACCTCTACAAGAAGGATATCATTCATTCATTTTTTAATTCCTTCTGGGATGGCCTTTTTTCTTTTGATATGACAAGAGAGGTCTTCATACACTGCATGATAGAATTCCTTGGGGAACATGCATGAGATCTCAAAGAATTCAACGTATGGAATCTTAATATCAGTATACCAGATGTTTGAATTAAATCATTATTGTCAGTTGCTTCCCCAAGAGGCCATAATATTGTTGACTGGACTTCAAGTTTGATCAGTGTTGTAAGATACAGAGTTTCAGATTTTCTCCTTTGATCAGTGTTTCTTAAGTTTTGCGTCTCACTGCTGTTTATGGTTGCAGGACAATGAAGAACAGACAGGAATTGAACAGCTTGTGATGGCAGTAATTGTGACCAGGACAGGAGCTTCAAGTGACAATCCAAAGGACACTGGAATTGTTATCTAGGGTGTGAAAGTTCTTACAGTCCTTGAAGGTGTTCCCAGGGCTTGCTGTGTCCTCATTTGTTTGACATATGCACAGAATCTTCATTATCCCAGGCATCTAAAGTGAAAGTGAAAGATACCTGAAATCTGACCTCTGCATTTAAATGTGACCTCTACATTTAACCCATCCAGAGAGTAGTGAACACACGTACATCAAGTCGTGAACACACGTACACCCGGAGCAGTGGGCAGCTATCACTGCAGCGCCCGGGGAGCAACGAGGGGTAAGGTGCCTTGCTCAAGGACACCTCTGTCGTTACCTGCCGGCCCTGAGGATCGAACTGGCAATTTTCTGGTCACGAGTCCGACTTTCTAACCATTAGGCCACGACCGCCCCAACGGTAAAAGGAATACTTTCGAGGTATTTCAGACACTTCTCTTGATGCAGGATGCTTCGAAGCTGTCAAACAGAGTCCAGTCCCTCAGATCTAGACCACTATCTTAAAATAATTGTGATGCTTCAAATCTGTTCAAGTCCAGTCACACAAGTCTACACTGTTGTTTTAAAATAGATTGCTATTCGTTTAACTAAGTCAGCTTGTTAAAATATCTACACGGTTTTCAAATGAGATTATAAGTATAATCTGTTCTGTGGTTCGATGTTTTAGAAAAAGTTTTTTATATCTTTATATATATATATATATATATATATATATATATATATATTGAACGGTGTGACTGCATTTTGTATTCTGAACAGTTTGTGCCTAAAAAGAGAACACCAAAATTTTTTTTTATTTGCACTCATGGCAATAAAAGGACTTTGTAATTAATTTTATATCTGTCTTCTATTAATACCTGTAATCAGATTTAATTAAATTACTTTTATTAATCCACTTATTAAAAATAATAACACCAACTTAATTATTTTACTAAAAAATAAAG
Source organism: Barbatula barbatula (assembly GCA_037178815.1). Taxonomy (NCBI): domain Eukaryota; kingdom Metazoa; phylum Chordata; class Actinopteri; order Cypriniformes; family Nemacheilidae; genus Barbatula; species Barbatula barbatula. Next base: position 81,388 of record JAXOFQ010000030.1, on the reverse strand, counting down.
AAATTGAACTAGTCCCTGGATCTTTGCCCAATCCAATGCAGATGACTTCTGTGGAGTGTGAATGTAAATAACTATCGAAAAAATGTTGAAATTTCCTTTCAAAGGGTCGATAAGGGACGCACGCCAAAAGTTCTTAATAGGCGGAGCCTTTTACATTAAAATGGCCATAACTCAAGAACTAGCTGAGGTCACCTACTAAAGGCAGCGCCTTTTGGCCGCTAGTTCTCTTCATTCTGAACAATCTTGACGCTTTAGACTGCTCGAACCCGGGAATCGCTGCTTGCAGCTATATTTAATTTTATATCTGTCTTCTATTAATACCTGTAATCAGATTTAATTAAATTACTTTTATTAATCCACATTAAAAATAATAACACCAACTTAATTATTTGACTAAAAAATAAAGAAATTGAACTAGTCCCTGGATTTTTGCCCAATCGGAACCAAACCAACGCTGATGAATTCTGTGGAGTGTGAATGTGAATAATTATCGGATAAGTTTAAATTTTGATCCGTGGTGGCTGGGGGACCACAAAACGTCTGAACCGGAAGGAGCTAATTTGACTAAAATGGTTATAACTCGTGAACCGTTTGAGCTATCTTCACGGGGCTTGGACCATATGTTTATACTCTCAGTCCGAGGTCACACTATAAAAGTCGGCGTTTGGCCTCTAGGTGGCACTATAATAAACGTAACGACACTCGATGGGCTTGTTCGAATCGTGGTCTTCAAGGTCTGTAAGAAATATGAACTCATTCGGCCACTGGGGGCGAAATAACGTTTTTGGAGTGCTTAAACAATTGTGTATCACGTGACATTTGACATATAAAAAAAAAATCTACTTTCGCGAACTAGTCCTTGGTTTTTGGACCGATCGGAACCAAACCAATGCAGATGACTTCTGTGGAGTGTGAATGTAAATAATCATTGAAAAAAAGTTAATTTCCTTTCAGTGTCGCTTAGGGTTGCCAAAATTTTAAAATGGGCGGAGCACGCCATTTGGACACTAGGTGGCGCTACAACAGTAAAACTGGCAAAATGTACTCGTCTTTTGGAGTGCATAAACAATTGTGTGTCACGTAAGATTTGACATTTACACAAACTATCGATATATGAAAGCTCTCATAATTCCTAACAAATTTGGCTCTTGAACCATTGATGTCGATCAAACAGTTTGTGAGTTATCTGTGATGTTAAGAAACTATTTTTGAGAAACCTAGGTTTTTCAAGCAATCTCAAAATTTCCACCACAGTACAATTCTCTGGACTCTCTAGATCAATAACTATCAAAAACATGTTCAACTTTTTCATTTGCGTGACCATTACAGGGTCCTTTATTATATTCAAGTGAACGGTGTACCTGAAAGCTCGCTACTCCTTAACAAATAATCCAATTGACTTGCCATTAAGTACAATCATACATCTTATTACACTAAACAAGCATGCAAAATATGATGGTGATCGGACAAGGGATACGTTTCCTGTCTCACAGGAACACAGTGTTAGACATATAATGCACTATACATTAAGGGTTGCTCCATATTTACACATCTATAAATATAGAACATATCTGGCTGGTTGCAAGATGCTGTTTTGCTAAACATAACAAACACCTTTATTATGTACACCAGTTTAATTGCATGTAAACCAAAATAGCTACTCAGCCAGTCACATGGCAGCAACTCAATGCATTAAAGCATTTAGACGGGGTCATTTCTTAAATGGATGTGACCAAATGAACCTGAAAATATGATTCCCCTCAAGTGTACTATATGTGCATATGTGTGTAATCATGCGTAGTGTCTATGAACCATTGCTGAGCGTATCTATAATTTTTCAGGCGTTGGGAGTATCATCCACTTGGGTGTTTTAGGATGAGAGTCCTCGGCCTACTTGAAGGCAAAGCTGCTTAAGACGCCTTAAACTGCTTGAACCCGCTAAATGCTGCTTGCAGCTTTAATTTACATTATTTTTATATATTCCTTTAATGTTATAGTTTGTACTTTCCCTGAGCCTCCAAACATGACACTGCCTCAGGTACGCAACACAACATTATAGTATAATTATTATTTTGGCAATGTTCACAGAAGTTATTTTTAATTCTCTTGTTTTTCAAAATTGTTATATCTTTTGAAAGTAAAAATAATCATTGATGCCAATAATATTATTTTTAACACCAAAAAATAATGTCCATTCAAAAAGGGGTGAGGTCATTAATCGTACTTGTAAATGAAGTGTTTATGGATATTGGTCATTTCATTCATTTGTGTTTGCCCTAAGAAAAGCTTGAGGAGCATTGCTGCTTCAATCACTTGCCTTCTAATTATAAATGTGTTTGTCCTAGAGAATTACAAACCAAAAGCTCAACTGCTCTTATTGCCAGTGGGTGAATGACAGGCATTCTGTGTAAAGATCGTTGCTTTAAAAAACTTATTATGATTTTTCTTATTTATTTGCTAGATCCAGCAGAAATCTTTTCTGAGGACCTTTTTGCAACACCACCTACTACAAAGCCTTATAAGTAGACTTGTTGCAAATATAAATACATAATGTTTTCACATTTTTGTGTCTCAAAAATTGATTTAAAGTTTTAACTTGCTTGCATATTATTCAAAGTGTAACCTTGTGTACATAGTGTAGTATTGAAATCTTCCATTAGGTGCTCTGATGAGTCCAGTGGATGACCCCGAAATGTCTACACAACAAAGTAGGATATATAATGTAGACCGACGTAACTGTAAATTCAGTTTATTATATGATGTTGTGCAGTAAACTTTGTGTTTTGTTCTACTCATTTCTCAATTCATCAAATATGATGTGTAAGTTATTTTTCAAAACAAGCATTGACCACTTTCCAATGACTTCTGACTGTTTCTCTTGCAATAAACCCAAGAAATACATGAACTAAAAAAATTATTAGCAATATTGTTTTAAATTACCCATGGATGGAGATATTTTACACTCTATTGGATGAATGGAGAAATGAATGAAAGGTGACAGAGCACTGTGTATGAAGTCAAATGGTCTCTGTTAGGAGTAAAACAACACTCTGAGGTGAGGTGTAACTTTTTCTTTGTCCTCCTCTCTCCAATTCTTGAACAAAGTAAAGAAAAATATTCTGATTTAATAATGATGCTTTAATCAATACAAGTAGTGTTGTGGAAAATTGATCTTTGTAGTTTCAAAAAATTGCTCAAACAAAGAAGGTCCAGGTGTCAAAAAGTAAACTTTATTTGTTCGAATCAAACAAAGTGAGATCTTCCCAAAGCATCTGAAAATACAGTGTTTTCAAGCCCATAGTTATAGTGAAAACTTGTGCAGGGGGTTCGTCTGTTACACCAATCAGGCAAATTCCCGTTATCTCTTATTTTTAATGACCAATAACCCTATCTCTGCCATCAATAGATCCTAGGCAACAGGATATGTTTTTAATCGTGGAATCTTGGTTGGCGCATAGACAAATAATTAATGTGCCCATATTTGGACACTTTTCCGGTTTTCTTCCGGCAAAACAACTTGGTGAACTTATAATGCATCCTTGATCATATGCAATAACTCATGAGTTGTCCTTAGCATACGATAAGGCTTTATTAAAACTGACCTCATGTTTTTGATATAGAAATGTTTTTTAACGTAACAATGAGCAGGCTAGCATCCTTGACTGCATGCCATAAATTAAATTTAATTAAATTCATCTACAAGAATGTGTGCGGGGTACGTACAGGTACGTACAGGTGCTCTATGTAAAAAGTGTTTTCTGCATGTCATCCTCTAAACTTTATTTGAACCCTAGGCCTTACAGACAACACTGGATTTTATATTGCTGTAAAACGTTGAAAAGTATTCTTAAACATGCTATATAAGTATTTTTATGTAAATAATCATTAAACTGGTATACTGATTGTAACATTAAGTCATTAAATCATCTTAGTCATTTGCTCACAATCATCTTGAATTAAATCATCTTGAATTATCATTTGCTCACAATCATCTTGAATTAAATCATCTTGAATTAAATGTGGTTAAATATGGTTTCTGATTATACCTCTAATAACTCTAACAAGTAATATTCTATTCTATTATTCCTATGAATACTTCTTAATGTGAAACGAAATGATATGTAGATTAATATTCAAATGCATGCATAAATGAAGATATAGAAAATACTAATTGTGGTTAACTATATGTGAGATATTTAATGAAAATACTCAATAGTAGTTATGATTGTAGTGTACCAATAAGATAACTAAATATCAGTTCAAGACGTCAGAGACATTCAGAGTAGCCCTTAGATCCACACTGGCATTTCATCCAGTGCTCTTTTAAATTTTAATACATGTTGCTTTCTGTGACTATAAAGGCACTCCACAGTCTCCGGACTCCTTTTGGAGACAAGATCATTGCATGTTGGGGATTTTGTGTTTTCAGTGACATGTGACCGCTAGTAGACGGTTGGTTCCCTGACCTGGGCCCCAGAAAGTCAAGACTTTGTACCATATTTTGAGACAGGAGATCAGACCCGGCTCAAGAGCCCCTCTGCCCCAAAACCCCTTACAATTATGTTAATCTTGTATTATTCCCATTCATTATTTGTAAACCCTTAAAATTATAAAACCTTTAACTCTTATTGCCACTCCTCTGCTCAGGTGTTTTACTGAAATCACCAATTTGCCACAGTTTACTTTCTAAAGTTGTGTGTCTCTGAAACAGCAGCACAACTTATAAATTCTGGTTGAATAATGTGATCTCAGAAGAACCAGCCATGAGCTATGAGGAGCCCTTATGAAGCTTCAATCTAATAGTGTTTGTATGAGACACAGCTGCTCTCTAATGTCCAGTTTAATGAGTAAATTGATGTGTGACGTCATCAGTTCTTCCTTCACCAATGAGAACACATAAGATCTGATGATGATGATGATGATGAAGAGATGATGAGCAACAGCTGTACACATTCAGAAGCTCTTGTATTTCAGCACTTAAATACACCGACTCAACACATGTATTCTGATGGCTGTGTAATTTTAAAACAAGAAACAAACTAATTGAAGTCAAACCAAAGTTGAGTGACGCCATTGATGAGATGAATGATATGATTACTAAGATATTACATGAGTCAGCAGAAGAAACTTTAGGTAAAACATCTGCTCTAAAGAAGAAGAAAATGGTACCATGGTGGTCTGATGAGTGTAGAGAGGCTGTTAGAAGCAGGAATAAAGCCCTTAAAATAGTTAAATCTAATCATTCATTTGATAAGTTATTGGAGTATAAAAGAGCACAGGCTAAAGCCAGAAGAATTATAAGAGAAGCCAAAAGGAAATATTGGGACAGGAATAAATATTAAGGATATATGGGGAATGATCAGAAAGATGGGAGGCATAAGAAGGGATTTTTCACCACCAGTATTAAGAGATCATGACACTGAGGCAGTAACCAGTAGAGAAAAGCTGAAATGCTTGCAAAATCCTTTGTAAGAATACATAGTTCACAGAATCTCTGCAGTGAAGAGAAAGCTATAAGAATGAGGATCATTGAAGAAAATAAAGATGTGCTGGGGATGAAAATGGTGGGGGAGAGCACTAGATGCAGATTTCACACTGTTTGAATTAAAGAGCATTGATAGGTGTTAAGAATACATCAACTGATGTGGCAAAAAAAGTGATACTGGTTTGATATAATCCTTGTTCATGGCTTGTGGGAGCTGCTTTTGCAAGTCCTTGCCTAGTGTCGGACTATGTTATTTACTAGTTCTGCGTATTCAAAATTTGGAAGGATGAGGGGAACAAACTGTTTTAAAAGTAATAGATTTTATTCATCAGATTTAAAAGGTTTTCAACAGCGCTGGGTTGCCTTCTCCACACGAGTCAACAACTCTGAGAACTTTTTCTAACACATATTTATAGAGTATGTGATGTCGATTTTTCATCTTCATGACTCCTCCTCTGTCTCCGGGCAGTATTTCCCTTAGCAACCAATCAGGTCAGGAACTTCCACTGCTGCTTGAAGTTCCTTATCACTATCCACTGATACATTAAATCAACAGTAGCCTAAACATGAACATCCTCCTATTTTCATACCATAACCCTTTAGTCTGTGTCTTTTGAAAGCAAGGGAACAGTATGGGTATATGGTCCTTAGTCCTTCCCAAATGATATTGGTCCACTGAAGTCCCTTGAAGCCTCTTTCATGTCGTTGTTGTTTTAATTTATTCCACTGATTCTGCTCAATGAAAAATAATGAGGGGTTCTTTGGAAGATTGATTCTTATGAATCAGTCTTCATTTGATCCATTGCTCATGAATGAAACTTAATGAAAATATAAAATTTTATTGTGTCACTGAGGCAGTAACCAGTAGAGAATGCCATTAAGATCGGTTTGAAAAATGAATTAAGAAATGATATGTCATATGTGAAAGTAGACTCAGACATACAGCAGGCTATCCTTACTTTAAATGAATTTTGGTTCATGTTTTGTACGAGGACAGTTTTTTATATTACAAAAATGGGAACCAATAAAGTTGCTTTTGTGTTTTGGTAGATATTTCCTGTATCATTATCCCAAAATATAAAGAAACATTAAAACAACATAATGGATTACATTTCTTCTGTAACATTGACACTGGAAAACTTTACTTTTCGCAGCAGTTTTACCAGTTACTTACTGTAGATTTGACAACTACTTAATACTAATTTCAACATTTTTATTTGTTTATTATAAATGTAAACACTTTTGGAAATAGCATTAGCACAGAAACGCTGCAAAAATGACATTCTTCCTAAGCAGTTTTATTTGTTATACAGAAAGAATATTTAAAACTTCGTAAATTAAAATACATTTACATAACAATAAAAGTGACCTAAGATATTAAGTCTTGTTTTAGGAAAGAAAAATAAATATATAAACTGAGGGTTTATGAAGAAAACACAATTATTAATTAAATCTACAGTAAGTTACTTAACCTGCTGCAAAATTACAGGCAAGAATTAAAAAGACCCATACACATATTTACACTTTGCAGAGGTCCCATTCTAAACTTTAAAATTGTATGACTTTTTTGTGTTGAAGCAATGTGTGTGCAGATCTGCCCATCGTGGCGAGTGTGCAGCCCCGGACATCTAAGGGCATCACAGACCTGTTATCGCTTTGACTGGCATGGCTGAACGCCACTTGTCCCTCTAAGAAGTTGTACACCAACCTCTAGGTGCCGCGTAACTATTGAGGGTTTTTTATTAATGTGTTTCACATGTATTACTTTTTGATGTGTTTTACTATTTCATTGCTTGCTTACAATAACCATTAACTTTTAACCATTAACTTTGAATGTTATGATAAAATATAACCAGTGTGTGAGTTTAGTTAACCAATAAACTAAGGGCTGTATTAATGTGTTTGCTAGAGGAAATGGTGTGTGAGTATGAAGGTGTGAAGAATAGAGGACATGTATGCAGAGAAGAGATAAATGTCATGCAACGAGAGGAGAAAGAATGCAAACACACACACACACATTTCATTGCCGGACTTCTTAAAATATGTTGTTGTTGGGCAGAATTGGGGTGTGTGGGGTGTCATGTAATGTTTTGCAGAAACTCTGAGAGCAAAGGAGTGAGAGCTGATTGGACGAATACCAGGCAACAACACACCCGAACAGAGAAGAGATACCGTCGACAAATACTATAAATATGTTGTGAAACTGTTTTCCGGAGTTGTTGTTGTTGATTCTTTGTGAGACGTTGTGTCTGAAACAACCCAGCGCTGTATTTTTGAAATCTTCTGATCAAACTTCAATTTACTTTGACTGGCCTCTCTTCAATTTTGACCACGCTGGACATGGCTTAAATGTCCGTCACTATTTAACAAAGGAAATCTTGTTTGTTTTCAAAATCAACCCGTGAGTGGGCGACCGAGCCAATCCTTGTCCCGAAGTTACGGATCTGACTTGCCGACTTCCCTTACATGCCGTTGTTCCAACACGCCAGAGGCTGTTCACCTTGGAGACCTGCTTCGGATATGGGTACGGCCCGGCGCAAGACCTACACCTTCTCCCCCGGATTTTCAAGGACCGACGAGAGCTCACCGGATGCCGCAGGAACCGCAGCGCTTTCCAGGGTACGGGCCCCTATCTCTGGGCGAACCCATTCCAGGGCGCCCTTCATGAAGAAGTGAGAACTCTTCCCGGTGCACCCGTCGGCTTCTCCGGGTTCGTTTGCGTCACCGCACTGGACACCTTACGGTGCCCGTCTCTGCCACTCCCAGGGGATCTGAACCCAAGTCGGAGAAGCTCCATCATGGCGATGCGAGAGCTTCTATCAGACAGGATTTTTTTAAATGTTTATTAAAAAAAGTATATAAAAAATATATCTATCATTGATAACAAGCAGAAAATAAAAATATAATTGTACTAGAATTATAAATATACACTGGCTGTTCTCCTTCATACTATAATGTGGATTGCAGCAAGACTTTCACGATTTACAACATGCTGTACCAAATGTGCTGTGATTTCATAATTGTGAATGTTGTATCAGAAGTGGTGAACCATCAAAGCTTTATTTGAAGCAATATTTAGCTTGGATGAGTTGTGATATTCATGGAATTGTACATATACGTAAAGAAATCATTAATAACTTTGTTTAAAAAAGTATACGCAAAGAATAAAATACAATAAATAATAACCAGAAAACAAAACACAAAAATACTCATCAAGCCATTCCAGGTGCAGGCCCTCTTGTCCGAATGACTTCCTGCTTACTCCATAGTCAAAATTCAGCTGTGTGTCGACGCTGATATCTTTCAGCGCCCTGAAGAGGATGACAAAACTATCCTCTCCGTTGATATTTAGCACACACTGAAAGGGCTTCAGGTTAGGCCTCTTTGAATAATGATTAATTAATCTTCCAATTGTGTCTGCACCTGGGTGGCACTCACATGGGAAGGATTGTGCAGCGATACACATGTCACGCTGTCCAGCTTTAAAAACATATGTACCCAGCCTTGTTGTGTATACCCTCCATCATTGCCCTCCCTTCAGCAGCTGTGATAACCTTTCCGTGGTAATCAAACACAATCTCGCCTTTGGCAAACTGACGGGTTGCAACGACTTCTAGAATCAAGGAAACAATGCATTGTCAGTTACTGAATAAGCAGAAAACATATACAAAGGTTTCAGGATTTAATTATTGCTTCTAGTACAGTTTAACAATTTTCTTACCTTGACCTTGCTCGGCACCAAAGTCCTTGATGGCGAGGCCTGGCCAGGTCTGCTCAGACACATTTGATGATAAATGTGTCCTTTTCAATGGGGACCTTGGGAGTTGGCTTACAAAACCGTTCGATCTCTCTTCAGGCTTTGGATAGTTGGCCTTCCACTCTTCCCTGGCAATAAGTCTTGCAACTGTTGGACTACGGAGTGTAAAGTGTGCTGAAAGAAGAATTCAATCATTTTAGACATGAAAGATGCCACAGTCAACTTAAGACATGATTTCTATTGATTAGCAGTGATGTGTTGATGGATTGAGACTTGCACAGCAGATATTCACAGGCTTTGCACACTGGGAGGCTCGCCACTTGTTGTAAAAGGCGGGGTCGTCAGGAAACCAGCATCGACCCTTTGCTAGCTTGCTGGCCCTCCAGTGTAACTTCAAATCTGGTCACAAAGGCAGAAATGCCTTTCAGGAAAGTGCATTCAGATGAAGCTGCTGCAGAGGTTTCATCGCCACTACCACAGCTGTAGAAGAGAAAATATCCGGTTTAAATAAGTCAATTTAAAACAGCCTACCTATTGTTTGAGATGTTATTTAAGAACTACCCAGGCAAGGAGTCCAGCAGCACGGCTGTGTCCACAATTTTTTGAGGCTGCAGTGCTCTTAAGATCACAAGATAATTCCGGATGTCTTTCTACTGGTCCACTGTGAGTGTCTTTGCAGCGGTGTCAAAAGCCCTCCGCATATCCTGACTCGTTGAGGTATGGATTTTGTAACTGTAGGAACCAAATCTCACATGAAATGTTAATTGTGATATGACAACGACTGACAGGATGAAGCGCAGACAAAACTATGTTGATAGTACATACATTTCATGGAAGCTATTCTGGTCTTGTGAGACACTGTGAACAGCCTCGCCAGACGATGAAAGAAAAAACCTCTGGAGAACTTTCCAGGCTGAACGTTATCAGGCCTGATCTGCCTGTAGTACTGCTGAAACCACTGTGGAAAAAGACAAAGAGTTATTAAATGCACAACACTTGTGGCAATCTACTCTTGATGTCAAACTGAAAGCTACAGCTTCATCATCTTGTGTCAACAAGGAAGTGTTTAGCATTCAGCATGCCGATCACAACCATGCCACTGTGCTGGATTCTCTTCACCCACTCTGCATCCTTGGAAACATAAAGGTTTCATTTAATAATGCATGTGAAACATATCAGATTTAAAAACCCTATGCAATGTACAAAACAGATGCACTCACTGTCAAACTTTCAACCGCTTGAGGACACTGCATGTGGCGGAAGACCAAGAGCGCTTCACAGTAGTACCTGTAAATCGTCTTATCTTTATTGGAGAGCTCTAATCCATTCTCCAGAGCCGCATTGATCCCGAGGAAGTCAGGTTTTGCCTCTCTCAAAATCCTCTGGTAATCTGTAATGGTCGGAGTTCCCTCAACTAACAGTCTTTGTCCGGATGAAACATAACAAACATCACAGGTTAGGTTTAGTGAGTATGTGAGAAAGCAATAAATTAAGTTAAAAAAGAACTAATTTAAACAATATACCTGCTCGTCCTGTTACTGTGTACGGTCTTCTGCAGAGTTTTCAAACGCTCTTGAAATAATTGTTCTGAAGGGGCGTTACGAACTCCTGGGTCTCTGTGCTTTTGGACAGGAACTCTAGGGTCGGTTCCTCTCCACTGGGCTACATGCGTCGCAGAAAACGAGACAGGTTGTCAACCTTTGAAGAAGAAAGTGAGAAATAATGGTCAACATAAAATGGGCTAAAATAATATGAAAGTGTTTAATGAGTAATGAGATATTACCTCCTGTTGCCAGTTTGGAACCCTCTGAGTCTCAGTCAGGTACTTCTTAGTCTTCAAGAAGCTTGGCATGTGCAGAGAACTTCTGATTAAGACCTGCCTCTTTCATCTTCATCCACACAGACGAGCTGCTGTGTTCTTCATCCGAGCTTGGTAAAGTGTCCTGTGCTGAAGATGATGCAGCAGTGGTGGTGTTACAAGCAGATGTGTCCGAGTCATCGGGCATGTCAAACTCCTGGGGCAGGTTCTGGATGAAGAATCCATGCCGGAGAAGCTTCATCATGGTGATGCGAGAGGTTCTATCAAACAGGAGCTCACAAAGCTAGTTTTAATCCCAGGTCCTGTCGCTGCGGACCCACTCTGTTAGAAGCCCTGGCCTTCATCTCCGTCACTCTTTCTTCCGGTGTGCTTTTCTTCATGCAAATCTTGTTAAGTGAACTATGAGGTCATCATCTGATTAAGACCTGCCTCTTTCATCTTCATCCACACAGACGAGCTGCTGTGTTCTTCATCCGAGCTTGGTAAAGTGTCCTGTGCTGAAGATGATGCAGCAGTGGTGGTGTTACAAGCAGATGTGTCCGAGTCATCGGGCATGTCAAACTCCTCAGGGAAGGTTCTGGATGAAGAATCCATGCCGGAGAAGCTTCATCAAGGTTCTATCAAACAGGAGCTCACACAGCTAGTTTTAATCCCAGGTCCTGTCGCTGCGGACCCACTCTCTGTTAGAAGCCCTGGCCTTCATCTCCATCACTCTTTCTTCCGGTGGGATGGCAGTAGTTTGTTCAAAGATAAATTAACGTTGACAAATCTTTATCTTAAAGATTATCTATATTATTTAATAATGTTTTGCTAGAAAACAAGACAAAAATGCTATACAAATCGTGTCAACTTACCTTTGAGAAGCCATGCTTGATTATGACTTCACAGGATGCTCTGGAAGAAAGTGAGTAAATGACCTTGTGAGGTCTCCTCATTTATGGAAAAAAAAATACATGAAAGCCCCGCCCACCTACCTGAGAGGGAGGGTCTGAAATGGGCCGGGTTTAATCAGTCATTTCAGTTTCAAACATGTTTTTAAAATAAGTTAAAACTAACCAAAATGTATTATAAATAAAGTAAAACAAATAAGATATGCATGAATAACAACAAACAAATGCAATAAGATTGTCTAGAGAAGAATAAAAAAACAAGAACTGTACTTATCTGCTTTGTCCTGGTCTGTTATTCGTGCATCATCTGACTGCATGTTTTTTCTTAAGCGCAAATGCAATAAGATTGTGGTTAATTAACAAACAGCAAAACTATGAAATCTTAAAACCTTAATATAAATGAAATCAACTTTATGTGAAACTCACTAGTGTTGAGAGTTTGCAAGAGTTTGAGTCGCAGGAGTGGGTCATTAAGCAGGGTTAGGCTATTAAGCAGAACAACAGATGCATGCACAGCCTCTGCTGAGAGTCATTACAAAGCTGTGAATCAGGGCTATTAAAGTATTAAGATGATATATTTGCAGATATATAGTGAATGGGGGCAATCTGAAGCTGTGAATCAGGGCTATTAAAGTATTAAGATGATATATTTGCAGATATATAGTGAATGGGGGCAATCTGAAGCTGTGAATCAGGGCTATTAAAGTATTAAGCTGATTTATTTGCAGATATATAGTGAATGGGGGCAATCTGAAGCTGTGAATCAGGGCTATTAAAGTATTAAGATGATATATTTGCAGATATATAGTGAATGGGGGCGATCTGAAGCTGTGAATCAGGGCTATTAAAGTATTAAGATGATATATTTGCAGATATATAGTGAATGGGGGCAATCTGAAGCTGTGAATCAGGGCTATTAAAGTTTTAAGAGATATATTTGCAGAAATATTGTAAATGCGGGCAATCCATACAAACACACTTAACAGTTATTCGATCAAGATGTTTTTTAAATGCCATGGCTGTATTTGTTATTCATGTTTGTTTACGATACAAGGCATTCTGGGAATTAGAGTTTCGGGAAATAAAATGAAAAATAACCTGCAACACAACTTCAAGGTAAGAATCATTAGTTTGATTTGAATACAAAAGCAAAATGGCACTGAAGAACAAAACATGAACTATGAATCTTTCTTCAATAGACTGTTTTGTGCACTCGTATTGTATTGTCGTTTTTCATTAACGTATATCTTATTTGTTTTAATCTATATCAGCACTAAAGCTTTTATTATATTTAAGGTGTTGTACCTGAAGTGAATTGACTCGTTTTAAAGTTACAATGTTTGTTTACCCTTGATCAGAAGTAAAGCTGCACATACGGAATATATAAAGTCCAACAGCATTGATGAAATACAAGCTACATACAAACTCTGATTGTATTGCTATAATAGTACAATTGGTTTATGTAGCTTTTAATGTTTTTGAAACATTTATTTTGTGCTCGCTGAGCGTCTACAAATCTATCTCATGAAACCACACAACCCATCAAAGACAAATATTGCTTTAAATTAAGCTTTCATGGTTCATCACTTCTGGTAAAACATTCTCACAATCGTGAATCACATCATATTTGGTCCATCGCATTGTAAAGCGTGAAAGCTGCTGCTGCAATACACATTATAGTTATCCACACACATTAAGGTTTTGTGCTTTTTATTTAATATGGTGAAATACAGATCAACTTTACTGAAACACCAGCAAATGTGTACAAGATAAACTCTTGGCAAAAATAAGAATTGTAGACAAAAACCAGTTTAACTGAAATCTCTTTTTATTTGTCAGAAATGAGAATGACAGACAGCGGCATAGACAGCTTTTACAGTGAAGTGAGCTTAAATTTTCAATTATAAACATGCAGATGTCCAATTGTCAATGTACACTTCAACTCTCTATTGTATTATATTTTTCCAGGCACCCACAGATCTCATCAGCCGGACAGTAAGATTAGTCCGCATGTTCTTCCAAAGCCCTTAGGAACCCTAACAATGGATTTACAGCAGTTAAAAACAGATGTGGTTTTGTTTTATGTTTCAGGACAGCGAGCACACATCGTCAGATGATGAGGAAGAGCCACCAGACCCAAACCCTCCTCTTCCTCTTCCCCCTCCACCTCAGCCATCACCACCTCATCGGGACATAGAGGAGGCATGTAATGGAAATATTACACATTATCTGTAACCCTATGGTTTAAGCATTGCCTGGTTATTTTTTGTCTCTCAATGCAGTATTTCAATGATGATGAGGACGATGATGAGGATTAACAGTTTTTAATTGAATAAAACAAATTGATTTTACCATTGCATTGGTTTGCTTGTTTTCTTGTGGCTATCTATGGTTGCTCTCCTGAAGCTACCGGATAATCTAAGAAACAGTGTGCATCAGTTGAATTGTAAAGGTATTTCTAATACCAATAATTATTATTTAAAGACTATGACATGATGGCAACACTTTGACCCAATGATAATTAAAATCAAAAGAAAATAAACAGAGATTATGTTGTATGTATTTTGTACTTCATGATATATATGTTAGATAAAAAAGTGACTTGCTGACCTAAACTATGAACTGGTACAGAGGATCTAAAATTCCCAGAATGCTGCTGCGTAAACAAACATGAATGACTCATGGCTGTGTCTGACAAGAAGCCAAACATAATCTCTTTCTTCTCTCAAATCCAACAGCAGCCTGTGGGGGGTCACAGGGCATTTGCATGTGAATGAAAGAAAGGCCCACACACAACACCTCTGTGATACACTCGCCCAAATGCTGTGTTTTAGTAAGGCTTGTAATGTTTAACAGACAAGGTTCTCTATATATAGATCAACTTTACTGAAACACCAGCAAATGTGTACAAGATAAACTCTTGGCAAAAATAAGAATTGTAGACAACAAACAGTTTAACTGAAATCTCTTTTTATTTGTCAGAAATGAGAATGATAGACAGCTTTTACAGTGAAGTGAGCTTAAAATTTCAATAATAAACAGGAAACCACCGATCTCATCAGCCGGAAAGAAAGATAATTGTGTATGTTCTTTTACAGATGTCTGGAAGGGTCTGGGGATTCTTCTCACTGCAAGAGATTAAAAGACGGTGTGAGCATATATGCCTGTTTGGTTCGATTAAAACAAACTCTGCAGCAATTGTTCAATTGGTGCAGTTAATTTGCGTAAGTGTGCCACCCTAACCCTGGTGCCCACCAAACAAGCAGACCCATACCACTGTAAAGGTGAGTCTCGTCCACTTCCAAACGAACCCTGCCGCCGTTCGATTGAAGTATGAACGCTACAGGGACCAAACGCACGTAAAGGAACCAAAAACAAAATGTGATGTCACGAGATGTGACCCTAGTTGATGTTAAATGATTGTATAGGGAAAAGAGCGTTCACGTTGTATGCTAAACAAAATGAGCAGAGGGTAAACGTGAAGCAAAGAGAACACATCTTCTAGCAGCGGATCTTTCTTTGTACACGCACAAAAGGATTCATGACACTGTTTTGATTCATTTATGCATATTTTGAGGTCATCGTAAACTTTGTGTATGTATAAATAACACAATATGACGACTGGAAAAACTACCGCGTTTACAATAGAACACATCATTGTGTTGGATGTTCTTTCGCATAATATACGTCACAAAAGCCACGACCAATCAGGTTGTGACCTGACCTCTATGCCTTTAGGTTCGGTATCTTCGAATCATTTTAAAATGACAGTATGAACGCTTAGCAAACCAGGAATATTTTTATTTATTTTTTGGTCCCGAGCAAACGAACCGAACTACATATGTGAACACACCCTTAATTGTTATACTAAATGTTTTGTTGTTGTTCAACCCCTGTTTACATCAGGGGTTTACAAGGGTCATGAAACAGATGTTCAAGATAGTATTTGGCAACTACTTCAGTTGCATTCATCGGTGTAAGACTCCTGTGTGTATTGAAAAGAGTCATCAGGTTATCTACTTGACACTTTATCTTGTTTTTACAAAGTTGTTACAGAAAAATTGATTTAATAACCCAAGGGAACCAGTGTGTTGGACAGATTGTCTCCTTTTTAATTTACTTTTAAAAAGAAAACAACCGGATTGTTTTTTCATAATTTTAAATGAATTCATCCTAAATGCTGAGTTTATTTTACAAGGCTATCAGCATCAAATATTCTGACATTGTAGAGTTTGTCATAGCCACATACCACCCCAGTTCCTACTGGTTGGGCTAGTCATTTCAGATTAAGGAGGTCAATAGAAGCCCAAATCATAGTCAAATCATTGTAAACACAGCTAATGTCCCTGACCATTTATTTGCCACTTCTGTTAACACTTTTTACATATATCGCCTAGCCCTGTTAAGAGTTGTTTCTTCAGTGTTCCTTGAATTGTTTTACTTAAGTTTTGTCTATTTTGTGTATAATCATAATTTGGGGTTGTCTTGTTTATCTAAATATTGTAAAGGTGTCCAAGCTTGAGGATTTGGGTGTGGAAACAGCCATTTTGGGATTTGACTGCCAAAAGTCCAGCCTAGAGGTGTATGAACTGAGCAGCAAAGGAGCCGCAAATTTCCTTGACTCGACGGACACAGTGAACAACTTTGCACTGCATTTTAAAGGTAATATTGGTTATATGAAAATCCACAGAAGTTTTATGAAATTTATTGTTGTCTGTTGTTACATCTGTAGCCAGCTCCTCAGCCGCAACACCCAGTGCCAACGATCAAATCAATGTGCTGTTGAGAAAAGTGCAAGATCTGTTCAACCAAAAATATAGTAAGCATATATTCAAACACTTT
This sequence comes from Barbatula barbatula, assembly GCA_037178815.1. Classification (NCBI taxonomy): domain Eukaryota; kingdom Metazoa; phylum Chordata; class Actinopteri; order Cypriniformes; family Nemacheilidae; genus Barbatula; species Barbatula barbatula. The sequence goes on along the minus strand of JAXOFQ010000030.1, from coordinate 64,595 downwards.
TTAAGACTGATGTTTATAAACTGCTTATCTTGATAACTTAATATACTTCCATGAATCCACGACATTATTATCAAATTAATAAATTATTTATCTAATGTAACCATCAACCAAAAGATTAAGAGTCCTTAGCAGCATGTACACTGGTTATCACCAGGAGAGGAGAGGAGAGTCACAGTTCTCCAACTGTGTAACATTGTCTAAAGTGTGCATGCATGCATGTGTTTGCCCATGGCTTTCAGAAGAGGCCGGAGGGGGGGGCATTGCCCTCCCTGGCGGCTGAAACGGGTAATTGCATGCTCTCACCTGAGACCATTATCGACGCATATGCTGGACGCAAGAAACAAAAAATTACTGTTGCACTAGTCTGGACAATGTCTAGGTCTGTAAATTTGATTTCTCTCCAAATAACTGCTTTAAACTCAACACACTGCTTTCAATATGCTGTCTTTTGAGAGATGGGGACGGGGATCCCACTGATATAAAAATTAAAAGTGGGGAGTATTGTGTGACTGTCAGTTGAAAATGTTCCGTCTTGTCACACTTATAAGAGAAAGGCAATTTTGTATCTATGCATACTGTAGCCTCTCACATGGCGTCTTTTTTATTTTTTCCCCTTGTCTCAAAATGTTTTAAATGTTTCATGAAGTAATATAACGAAATATAACTTGTTTTTTAATCGCTCTCATTGCCACAATGTGTTTTGAAAAAAGGAAAGAAAAACTTTAAAAATCTTTTCGTTTTGGTTGAAGATAATATTTTAACAAAAGTGGTCCGCATTTTATTGCGTTGATCCTAATTGTGTCCGAAGATGCGATGCAAAGTCAAGTGGCTTACCTGTTTACTAATAGAATGATTGTATTGTTGTACTGTTTTTTCTTCTTCTTTGGGTTAAAAATAAATATATGTGTTTATTTAGCATGTTTGTTGCGTCCATATGTGTTAGTGCTGTGTTCCCCAATTGATAGCCCAGGTCCCAGCTGCTACAATGATTTTTTTTTTTTGCCCCCCCTGGCTCGAATGTCAAACTCCGCCTATGCCGGAGGTACTGGAAGGCTCCCCTACCAGTCCCTGGTGAATCAGGGCATGACCATGAACGTTGCTGGACTGCCCAACGGCCTTACCTTTAAGAAGCCATCCTTTTATGGAAGGAACCAACTGGAAGCCATTTTAAAAGCTGCTGATGAGATTTCATTTGAAATAAGTAAGTGACATTAACAGTGGTTGTGTGTCGGCAGACCATTTGGCTCTGTGCAAAGTGGGGGAAAAACCTCTAGAATATCCTATAGCTGTTTAGTTGAATGTAATTAGTGACTGTGATGGCCCTTGGGAGTGGTTTACTATCTTACTATCATTCATGCTCATTACACTATTTTTCTCCAGTAATGCAGGAAGATTGTTATTTGTTATGCTTATGCTACACAAGTGTCTCTTTTTTCCTAAATATATCAATCAGATGCAGCAAAATGCAACCCCACTATCCCGGCAGAGGAAATGTCAGAGCACATGGACGCAAAAGGTATGCTGAGTTGTTTTAATTAAATTTTTAAATAAATATTCAACATTTAACTTACGAAGCATAGTTTACTAGTTTTGTAACTGTGGTCATTACACAGCATATTTGACCTCTGTACACATTGAAATAATACAATTAAATCAAAAAATAAAATCTTCACCTTTTTGTGATGGTTTAATGTCTTCAAACCAACAGACACAGCAGATGGCATCCAGACGAAGTCGGTGGAAGAAATATTAGAGGGCATGTGTGACAATGGTATTTATTGTAATCGTATTACATTTTGAATGCCAAATGCTACACGTCAGTTTTTGGTATTGCTTAAATTCAAGCTTAATTCAAACTGGTGTTCTGAGAAATCTGCCGTTGACATTTTGACACAAAGAGAAAAGCTCACTTCTTTGAAAATTACAATTTATACATACAATATTTATCCAGGAGAAATTAAAAAGCTTTTATAAAGTTGGCATTGCAATCATTGTACACTGTGAATTGGCTGTTGGGATTTAGATGCAAATAATGGTAATGTGTCTATTTCTAATAAATTATTTACTAAATAAACAATTGGCAGTATAAATGCTGACTAATTGCATTATGACTGTAGTTAAGATTAAAAATTTGTATTAAGACAGTTGTTTTGTTTTATGTACTTTAGGTGCACAGCAGATGGAAGAAGAGTCCTCAGAAACAACCACCACTGTTGCCATCGTGATGACTGCAGATGAAGGTATCTTTTCAAGTTGTGCTTATTTTATTTGAGCAGAAAGTCTCACTGAGACTAATGAGCTCTTCCTACAATAAGAACAAATATGGGAACAGATGCATAGGCTAAAACATTTTAGAAGTAAAAAAAATCCAATAGACAGTGACAAAGGGACGATTATAGGCAGAACGTGCAGAATACATAATCGGCCTCTTTTCAAGCCCTGCATATACATTTGGGACCTAAAAGTATAAAAAAAACTTAAGAGTGCAAACGTTTTTATACTTTTAGGTCCAGTACATTTCTTTAAAATCCAAACACAGAGATTGGAGGTGAGCATACCAACAATTGATTTCTGAAATTAAAATTGAGTTACTTGTAGTGTTTAAGTTATGCAGTATGAGGTTTACGACAGTGATGTTTTATGTTATGACGTGTGGAAGTTCGCCTGCCGTATTACATGGTACAACAACGGAGCGCTAGCATTTAAGCCCATGAGTGATGACGGCTGTCTCTATAATAACTGTCTGATATCACAGTAACGTATACTGAATGCAAACGTCTGTTTCTTGTCAAACATCAACACAAGAACATCACATTACTCTTCTATCCTTCTATTTTACATCCATTTCTGTCAGGGTTACACTAAAGCTGATTTCTAAAATGGAACTCTTCTTTTTTGATTTGCTTGTATCTTTTGATTATGTGTCAGCAAGATCTGAGATGGTGGGTGTCAGTTCTGGTGAATTGATGTGCAATGCCCACATTTTCATTTGGCAATGCTTACAAGTAAATAAGCTATTTAGAGATGTTGCTTTGAATATGATGATGAGTAAAATTTTAACTAACTGATCTTCCCAAATATTTGTGTTTGTCCTTAGATGGAGGGAATTTGTGCTGTGTCTGCCGCATCCATTTTGATGACAGCAAGAAGAATGCCAAAAAAAATGGCGTTCATGGTCACAGTGCATAGTGTGTCAATCATGGTCACACACTGCATGTGGTTTTAAAAAAAACATGTGCCTTCACTGCCAGTGTCAAAATCCCATGGAAAAACCCTAAAGCACTGCATCAATGTTTGGAAACGTGCTATTTACTGCATTGCAGGATGTAACTTGTTTGAGTTTTTTTTTACTGTGTTGACAACCCCCTTTCCACCCCCACACAAATGTATTAAGTGTATTTAAATGTATTAAAATGTATCAAGTGCCTTTTAATCTTTTTCAATAAAATATAAAAAAAATTAACCTTGCAGCAAATTTATTGTAATGATTACATTTCACTTGTAAGAAGAAAACTTCTTTTTTAATATATTTTCACAATAATGTGCGGTCAACACAAAATGAACAGATCACTTTCTGAGACAGTTTCAGCATCTGCTCTCAGTATCCTGATCTCTCAGCATGATCAGTCCTGACGTGTCGGGAGATGAAATATTCAAGTTATTCTGCTGTGCCTTTTGCATAAATGTTCAGAGGAATCTTTCTTATTAACTCTATTTTACTTATAATCAGAATGTTTATAAACACACACCCATTGCACGGTATAGTTTGCACACAGCCTGTCTGTGTGGTTTAGCCTTAACAAGAGGAAACATGAAATAATACATATGTTACATAGGCCTATGCTGGATTTGGAACACATCGCTGAAGCTTGACACATGTTGATTTAACGGAAATGTTAATGAAGACAATAGGCCTGTTCGCCATTTTTATTAGAGCTCAACTTGAAATCTTTAAACAGAGATCAGACGATTCAACATAGTTTACATTATGCATAACCCTGACCTTAACCATACTCTTGGTTTTGACTACCCATAGGACTGATAATAGGCCACTACATGAAGCCTACCCTACAAGAGGACACGACAACCTACAATGTAGATGATGATCTTATTCATTATTGGTATTTTAAAACCATCACAGCTTATTATATAAAGTATATAAATATATAGCCTATGCCCATAAGCCATGTGTGCGCCTCATCTTTGACCAATCAGATTTTATTAATGATATCACATTATTTTTGTAGCCAATTCTTCTCTCGTCTGTTTCCCCTCTCTCAGTGGCAAACTTGTGGCCTTGCTCACTGCTGTATCAGCATACAAATACTGGCCTTTGAAACACCACCTTGGTGCATGTTTGAAGGCTTATTATTAAGCAACAAAAGGGGCTACAGACGGGACCAATTGTTATTAAGAGATCTCTATATTAAAATTTTAACCATACTTGAGAGTGTCCCAAGATGTAAAGTAAATATTTTGGTTTATTTAAGACATTTTAGCTGAAACAGGAGTAAATCCCACAAACCCCACCACCTACACAATGCACTTCCATAACCTTCTGCGACCAAATACACATTACCATGAATCAAAGGAGAAATTTAAAGTCAAAACTTTAACATGAACATATTGTATTGTTGACTTATCTTTGGAGTTGTTGATTTTCTTTGGAGAAATGTTGAATCATACTAATTTCATACGGAACTGAGGGCACTGCTAATGCATTACGGACAGCCATTAGGTTGACATGTATGGTTGTGGTTGTGTTGCCACGAACTACCAGCAAGGTAAGTGTTGATGAAGCTGCAGCCATTAATCTGAATGAGCTAATTGATAGAGGAAGTGGGGATCACAGGACAGGTACAGCGGAGGATAATCAAGAATTGAACAATGTTGCTGAAAGAAGAAGCCTCTGGCAGTGGTTGAAGCAAATGGACACGTTTTGGGCTACCAAATGACCATATAACAATGCGACACACTCCCAGGCTGATCAGCCTGTTATGGGCCTTCCATGGCTGAAGGTATCTTGTGATAAAGACCAGAAACACCAAATGACGCTGAGATACACAATTGACGATATGTGGCATTGTTGGAAACCAAACAAAGGTTGTTACCTCTATCTATATCACGGACTGCTTCCAAGCCACAGATAAAATGTGGAAATGTCCTATTAAGCTGTGCTGAAATATTGGAATTATAACACTTTGTCCTAGTTAGCAAATCTAAAAAGATGTCTGTGAAGAATACACTTCGGAACGGAAGTATGTCATGCAAGCCATGTGGTTTTAGCAGTCAATAGCAACCACTTAAGCACTAGAACTAAAGATAATATTAAATGTAATATACAGTTGAGACTTCTCAAGTGTGCTGTGAATAAGTGCTGTGACAATGGCCAAAAACATGGATATAACTAATTGGGGGAAAGTTGTATCGTATATACCTTTACATTTCCTGTGCAAGGCTAAAAAACAGCGAGGACTGTGCCTTTACGGTGGTGGCCCAAAACAATGGAATAATTTGCCTTTGCATGTTAGGCAGGCTCAAACTGTCATGATTCCGCTATCATGTCATGTTTATTCTTGGTCTTGCAGCGGAGTCATGGCATAGCCTTAGGTTTTGTGTGAGAAAGACATGGCTTTGTTTTGATTCTGACCTGCCATGTGCTTTCTCGTGTCTCGTCAGTGTTTCCCGCACTTTTGTCTCGTTAGCCTTCCCATTAGTGATGGCCGGTTCGTGAACGAATCGTTCTTTTGAACCGGTTCTTTATAGTGAGCCGGTCGAACCGGTTCACCAAATCGAACTGAATCGTTCAAAGTGGTTCACGCTTCCAGAAAGCACTGATCCACATATTTCCTCAGTTACCCACGCATGCACCCCCTAGAGCGGTTCTCGTTAATGATTCAAGAACCGGTTGCAACTGTTTTTGGATCACCAGTACATTCATTGAACCAAGAGCTGGTTCATGGTCTTTCGGACACGTTCGAGATGTGAACCAGGCCGGTTCAACTGATGAGCTCAGCTGATGCACGTACGTGTTTGTGTTTTTATGAAAAATAAAAATATTTGCCAAATTTGTGAAACAGTCTGTAATAAAGTAAAACATAAGATGTGTTTGGCTCAGTTACATAGATTAGCTTTTTAAATAACTCAAATACATTTTTTTAAATATAAATGTAGGCCTATTTGGGTGTTTTAAGCGACGTGTGTTTATCAGGACAAGGTTATATATTTTGTATTTATTATGATCTTGTTTAAGGATGTTGAACCATAATAACAGAAATATTATGTTTAATGTGAAAGGGACGCTTTATTAAATAGGCCTACCTGTACTGTAGCTAATGTAATGAGGGTAATGAAGTCACATTCACAAACTAAGAAAAATTGTTCGTATTAAATAAGCAATATATTAATACAATTTTATTAAACTGTTCAAACAACATGCCACTTCTATTAACAAAGAATAAATTTAAACAAAGAACATTTGCAAAAAAAGTGCACTTACACATTCCAGTCAGCTCTTAATATTTCACATTATTGGGTAGGTTTAAGATTATAACCGTTTTCTGTAAACAACTAAAGTTATTGTGTCTAACAAAGACAAAGAAAGTGTCACGGGAATGTGAGGAGAAGAACCCAAGTGCAGGCAGCGAGGATGAAGGGGTTAACAAGGACTTTAATATATATATATACAGAAAACAAAAACCCTCGAGGGGGTAAAAAGACAGTACACAATAACTAATGCTATGAACTGAAAACTAAACTAGAACACAACTTTAAAACACTAAGGCTAAACAAACACTCACAAAGACTAGAATAAACTTAAATACTTCTCTCAGGACAAGGCTTCTAAGACGGGGTAACAAGTACAGGCATACAAGTACAAATCTCCTTAGCAAACAAGTCAGTAAAAACACAATTAGTCCAGCGGCAAGTTATACAGTCACAAATCACACTGTACACGAGACATACCCACACAGACCAAACGAAAAGACAAGGTTAAATAGGAGTAAGGTAACGAGTAACAGGTGCGGGCTGATTGGGTGCGAAGTGCAACAATTAACTAATGGCTGCCCAGCCGAGTGAAATAAACAAACAGGCATAGAGCGTGACAGAAAGATTTGAATGTTTTAACCAAACACAACTTCTGTAAAACAAAGAATACATTTTAAACAAAAAGCAATTGCTAGGAAAAGTGCACGTACAAGTTAACACTTTAATGTCCAATGCAAAAAAGCTTTAAAAGGTGATGATAGGCAACTTGACCTTCATTGTGAGGGTAGGTTTGCATTCAAAAAAACAATCTGGACTCAGTCTGTTTCGTTTTTCTGAAATAATCTGGCCTGTTTTTGAAAACACTCTCTCTGAGGGCACAGATGTAGCTACTATGCACAGTCTCCTTTTCATAATAGCAATTAACCCTTCATATACAGCTTTCCTTGCTTTCCACCAGGCCAGTGGGTCTTCTGCTCCTGGAATCAGTGTTTCTGCAAGATACCCTCTCATTTCTGCCATTGCAGAAGATGTTGAGTTTGTGATGCTGACTGCATCAGCCACTCTTTCATCAAAATCCTCCCATGTTGAAGATTGATGTTCGGATACAGGATGAGCTGGACCAGAAGAGGTCCCCTCAGCTTGAGCTTGCCCATCTGTACTGGACAATACCCTTGCAGCAGCAGCAGCAGCAGCAGCACTTACATTTTTGGAAGCTTCTGCTGCTGCAGCATCATGAAAGGCCCTTTGTTTAAATCTGGGATCAAGCAGGGTAGCTTCAGAAAGCAGACGAAAATGCTCTATATTGTGAAAGTGATGTTGCATGTCCTCAGCCAGTGAGTCCATCACTACAATAACTGGGGCATGTTTAGACCCAGCACCCCGCTGGACAATTTTTTGCAATCCCCTTGCCATGAAAATTACCTTGGATGCAGTCACATATCTGTTCAAAGTAAAAGGACACAAGAACCAATTAAAATCAAATAAGTTATTATTTATTATAAAAAATATAAAGCAGTATAAAGGAGGTTGGTTAAAACATGACACTTACACAATATTATACTTAAAATATTTCAGCAGTTCAACCAGTTAATTTAATTTGTACATACCTTTCAGCACTCATTTCAACAGTGACTTCTTCAAAGGGCTTTAAAAGCTCACACACATCTTTGATGATGTCCCACTCATCAAGTGTCAGGGTTGGAAGACAGGGGTTGACCAGTGTAAGGGTAGCAATGATTGGTTCTTTCTGCTGCCAAATTCTTTTTAGCATGTAATAGGTGGAGTTCCACCTTGTTATTACATCTTGCTTGAGCCTCAGCTCTTCAATGCCCATTTGTTTTTGTGTTGCCTTTAATCTTTCAGTTGCAACAGTGCTTCTGTGGAAATATTCAACCACATGTTTCACTTTTGCCACTGTCTCCTGGATGTGTTTCAAACTTTCCCTTACAATAAGATTTAAAGTGTGGGCAAAGCTTGGGAGGTGCTTCCATTCATTTTTCCGAATAGCTGCTTTTACATTGCTTGCATTGTCAGTGACACAAGCAGCAACTTTGTTTGTGATTCCCCACTCATCACAAATCTTTTTTAGCTCACATGCCAGGTTGTCAGCAGTATGTCTGTCTGTGAATGAGAAGCAGTCTAGAAGAAATGATGAAAGTGAAAAATCTTCATCAATAAAATGACAAGTGACTGCCATAAAACTTGTTGTTGTTCTCGAAGTCCAGCAATCAGTGGTCAGACAAAGGGCTGAAGCTTTGCTGACTTTCCCTTGCACATCTTTGATTTTGCTGTAGAGTTGTGGCAGCAGAGTGTTTGAAATTGTCTTTCTGTTCGGTGAAATGTATGATGGATCAAGTGCCTTCAAGAGTCTCTTAAATCCCACATCATCAACAACTGAAAAAGGTTGCAAGTCTAGGGCAATCATTTTTACCAAGTCCTCATCCACTTTGCTTTGTCTGATAGGGCCAATAGGTGTTCGCACAAAGCTTGTAAGACGGCTTTGTCTTTCTGTTTGTGCACTGGTGCCAGTTCCAGATGTTGATGGAGTAGAAGTAAAAGAGAGAGCAGCTGTACTACCTGTGGCTGGTGTAGCTTCTGCAGAAACCTCTTGTCTCACATGTTCAAGCAATGCAGTTGGATGCTTTTTTTGCAGATGTCTCCGAAAATTTGACGTTGATCCTCCATGGCCTGACAAAATGACATTACAAAGCTTACATTTAGCTTTTTGAGGTCCAGTTTCATCAAAATGAAGCCAGACATTGCTTCTTTTTCTGGAGCTCATCTTGTAGCTGCTCTTTTTACCTGTCTGTCTTTGTTGTAACCTTTGGGATGAGAGGTGATAAAAGGAGGTAACCCTTCCCTCAAGTAGCTGTCCAGTATACAACTGTATGGGGGAAGGGGTAGTTCATGCCCTTTGACTTTTGAGGTTACACAAAGTTTACCTTGGCAGAGTCTTAGCATATTAATAAGCCCTTTGCCTATATAATAGTTTGCCTTTTAACGTTTATACTTAAAATATGTTTAAGAATAAAATGTAATAATCTAAGAAAAAACAAAGTGTGTAAAAAATGTTTATTGTGCTTTTTCAAATACACCAAAATAGAATAACATACAAAACATATACTATACATAAGAAACTACATTTGCAGCATAAAAACATTAACAGGGAACACACTTTATAATTGTCAGAACTATTTGTATTTTATTTATATGTTGATGTGGCTTAAATGCATTAATATTGTGCATTTTTGCTTTAAAATTACTTTAAAGATTGAAAACAATTCCTAGGCTATCAGTTTGTAAAACTAAACTACACATTCATTTATTTCATGTTGAATCCATGGTATTTTCATGAACATATCTTATTTCATTTTTAAACAAGATGTTACAAATCTAAACGTTATCATGCACGGGAACGACACAAGCAGATTGAATCGTTCTCGCAGAGAATCTTGAGTCACAAAATCGAATCGGTTGCATTGCATTGGCTTTCCGGTCATCAACCGAGAGCCGTGTGTCTTTGGACACGTCCGATTTGTGAATAATATACATGTGAACCGGTTCAGCGCTAGTGAGTTGATAAACTGCGGCTGCGCATGCGTGCGTGTGAAAACTAGCAGGCTTCTCTCACTCTGAAGTTAAACACTTTATTGGAATTGAGAAAAAACAATGTATGAACACAATAAGCACGGGTGACGAAGACAAGCGGGGGAATCTGACAAAACGTACGTTTATTTAATAACAAATAATTTATTTGAACAGATTATTCACTTTATAACGTTCGCTTGTCTGTATCTGTGTGCATTATTTGCCAAACTTAAATGTGATAAACAGATCATGATGATGTTTTAAGTGATGATAATTAATGACTTAAAGTGTCTTCATTAAATGTTCAGCAAAATGTATTTTCATCCCGACCGAACGTCGTTACGTCATAGAAATACGTCATTACGTTCTGGCGTAAATGAACCGATGAGCCGTTTTTTGAGCCGGTTCATTGAAACGAACTGTCTGAAAGAACCGGTTTGTGGAAAAGAGCCGGACTTCCCATCACTATTAGTTATTCATTTATGTGGACTTATTACTCTATGGGAAAAATAAATCTAACAGTGTCCCAGGAAGTTTTCAAAACAAAATGCAGACACACCATCTAACGGACCAAACCTCCTCACATCATCTGCCAAATGACATAGAGAGTGAACGTTGTAGGCAATCTCCTCTACCCCATACAAGGATCTGAACTGTTCAAGGAAGTACTTGATCGGGTTATTTGCAAAATCGCAGTAGTGGGTGCACAAGGTTGGAGAAAGCATCAGATAGATGCTAATGGACAGCGAAAGAAAGTTATTGTAAAGTGGAATTGGGAGGATATCCTTTAGTACTACTGGACCAGTATACAGGAGAAACTGCCTGAACTCTGTAGCTTTCCAGCGATCTAATTCTGACAGTGATCTTGGCTTTCTGGCAAACTCACTAGGTATGTACTTTGACATCTGTAAAAGTTCTTCTGAGATGGCATTGATCTTTTGTGAGCTTTGTCTGTACTTTAAGTTGCCTTTGGTCCAAAAATTGAGCATCTTCCTTGTCACACCAAGACAGACAACATGCATGTAGTCAAGCACAAATTGTGTGACCATTCCTAAATGTAATGTGCTCAGTATTGATCGACCTTTATGATGATTTTCATCACGCAGGTCTGAAAATGACTCATCTGTTCTTCTGGTGGCATGTGTTTCAGGAAATGTCATTTTCCGTGCCACATAAGATCCCTCCTGTGTGCAACGATCGCAACCACTGTAGCCTCCATGCCCCTTTGTTTGCTTTATGAATGAGGTGCAGGAGCATCGCAAATAAAACAGTCCAGGGACAAATGAAACTTCCTCTCACCCACAGTAAATCCTTGTTCCAAAGAGGAAACTTCCTCAACAAAGTATTGAAGAAATTGGTTGGGATTGTGTGGTTTGCTGTTTCCACAAAAGACCCCTATTACAAATGGATCTCTCTCAAAAGGCAATTTCCCTAAAATTGGCCAAAGTTGCTTCAGAGAACTTTTGAATAATGGAAGTCCATCTATGTTGACCTGTAGTTTAATAGTGACAGTTTGTGATAGAAGTCCATCTTTATTACGGCGCAAATGTTCCAATATGCCAACATGCACATACTCCCCAAAATAATCTTCCTCACTGAAGTTTCTCAGACAGTCAGTGAATTTGTCATCATCTTCATCAATATCACTGTAATTTCCAAAACCATTGTTAAAGTCAATGTTGTTGTCTGTGTTGTTTTCAGGTATTGAAATGACTGAATTGTCACAAGTGATGTCCTCATAACATGATGCTTCATAATTTGACAGAAGAGATTCCTGGGGACTTGTCACTTGGGTGTCTGTGTCATTTTCATGTGGAGCTTGGAGCTCATGAAGTATATTTTTCACACGCCTCCATTTGGTGACAGAACTCGCAGCTCCAAATTGTTCCATATGTCTCGCAGACTTGCATAGTATGTACTATGACATTCAAAAACATTTTTCTTTGCATGGTGCCTTTGGTTAAAAAAAATTAGCATCTTTTTTTCATCCCAAGACAGACAACATTCCTAAATCCTCATCTGTTCTTCAGGCTTTCTTTTTTGGACATATCATTGGACGGAACACACTTCTGTGTAGAATACCCTAATGTTAGCTTTCTAGACTGTATTCTGAGTTCTTTAGTTCTATTGTTCTTGTACTTTTCCATTAAAGTCTGGTTGAAGAATGTTCTCATCAGCTGCTTAATTTATTGAAGTAATATATATATATATTTACAGTATGAAGTCAAAAGTTTACACCCTCCTTGCAGAATCTGGAAAATGCTAAACATTTTGGGGGAAATAAGAGGAATTTAGAAAATTTAGTAAGTCCTGCCTTTAGCAAGTTATTTCACAAAAAAAACATGTTAACTTAAAGTTTACACCAAAATATAATAAGATAATTTCTTATCTTAAAATAGCTGAGGTCACAGGTTTACACCCCCTGATACTTAATAGTGTATGAAGTTACCTGAACAATCAATTACAGTTTTTACATTTTGGTTTAGTTGTTTAAGGGTTTTTTGATTCTTGAGACATTAAACTTTCCACTGATATTCAGAAAAATCATCATGGTCCTCCAAAATCTTTGCTTTTTCATTATTTCTGTATATTTGACTTATATCCATCAGTAACTGTATGATGTTGAGATTGAAGAACATTTAAACTGAAGAACATTTAAACAATGTTCTGCGCGTTCAAAAATTGAAGAAAGGCCAGTTCAGAAAACGTTGAAATTTATTGATCAGAAGTCTCAAACAAACAGCTGTTTCGGTGGATTCTCAGACACAAAAAAGTCTCACAAAGAATCGACCACCAGAAAACACATACACATGGTTTTATATTTCACGCCGAATCTCTTCTTCATGGCGGGGTCCAATCCGCTTTTCCCTCTTTGTCCTGTCTCAGCCAATCAGCTCACTGCCTTGTTTTTCAAACCCGAACATCTGTAACAAATTATAGAGGCCCAACACGCTCTGTGCATAACCTGATTCTAACACACACACAGTAATTTCCTGTGGAAAAATCCCAGAATATCAGCGCTGTCTCGGTTAACCCAACTAACACACTGGTTATATTTCCAACATATTATGCATAGTTAGTAATCAATAATGAAATCATATTAAATGTAAAGGCACGTTTAAACCACAATAAGATCCTTCAGTGTGCACATTTCTTCCCCAACAACAAAATGTAGTTCTTGTTACACACACACACATAAAGCAGAACATCCTACCCCCACTCACTGACCACATTCCGATCTCTGGCAACATCTAGCAACTGTAGAACTCTCAGCTTCAAGCTTTTGTTCACAATCATGTCATGTACGAAAATACATCTGATTTAAACAAAATTAATCATCCAATTTTATATCGATCCATATATGGATCTAAATTCCCACAAGATTCATATTTTTACAATAAGTACCATCAAGAGACTTGAAAGAAACAGTCAGTGATGCTCATGAAGTAAACACCATTCATTTAAAGTCAAGTGGGTGTAAACCTCTGGACATAACTACTGCTGTAAATTGTTATTGTATCTTATTTTTTCATTTATTAATATCTTTAGAAGCTATACAAATACATAGATTTTTTTCTCAGGAAGTAACAGACTAACCAAAAACCCTTTAATTTTCTAAACTCCTCTTAATAACTGTTTAGCATTTTCCAGATTCTGCAAGGGGGATGTCAACTTTTGACTTAAAGAATAATCATATTTTTTTGTAGTTTTCTGCAAAAATATAGACTTTTGCTTTTTTGAAGGATAAATTATATGCAGAATAAAAGAAAGAAAAGGTTGGCACTACCAGAACAAACTGTGATTTGTGAAAATAGAAGAATTACTATCAATAACTTCATGCGTTGGCAACCCAAGAATGGAATAACAGTTACTGACTCTGACGCAATCTTGTTTTGGCCTAAATGCATTTCAGTTTAATTGCTTCAACTTTACAAACCATATTGAAGTTGCTGGGTGCAAGATCAGTAAAGCAACAAACAGTGAACGCACAGTCACATTTGCAGTGAACTTTGAGCATTTTAACTTTACTGATGTTGTTAATGCTCAGATGGCTATAATGCACACTAACTAAAGTAAAAAAGTTAGACAAATGTTAAACAACAGTTTCTGATTTTTCGATATCTTGTCATGTCTCCGGAGGTAGTGTTTTGTAGTATTAGTCTATTGTAAATTATGCAGTATATGTTATGTGTCATAAGCATGCTTCAAATAAACATTGCAAATAGTGTATCAAATTAAAGTTAATTGGTGTTGCATTTAGTTTGTTCTGGTTGTGCATACTTTTTTAATCATCTATGCATATAAACCTTTCTCCATCAGATATGTAATTTTTACGCGAACAAAATCAATATACTTACTGTTCCAGATTTTCTGTGTTTTAGCTCTCAAAGTGATTAGGCTCTGAAAAGAGCTGTTGGGTGTGTTAAGCTGCTGCTGACACAAAAAAACAGTAGTCATACTGAATTCATTGACATGTTTTTCAGCAATTGTCAGTCGTAATGAACATGAGCTGTCATCATTAAAAAACATTCAAGAGCAGTTCATCGAATTAAAGGATGGAGACAGAGCGCATTTAGGCCATAAACTGTAGACCCCCAAAAAGCAATAACACTTGAAGCATCAGGAAGAATAAGTAAATTGCGAGATCTTGTCACACACAAATATTAGTTAATATACACTAGCTAACAGCTTTGAACAGCTTGTCCCACAATTGTTTGTGTGTTTAGCTTGTTTTCTGCACAAATGGACACAAACCAGTCTTTAAAATCTTTTAGTTTTTTTCCCCCACGTGTCAGAAATTACGAGGAAGGTAGTTACTGGATTGTTTTTCCCCGGTGGTCGTGGTTCCCATATTATGACGCATTGGGCTCTGTCTCTGGGCCTTCTGATGTGGTGACTGGACTTGCTCTCGCGCTATGATTTCTGACAGGACATGTATATCTGTCTGATCGATACGGTCTGATCGGTGTACTTACAAAGTCAAAGATGATCTGCTGTGTCTCTAAAAAAGAGCCGGTGATAGCTGATTCTGACACAGAAATGAGAGAAAACAGTTGTCATACATTGCTCTATTGATGTATGCATATGGCAAATAAGGGATGATGTTTATAAGATTTATCACTTACAACAGTCAGATGTCAAATATAACCCTAAGAAAGGAAGAAAAGAAAGTGTTAATTTGAATTGCCTCAAGCTTTATTGCTCTTTAATGTTCGCCGGAGCGGTGAGAGCTTAAATCAGTCAGCGTCATATAGATATCTGTAAAAAGTATAAATCTGTTAGAGAAAATAACAAGAGCCACTTTCCCAGCTAAACCGAGAAAATTAGCCCTATCATACAGTTGTCGGAATTCCTTTCCTTGGACTAACGTTATCTGCGCTACTATAAAATCTAAAAATCTCCTTATAAATATTTAAAACCTCAATATAAATAAAAATTAGGAGTTTTTGCTAAAACATTTTATGCAAAATTTATATACCCATATATGTGTGTGTTTGTTAATACTTGTAATTAACAGTGAATAAAAGTGGAAAAATAAATTTACCTCAAGAAGACGCTCAGTCAGGTGATTGAGTCGGGATGCTCTCGCGCTTGCCGCCTACAGCTTTTCACGCAGCTAGGGTACAATAACCTTATTTAAATATATATATTTTTTAATTTGTTTTAATTTATATGTTGAATATTACAATGATAAATATTATAATTTAGAATAAAAAACTTTTTGCGAAGGATAAATATAGCCTATAATATCTGGTCAATAGCAATCCTTTTTCCTTTTTAAAAAGTAAGATGATATTTTTTCGTTGCTGAAAGTGTCAAGCCTATACATTTATTTTAATAAAAATACGGTAAAACATGTTGTGAAATAATATTACAAAATAAAAGGACTATGAATATATTTTAAAATGTGATTATGTAAGTAACAGTTTAACCCGAATTTTAGTGGCTCCTCCCCTAATCTCACGCCAAACTTTTCCTAAAACTTGAAAGCCTCAATTGTGTTTTATTGCGTTCATTTCTCGCTTGCACGTACGCAAACCCCAGCGGACATTTTAATAGGTCTGTGATATTTTTTAAGGGGTTCAAATGCCGTAGACAAATTTAAAAGCACAAAGTGAAAAACTGTTATTTGAAGCATTTTTGGGAAAAGAATGGATGGATGGTCGTCCGTTACCATTCTTGAGGTGTGCCAGTTTTATTTGTTCATAGATTTACATGTTTGCAGTGTGGGAATAAAGATCAATGGATAAAATCAACGAGTGTTTCTTTGTCTTTTAACCAGTACATTTTTGTGTGTGTGTGTCAAAATTATGAAGTGATTCAAGTTTAATAGATGTGTTTTAATCATATAACCATTTGTGTGCTATATAACCAAATGATGATTTGTTTAAACTTGCAAACAAAGGCTAGTTTCTGAATGTGCCCCAGTTGTAAGAATGTTGTCTTGCAGATGTTGGGGTTACGATGTTCTATGCATTATAAGTTTATGTTTCCTGTTGTTTTACTGTAAAATATATTAATATGAGTATGTTTATGCTGTGCTGGGTTTCTAATCTTGAAAACTAGTTGGCAGGAGTGTGAAACAAGAGCTTTGAGGAATGCAGGAGCTGAGTTTCAGATAACGTGTGTGTGTGTGTGTGTGTGTGTGTGTGTGTGTGTGTGTGTGCGAAAGGCAGGACGGCTATTTTCAAAATGTTTTGCAGGAAACCAATGGTTAGGGGAGAATGGAGTCAGATTTACATGTCCCGAGGTGATTGGTTCCTGTGGGAATTAAGATCAATATATGGATCGATATAAAAATGGATGATTGATGTTGTTTAAATCAGATGTATTTTCCTACATGACATGATTGTGAACAAAAGCTTGAAGCTGAGAGTTCTACAGTTGCTAGATGTTGCCAGAGATCTGAATGTGGTCAGTAAGTGGGGGGTGCATGTTCTGCTTATGTGTGTGTGTAACAAGAAGCATCTTCTTTTTGGGGAAGAAATGTGTACACTGAAGGATCTTATTGTGGTATTAAACGTGCCTTTACATTTAATATGCTCTATGATTTCATTATTGTTAACCAACTGTGCATAATATGTTGAAAATATAACCAAGTGTGTGAGTTGAATTTAGCGCTGATACTGTGGGGCTTTTTCCACAGGAAATTGCTATGTGTGTGTGTGTAAAGATTAGATTACGCACAGAGCATTTTGGGATGTGTGGGGGTCTCGTGTAAATTTGTTACAGATGGATGGTGGTTTGAAAAACAAGGCAGTGAGCCGATTGGCTGGAGGGCAGACAAAGGGAAGACGATCTGATTGGACCCCAGCTCAAGAACTAGACTCGACGAACCATACATATAAATAGCTGTAAAGCTGTTTCTGGTGGTCGATTCTTTGTGAGATTTTTTGTGTAATGTATTTGAGTTGTTACAATACTTGGTGGCCACTAGAGGGCACCCCCGTGCTGTTGGTGTGTGTTGTGACTGTGTTCCGAATTAAAACGTGTCTAAACAGTTCAGCCAGAGCTCCGGGTTCCCTCGTGTGTATTCTTAAACACATTGGAATATAATATGTTATTATAGCATATTTGTGCATACATAACATAAATTGGCGACGAGAATAAAGTTCCCACGGCAAATATTGAGTCATCGGCAGAGCAAAAAGGATGGCTACTACGATCATCGGACAGATCGAGGCATTCGACGAGACAAGAGAACAATGGCCTACGTATGTTGAACGTTTTGAACACTTTGTAGAGGCAAATGACATTAGTGAAGATAAAAGAGTGTCAGTTTTTCTCAGTGTAATGGGGGCATCAACTTATGGACTGTTGCGTAGCCTAATTGCACCAGTTAAGCCCGGGACGATGAAACACGAGGAGATTGTGAACACACTGCAAGCACATTTTACCCCCAGGCCTATCATGATTGCAGAGAGGTTTAAATTTCACAAACGAAATCAAGCAGAGGAGGAAAGTGTCGCACAATATGTGGCGGTGTTAAAGAAACTGGCGGAGCACTGTGAGTTTGGCGACAATTTAAATGACGCACTGCGAGATCGATTTGTGTGTGGACTGAGTAGCGAATCAATCCAACAGAAGCTATTAACTGAATCGGAGCTCACGTATAAAAAAGCTGTCGATATAGCGATGTCAATGGAGGCTGTATCTAGAGAATCACAGCATTTGAGCAACTCATTGAAGGTAAATGCCATGTCTTTATCGTCAAAATCGTCAAAGGAAAAATGTTATAGATGTGGAAAGCCCAACCATATCCAAAATGAGTGCTTTTACAAAGATCAAGTGTGTCATAAGTGTGGGAAGAAAGGCCACATTGCACGCATGTGTAAAGGTACTAAGACAGATGAAGGAAAAAGTGCAAAATGGAAGGGAAAGACAAAGAAAAGACCAATTCACAGAGTGGATGCTAATATGGAAAAGAGTGAGGAAGAGACAAATTCGGACACGGATACCGAACTGACTCTACACAAAGTAACAGCAACATCGCACGATTCTCCACAGGTAAACAAAATGAAAAGTGAAACTGATTTAGGGTCATCAGTAATAAAAGTTCAACCAAAAATCGAAGGATTGCCAGTTGATATGGAAGTGGACACTGGAGCGGCAGTCTCTATCATCTCAAGTGAACTATACAGAGATAAACTGAGTCATGTTCGATTACGCCAGACGAATGTTGTTCTCAAGATGTATACAGGCGAGGTCATCCCACCAGAAGGTGTCATCAAAGTGCGTGTCAAGCTAAACAGACAAAACGTACGTTTACCTTTGTATGTTGTTTCAGGAAACGCAGCTCCTCTGCTGGGACGAGAATGGCTTCGCAAAATTCGCCTGGATTGGCGTGAGATAAAAACTGTTCATCAAGCAGTTCATCAAGTGAATGAAGGAACGTTAGAAAGTCTTCTAAAAAGGTACGCTAAAGTATTCAGAGAAGATTTAGGAACATTCAATGAGTATACAGCGACTTTGAGTCTGAAACCGGGAACCCAACCAAGATTTTTCCAAGCTCGGGTAGTACCGTACGCCATCAGACCCAAGGTGGAAGAAGAAATTGATCGCTTACTGAAGGAAGGAATTATTTCACCGGTGCGATTCAGTGAATGGGCAACCCCGATCGTACCTGTAATAAAAAAGGGTGGCAATGTTAGGATCTGTGGTGATTTCAAGATAACCGTGAATCCAGCTCTGTGTGCAGAACATTACCCATTACCTCGAATTGAAGATCTGTTCGCGTCACTGGCTGGAGGACAGAGATTTAGCAAACTAGACCTTTCACATGCCTACCTGCAGATCCATGTACATGAAGATTCACGTAAATATCTTACCATCACGACCCACAAGGGGATGTTTGTGTACAACAGATTACCTTTCGGTATCACTTCATCTCCATCGATATTTCAACGAGTCATGGAACAAGTGTTACAAAGACTACCGGGTGTACATTGTTTTTTGGATGATATCCTGATCACAGGAAAAGATAATGCTCATCACTTAGCTAACCTAGAAGCTGTGTTAAGTCGGCTGGAGAAATGCGGACTTCGTGTGAAAAGAGAGAAGAGTGAGTTTTTCAAAACGTCAGTGGAGTATTTGGGACATGTGATCGACGCATCAGGACTTCACAAGTCTCCAGACAAACTGCGCGCCATCGCTGAAGCACCTGCTCCTGTTAATGTTAACCAACTACGATCTTTTTTGGGACTGATTAATTATTATGCAAGATTTGGGCCAAATATGGCCACAGTACTTCACCCCCTGAATGCAATGTTACACAAGGAAGTAAAATGGGGGTGGTCGCCAGAGTGTGAGAAAGCGTTCCAAGATGCTAAAACTCAGCTGTTAACACCCAGTGTACTCACACATTATGACCCTAGACTTCCAGTTCGTTTGGCCTGTGATGCTTCACCATACGGAGTGGGAGCCGTGCTTTCCCACATGATGCCGGATGGGCGAGAAAGACCCATTGCCTTCGCGTCCCGAACTCTGAGTAAACCCGAACAAAACTATGCACAGCTAGAACGTGAAGCGCTAGGAATCATCTTTGGGGTAAGGAAGTTTCATACTTACCTTTATGGACGTCACTTCACATTATTAACAGACCATCGTCCACTCACTACTATACTCCACCCAAACAAAGCAACTCCATCCATGGCTGCCGCAAGACTCCAGAGATGGGCTCTTCTGCTAGCTGCGCACAACTACACTATTCAATATAGAAGTGCTAATGACCATGGGAATGCGGATGGATTATCGCGATTGCCACTGCCGGTACAGCACAGAAACGGGAAAGATGCAGTGGACGCTTACCTCATAAATAAAATGGATGCACTCCCAGTGTGTAGCAGCGACATCAGTAAAGGAACCAGAGCAGATCCGATCCTCTGTCGGGTGAAAGAGATGGTATCGACTGGATCATTTCCATCTACAAAAGATTCCGAAAATGCATTGAGGTCATACCTCACACGAAAGGAGGAACTCTCACTGATGCAGGACTGTCTGATGTGGGGACAGCGTGTTATCGTTCCACCAAATCTGAGACAACGAGTGTTGGAGGATTTACACACAGGACACCCAGGTGTAGTAAAAATGAAGGCTCTAGCACGTAGCTACATCTGGTGGCCAAATATTGACTCACAAATTGAAGAGAAGTCAAAGACATGCACGTCCTGTCAGCAAAATCAAAAATCTCCGTGTCTCTCACCCCTACATCCCTGGGCATTGCCAGAAGTTCCTTGGCAGCGAATTCACATCGACTTTGCTGGTCCATTCGAAGGACGAATGTTTCTGGTAGTGGTTGACGCACACTCAAAATGGCCAGAGGTCCAGGTGATGGATTCGACAACTTCCGCCAAGACAATTCAAGTGCTGCGTGGTCTATTCAGTCGCTACGGTATACCCGAAACATTGGTGAGCGACAATGGCCCGCAATTGACTTCAGAGGAGTTTGGATGTTTTCTGAAATCAAATGGTGTTAAACACGTTCGCTCTGCCCCATTTCACCCAGCCACTAACGGGCTAGCTGAGCGTTTTGTGCAGACTTTTAAACACTCACTGAAAGCATCCAAAGAACCAGTTCCGTTACAACAGAGATTAGACGCCTTCTTATTACAGTACAGGAATACACCACACAGCACAACAAAAGAGGCACCTGCTATGTTATTCTTGCATCGAAGATTGAGGACACGGCTGGACCTACTGAAACCAAGTGTGAAAATGACTGTGGAGCAAGCACAAAACGTACAATGTTCTCACCGTGCCCTCCATGCCAAACACAGAGACTTCAATGTGGGTGACTCAGTGCTGGTCAGAGATTATCGACGGGGAGAGGAGAAGTGGAAAACTGGTACTGTTTCTTCTCAGTCAGGACCAGTGTCGTACACTGTTCAAGTGGACAGTTCACAAAGCTGGAAAAGACACGCGGATCAAATGTTAGACTGTCATTCAGAAGTTACAAAAAGCACAGAATCACTGTCAGCAGAAAACAGTACATCACCAACAATGGATGTTAAGGAGCAAGAATTGCCTTTAACAGCTAATGACACTGAACCAAATTCTCCAGATCAACATGTAACCAAGCTTGTTGGGCCAGCTACTGTTTCTTCCCCAAATGTTAGAAGATTTTCAGTTAGAACCCGTAAACCACCTAACAGACTTGATCTGTAAAATGTGTTAAATGTTCTATACACAGTTGTATATGTTAACAGTGTTACATACTGTTGTGGAAGTTACATTATAAATTGTTATTTAACCAAGTAATTGATGTTCCTATGTTAAAATGAATACACGGGGTAGACTAAAAATAAGGAGGGAGAGATGTAATGTATTTGAGTTGTTACAATACTTGGTGGCCACTAGAGGGCACCCCCGTGCTGTTGGTGTGTGTTGTGACTGTGTTCCGAATTAAAACGTGCCTAAACAGTTCAGCCAGAGCTCCGGGTTCCCTCGTGTGTATTATTAAACACATTGGAATATAATATGTTATTATAGCATATTTGTGCATACATAACATTTTGTGTCTGAGAATCCACCGAAACAGCTGTTTGTTTGAGACTTCTGATCAATAAATTTCAACGTTTTCTGAACTGGCCTTTCTCCAATTTTTGAACGCGCAGAACATTGTTTTAATGTTCATCATTCCAGAAGATTGAACGCCCGCCCAATGAAGGGGAGGAGCCTGAAGAGAGAATCGACGTCACATATATTATAAATATCTGTAACCCGGAAGTGTTTTTCAGTTGTTCGCTCATATATATGTTGAGGAGCAGCCCCCAGCTGGGAAGAAACTTTTAAATCTGATGAATAAACTCTATTACTTTTAAAACAGTTTGTTCCCCTCATTCTTCCATATTTTGAACACGCAGGACTAGTAACTACCTATAGTCCTACATTATACTGTCAGAGCAAATCTTTTCCTTGAGGCATGCGATGCATGCGTGTCGTGTCACAATCATAGATGCGCGAGCATGCTGCTCAGCACGGAAGCCATCCCATTCCCCCATTAAAGCCATTCATCTTCCATACCAGGTCCGTGGTCAAGTGTGCATTTCTTGCGCGTTTGGACCCAAAACCACACCACATTTCGTCCGTTGTGTGTTGCGACCACAGCGGTGCTCGTGTGTCGAGCTTGGGCCGACAGGGCCACGTCTTGCCAATCTTGGTCACAGAAAGACCCTCGCGTCCGCCCACCCAACTCTAACTTCTCATAGTTCGCACAATGCTAAATTCAGAACCACAGGACCAAGCGCTTTCACGTTGGCGACGAGTTGTCTTGACGGCTCCCCGGTTAAAACGTGGTCAGTGCTGGAGCTTAGTGGGTCAGTGGGAGCGTGATAGTGCCTGCAAGGGCAAGTCATATGTGGTCAAGGGGCACAATAGTTGTTTTGTGGGCGAGGATGCAGTGCTTAATGGGCCATCGGGCTCAATAGTGGTTTCGTGGGCAACACTTATGTGGTCAGGGGGCACAATAGTTGGTTGGTGGGCGAGGGTGCTGTGTTTAATGGGCCATCGGGCACAATAGTGCTTTCATGGGCAACACTTATGTGGTCAGGGGGCACAATAGTTGGTTGGTGGGCGAGGGTGCTGTGTTTAATGGGCCATTGGGCACAATAGTGCTTTCGTGGGCAAAACATATGTGGTCAGGGGGCACAATAGTTGGTTGGTGGGCAAGGGGGCAGTGCTTAATGGGCCATCGGGCGCAATAGTGGTTTCGTGGGCAATACATATGGGGTCGGGGGCACAATAGTGGTTTCGTGGGCAACCCTTATGTGGTCAGAACTTTTTACATCTGATAATAAACTTCACGTTTTGTTGTGAAAATTACCTCTTTGATTCCTCAAATTTTTGAACATGCAGGGTGTGGGAATTAAGATCAATCGATATAGAAATGGATGAGTAATTTTGTTTTAATCAAATGTATTTTCCCACGTGACATGATTAGAGTTTAATAGATATGTTTTAATCATATAACCTTTGTTTTAACCATATTGTGTGCTATATAACCATTGAAATTTTGTCTAATTACATGGACACAGAAGGCAATTTAACTTGCAAACAAAAGCTGGTTTCAGAAGATTTCCGGCCAGATGCTCTTGCAGAGAACGGAACGTGGTTAGCAAGAGTCCAACAGGACCTGATTGGTTGCTCAGGGAATTACGACCCGGAGGCGGAGGGGGAGCAGAAGACATTAACATATTCTGTTTTCTGTATATAATGTATGTGTGAAACGTTCTTTGGTGTTGTTGACTGGACTCGTATGGAGACGGCAACAAACCATCGATGTGAAGACCTTTTAAATCGGATGAATAAACTCTATTACTTTTAAAACAGTTTGTTCCCCTCATCCTTCCAAATTTTGAACACGCAGGACTAGCAAAGATCATTGAGTCCTACAAGGGCTGAATTAAAAGTCCAACAAGTTTAGTTAGGGATTTTGATAATATTTTTACATCAACACATATCAACGAAACCGGACGAAACCAGTTCTTTAAGTAACCAATATCTCCCTTTTTGGGAATTAATTTTAGAATTGCTCTTCGACAACTCAAAGGGAGAGTTCCTTGGTCGATGCACTCGAGAAAGACTTCATACAAGTCCTGACCCAATAGTCTCCAAAAGGGTTTGAAAAATGCCGCTGTAAATCCATTAAATCCGGGCGACTTCCCCGAACCCAATTCTTGAACCGCTTGTGAAACCTCTCCACAGGTCAGATGCTTGTCCAACTCACTACTTTCATTTTTAGTTAGTTGGGGTAGGTCAGATAAAAGTTCATCAGTTGTCGTGTCCTCACATACTTTAGAACGATATAAATCTTCATAAAAAGAGAGTGCATGAGATCTAATTTCCCATTCATCTGTTATCACACTGCCACCTGGTATATTCAACTGATGAAAGCTTTTCTGCTCCCTTGGCTTTTTTCAAGTCCAAAAAAAAGATGTAGGTGCATCCATGTCATTTAACTTTGCAAATCTGGTCTTTCCTCATTCCTCCAATAAGCTCCGTAGAAGTTTTTTCTCATTTGCAACAGAGTCACTAAAAGTTTAATTACTGTGGGTACAGTCACTGCCATGTCCAAGAATGGCTTGTTCAAGATTCTTCATTCTTGCTTCAAGTATTCCAGAAAACTGCTGGCAAAAGGTCTTAATTTGTGTTTTACCAACATCCCACCATTGAATAAGTGACTGAAAGTTACCTCTCTCCTCTCTCCAAGCTTTCAAGAAAAGATCAAATGAGTGAAGGAAAGTGCAGCCCTGCAATAATTTACTATTAAACCGCCAATGTGACTTAGAAATAGACACAGAAACTGTAATGGATACAAAATGATGGTCAGACAGAAAAGATGGCGTAATCGTACACTGTAAAATCTAATTGTTGTCCTCACTTACAAATGGTTTGTTAACTTTACTTTAGTTGTCAAAATGTATACATTTTACTAGTTTTTATTAAGTTACGGTTACTTGCAGGGGAAATTAAACAACTTACTTTTCGCTTTAAGTATATTTTACTCAAATTAAGCAAGTAGTGGCAAGACAAGCAATTACTTTACTACACCAGCGAGAGCAGAGGTTGTCTGTGAGCAGAAAAGAGTAGAAAAACACACGGCAACAAGGAACAGAGCATGCACAGTAAATACTGTGCAGAAGCTGATGTGGACGTGGACCGCTAAATTATTTCTGAAGAAAAAAGGGTAAGTTGTGAAGCAAGTTATAATAGTCCGTGTGCGTATTGACTTGTAAAACTATTATTTACATTTTTGATTGACTTGTAAAACTATTATTTACATTTTTGAAGTGACTTGACTTGCATGTTCTGGAAAGTCCATATTTGTCCATTTACGTTGCCTAAAAAGTTTTCTAATTTTACAAATGTGAAATGCTATAATTATTTTCTGTTTTACCATGTTGCATGTCGATCATTTACAACATTGAAGTTCCTAAATTGTTGTTATTTATGCTCATCAATACAGTGAAATATGTTAAAAATGATCGGTTAATTAGTTTTTCCGTTTTAAAACAAAAACGATTTATCCGAAGGTAACGTTCAGTACACGGACCCTAAATACTGACACACACTTTAATATCCCCTCAGGACACTTGAAATGGTGTCATCGTCATTGAAGGATTTTTATTGTGATTTTTATTATGGTTTAAACGTGCTTTTACATTTAATATGCTTATATTTAATATGATTTCATAATTGACCACTAACTGTGCATAATACAAGCCCGTAGGCAGGGGGGTTCGGGTGGTTCGAACGAACCCCCCCTCACTGCCAAAGGTCCAGAATTTAAGTAGTTTTTTTTTTCATGTGATTATTGTCATCATTGTTTTAATCAATGCTTGACAAATTTCTGGGTTGCTGTTTCAAATTAATATGATTATTGTTGCAGAACGCGTGTGCCGTGCGTGCAGACAGAGAGAGTTCTCTCAATACACTTTTCAAAGCAACGTGAAGAAGCATCGCCTCTGATGATGCGGGGGGAGGGGTTATATATATGTTTTTTTTTAATTAAAAGGATTTATCCACTCTACACAGGGGTCCCCAAACTATGGCCCGCCCACAGATTTGGACCGGCCCTCTGAACAATGCCTTATAGTGTGTTCACACCAAACGCAAATGAAGCGTTAAGCGCGAGTGATTTACATGTTAAGTCAATGCAAAGACGCGATGACCTACTTGCGGCGCGATTCGAGCGTTCGCGTGATACGCGCGAGTTAAAAAATCTGAACTTTGGCGAAAATTTGCGCCGCATTAACCAATCAGCAGCTTGCTCTAGAAGGGCTGTGAACAAGCGTCAGAAGCCCCTCCCATGACGCGAATTCGCTGTGAACACTCTGAGACATTTAAAAAAATATATATATAGGCGTACAGTTTCACTTATATCATGTCTATGTTTGATAATAAATTTTGGATTTCAGACCCAAATTTCGCAAAGTTACTCACATAGCCTAATTATTTGTTAAATTCATAACGTACCACTGCGATAGAAGTGATGCGCGAACCATCGGAAAATTTCAAAGAGACGACAAAATGGCCAAGCGGTTGGGAAAGAGAAAGGTTAATTAATATGCATAAGAATTCATTAGCTTCTCGAGCTAAAAAGGGACACCAAAAAGGATTATAAATACGATGAAATATTGTGCTTCGGTGTGAGTCCTTTGTGAGATATCAGTTCTCTTGTTAGACTGAGTCTGAGGCAACTCACCCAGCAGCTGTTGTATTTTTGAATCTTCTGATCAATAAACTTCAAGATTTTACTTTGACTGGCCTCTCTCCAATTCTGAACACGCAGAACATTGAAGAATTGTTCAACATCATATAGTCATTACTTGATAACACCATTTTAGGTTTAGGTCAATTCAATTAACACAAACATTTGTTGAATACAGAATATTTTTTTTATGATTAAGGCCTTGTAAAATGTATGTATTTGTAGCATATACATTCTTTAAAGTATGTTTTATTGTAAAATTGGTAAAGCATGCAGGTATCAGTAATCTATTTGCTACAACACTACATGAACCAACTTTTGACTAATGTATTATTTGTCTTTTTAGGAGTTTTGTGGCACCTGCTAGAGAGCCTCTCAATGCTGCTTTATGACACAAGCCCAAGTATACTGGAGGTGAGGATATTTCAGCAGTTTTACCCAGAAACAGATGTTCACAATCTTATACTTTATTTGCATTTACAAGAGAGACTTCCCCTTTCTTACAATTTTCAACATTCTTTAGTAAAACTTTGCTTTGTGTGATTAAAACACCTCTCCCCGTCAATTTTGTGCACTTTTATGATCACACTCCAGGTTGGCAGTTATTGTTAACTTCTTGGTTCATGGAGTCATACTATTTTTAGTTGATCATGCTTATAAGCATTTCATAGTTGTAATATTGTTTTAATGTTTTATGCAGGCATCGGATGTTGATGTGACCCGGGAATAGGTATCTGTTGGGTGACTGGGTGGAGAAGAACCGAACAGACTTTACTGGGAAAGTTCACCTACCACAGATCACAAGCATGAGTGAGGATGATGCCTTGTTGCCCATAACAAGGATATGTTTTTTGACACCTTTTTTACCAGTTTCACTAGATCTTTCTCCTTCAGGAACTTATTAAATGCGGGAATATCAACTCCGTTGTGAGTCGATACTGATGGGTTTACGTTGTTCTATGCATTACATTTACATTTACATTTAGTAATTTAGCAGACGCTTTTATCCAAAGCGACTTACAGAAGAGGAAACATTGGAAGCAATTATAACAACATAGGCAACGAAAATACATAAGTGCATCAAACTAGTCCATTAAAGCCTAGCACAGTATAAAAGCTAAGAATAGTGAGGTTAGGTTTTTTTTTTTTTTTTAAAGAAGGAAAGGGAAGAGAATTAGGAAAAACTCAATCAGCGACGTGTTGACGGAAGAGATGCGTTTTTTTAAAGATGGCAACCGAGTCTGCTGATCTTGTAGCAGCAGGTAGATCATTCCACCACTGTGGAACAGATCCAGAGAAGGTACGGGAGAGTGACTTTTTTCCTTTTTGGGATGGTACCACTAGTCGTTGTTCCTTTGCAGACCGCAGTGATCTGGCAGGAACATAGATCTGCATTAGCGAGTGGAGATACGATGGTGCAGATCCGGTGTTGGTCTTGTAGGCCACGAGCAAAGCCTTGAACTTTATGCGGGCGGCAACAGGGAGCCAGTGTAACCTGATGAAGAGCGGAGTTACATGCGCTCTCTTCGGTTCATTGAAGACCACTCTTGCCGCCGCATTCTGGATCATCTGGAGAGGTTTGATTGTGCAAGCAGGAAGTCCAGCCAGAAGCGCATTGCAATAATCCAGTTTGGACAGGACAAGAGCCTGGACTAGGACTTGCGTAGAGTGCTCCGATAGGAAAGGTCTAATTTTCCTAATGTTGTAGAGGATGAAAGTAGTATAATCATATACTATGTGTCAAAAATGTTTGATTGATTTATGACCCCCCTGTCAAAGGCCTGTCATCCTGACAGCTGTCACTCAAATGGTTCTTTTTACGGCCTGTCAATCTTACTGACATATATGTTTTACGACTGTTGTAGGGGGGTGCCTATGGCCCCCCCTTCCTGCAGGGTTAGTCCCCAAACCCCCAACACCTTTTTCAAACCTGCTTTTTCTATCAGGACACCTGCTGTGAAATGTGTTTGTGTATTAGCAAATTAGAGAGAGTTAGAGGCATACATAGACTAACCATTGTAATAGTTTAAATTTTGTAACATGAGATAAGACACGGCCCTGTGTCATTTCAAATAGAGGCATACATAGACTACCCATTGTAATAGTTTAAATTTTGTAACATGAGATAAGACACGGCCCTGTGTGATTTCAAATAGAGGCATACATAGACTAACCATTGTAATAGTTTAAATTTTGTAACATGAGATAAGACACGGCCCTGTGTCATTTCAAATAGAGGCATACATAGACTAAACCTTGTAATATGTTCGATTGTCTTAGTTAAATTTTGTAACAAAGGTGATGAGCCATGGTCCATGTCATTGAAAATAGTTTTGAGTAAATTTAGAGAGATAGAGGCATACATAGAGGCCTGGATAGAAGCATTGATAAGCTAACACTTGTAATATGTTCGATTGTCTTAGTTAAATTTTGTAACAAGGTGATGAGACATGCCACATGTCAATCTAAAATAGGATGATTTTATTGCCTGTCACTCCAAATAGGATGACTTTATTGCCTGCCAATCTAAAATAGGATGGTTTTATTATCTGTCAATCTAAAAAACGACAGATTTATAGCCGCCTCGTCTACCTAAAAACCACTTAACATCAATAAAGGTGTTTTTCACCCTTTTGACATGACACCACCGAGGGTCACATTACTGTGTGAAAGTTTGTTTGTGTATTTTAAATGAATGAGAGAAATCATGTAAATGTTTGGGTGATGTTTCTTCTAAGAGTTTACTTTGAAAAAGTGTTCAAGGCAGACTTTAGATTAGATTAGGATGTAGCTGTGCCTAGACGAGCCGTCTGAAATGGGTAAACCTATCCTGAGGGATCTTGTTATGCTAACGGGGGTGTTTGATAGAGACATTTGGTAGACAAACGCCGTTACATGTCTACTAGTGTTGTTAAGACATGTAATGAAACAAACATAAGATTGTGTAAAAATAAAATAGAAAAGGTTATAACTCTTCATACACTTATAAGAGGTGCTACTTTTGGCTGATTTACCAATAAATAGTTATTGTAATGCTTTAGTGAGGTTTTGGTTATACATTAATCAAATTATCTACTAGGTAGATGCGGAATACACACACTACCACACAGCTTTTGGGGTGTAAGTTTGAAATATGTTAATGACGGACCCCTGCTAAGCTCCCAAGGGGTATGGTGTCATTAAAAAGTTTAAAAGAGGATTCTTGTAGAGGCCTTGTGTCGAGATCGTACGGACGTGTTGTGGTAACAGATATTCGATACTCTTTTGTTGTCTTGAAAATAACTTACAGTTTTTCTAAAATGGCAAGCTTTCTGACCGGTATGTTGGTTTTCATTTTCTCTTTATAACAAAATAAATAAAATGTCTGTATATAACTTTTTGTTATGGTTGTCGGGGGACTGTTTAACAGGTTGTATCATACCGTAGGTGCATTAAACGATCCGCGATATTCTTGGCTTGCTGAAGAACTAAACTCTCTGAATTACGCAGCAGGTAAGTGTGTCTAATTGTTTTATTTTTATATATAAACCATTGTTCGTAGAAAAACATCGCAACATTAGTCACACATTATTTTTTATCAAACAGGAGCAACACTGGGGTCTGTCGACACACCCCCGCAAAACCCTGACGTTAGAAGGAGACTCATTGGTGAGTCAAATAGTTATGTCTATCAAAACCCTATATAAACATGTTAGTCACACATTTTCTTTTTACATATGGCAGCAGCTTACGGAGACGCACAAAACGACGAAACACCACAGTTTGGCTACGGCGATAACGACTCACTAAGTAAAATACACTTATTTTGTTTTATGTTTTGATAATCCGCTAGAAATGTAGATATGTGTTTTAAATAATGCATTTTGTAGGGTCTTTATCGCGATTGGTGGCAGACATATCTACAGACCCTGCGTTACCAAGTACCTCTATTGCTCCAAGGACTGTAACGCCTGCTCAAATTTACCCGGAGCCCGCAGACCTTAACAATCAACGAACACCGCAGGCTACAACACCGTTGCGAAATCTAAATAACGGGGCCGGTGAGTGAGTCTAAGGGTTTTATATTTATTTATAAACAGCTTGAACCTTTTTGGTTATCTCTCTCGCCTAACACATGTTTTGTTTTACTATTTACTTCAGAGGCTGTGTGGGACGACGATTTAGTTGAAGTGTGGGAAGCGGCAGAGTTCACCCAGGCCGACCCGACAGGGGCTTCGGCTAATAATAGAGTGATTGTTTCTGGCACTGACACATCGGAGTTACCAGCTAATCAAGAGGCTTTCAGAGCGGAGGCTCGTACATTACCGCCGGCGGCCCCGGCAAATGGTTTTGAGGCAGCGGCGATTTTACGCCGTTTGGATCTGATTAGCTCCCAATTGTCGATTGCGAGAGATGATCTGCGTCGTTTGCGTGAAGAAAGACGGAGAGACAGAAGGGATTTTGAAAAGTTAAGCAATGTTATCACGGCAACATCGTTATCGCTGAGAGAAGGTCTAGCGAGACAACGTTTGATTCGTAAGCTTCTAAAAGACATTCAGGACGGTCAAGCGCAAAGTGTTGTATTATTCATGGAGATAATTAACATGGGCAGACGCAGATCTGGTGAGTAAACACCATGTATATAAATCACTTTGCCCCTGTTTTAATGTTTTATTGTTTTTATTTCTATTGTTATTGTTTTTAAAACTGTCTATATGTGGAATTTCAACAGTGTTTTTAAAAAAGTTTTTAAATAAAATATTGTGAAATGGCCGCAAAACGTTGTCAGGGGTCAGATGATTCTGAAAGTGAGTCAGCGGCAAAAATATTTAGACCTGCCTGGTTTCGCGGGCATTTGTATATTTATATATTTTAAAAAGTACACTTTCTTTCAAGCATTTATCTAGGGCATACTTAATTATTATTTAAAAATAGTGTGTTTTTCTAATGTTATATTTGCCATTAGATGTCACCAGCTTTGCACGTCCACTGACCCCCCCTAGCTATACGTAAATATTGAACTTAATATCTACGTCCTAAGAGGGGTCGTTGTCCGACGTCCAGATACTGACCAGATTTGCACGTCGTGTAGACGTACAGATATGGTCCTGGACAGATCGACTTAATATAGACATGATCTGCACGTCTGGCAGACGTCACCTGTTTGTTGGGACACTTTCAGCAACAAAAAAATATTATCTTACATTTTAAAAAGGAAAAAGGATTGCTATTGACCAGATATTTTTAGGCTATATTTACACTTCGTAAATATTTTTTTTTATTCTAAATTATATTATTTATCAAATTTAATATTAAACATCTTAATAAATAAATTAAAACAAATTGAAAAATATATATATATTTAAATAAGCTTACTGTACCGTGGCTGCGTGGAAAGCTGCAATAGGCGGCAAGCGCGAGAGCATCCCGACTCAACTCTGAGGGCATCACCTGACTGAGCGTCTTCTTGAGGTAAATTTCTTTTAGCACTTTTATTCACTGTTAATTACAAGTATTAAGAAACACACACATATATGGGTATATAACGTTAGCTTAAAAGGTGTTAGCAAAAACTCCTCCTAATTTTTATTTATATGGAGGTTCTAAATATTTATAAGGAGGTTTTTAGATTTTATAGTAGCGCAGATAACGTTAGTCCAAGGAAAGGAATTCCGACAACTGTATGATATATGGATAATTTACTCTGTTTAGCTGGGAAAGTGGCTGTTGTAATTTTCTCTGACAGATTTATACTTTTTACAGATATATATATGACGCTGACTGATTTAAGCTCTCACTTAAGAGCGAGCTCCGGCTAACATTAAAGAGCAATACAATTTTAGGCAATTAAAATGAACACTTTATTTTCTTCCTTTCTTAGTGTTATATTTGACATCTGACTGTTGTAGGTTATAAATCTTATAAACATCATATTCCTTATTTGCCATATGCATAAATCAATACAGCAATGTATGACAACTGTTTTCTCTCATTTCTTTGTGTCAGAATCAGCTATCACCGGCTCTTTTTTAGAGACACAGCAGATCATCTTTGACTTTGTAAGTACACCCCCCTTATCGATCAGACAGATATACATGTCCTGTTGGAAATCATAGCGCGAGCGCAAGTCCAGTCACCACATCAGAAGGCCCAGAGATAGAGCCCAACGCGTCATAATATGGGAACCACACCCACCGGGGAAAAACAATCCAGTGACTATACCTTCCTCGTAATTTCTGACACGTGGGGGAAAAAACTAAAACATTTTAAAGACTGGTTTGTGACCATTTGTGCAGTAAACAAGCTAAACACACAACCGCCCTTTTTTAGCTAAAACAATAGTGGGACAAGCTGTTCAAAGCTGCTAGCTATTGTATATTAACTAATATTTGTGTGTGACAGGATCTCACAATTTACTTATTCTTCCTGATGCTTCAAGTGTTATTGCTTTTTGGGGGTTACCTTATGGCCTAGATGTGCTCTGTCTCCATCCTTTAATTCGATGAACTGTTCTTGAATGTTTTTTTAATGATGACAGCATTACGACTGACCATTGCTGAAAAACATGTCAATGAATTCAGTATGACTACTGTTTTATTTTCTTCTCTTCTTTGTTTTTGTGTCAGCAGCAGCTTAACACACCCAAACAGCTCTTTTCAGAGCCTAATCACTTTGAGAGCAAAATCACAGAAAATCTGGAACAGTAAGTATATTGATTTTGTTTGCGTAAAAATGACATATCTGATGGAGAAAGGTTTATATGCATAGATTAAAAAAGTATGCACAACCAGAACAAACTAAATGCAAAACCAAACAACTTTAATTCGATACACTATTTGCAATGTTTATTTGAAGCATGCTTATGACACATAACATATACTGCATTATTTACAATAGACTAATACTACAAAACACTACCTCCGGGGACATGAAAAATCAGAAACAGTTTTTACATTTTTTTTTACTTTAGTTAGTGTGCAATATAGCCGTCTGAGCATTAACAACATCAGTAAAGTTAAAATGCTCAAAGTTCACTGCAAATATGACTGTGCGTTCACTGTTTGTTGATTTACTGATCTTGCACCCAGCAACTTCAATATGGTTTGTAAACTATGTAAAGTTGAAGCAATTAAACTTAAATGGATTTAGGGCAAAACAAGATTTGTGTCAGGAGTGCTTCAGGGTCAGTAACTGTTATTCCATTCTTGAAGTCATTCTTAGTAATTTGTCTATTTTTACACATGACAGTTTGTTCTGGTAGTGCCCACCTTTTCTTTCTTTGCAAATATGATTATTCTTTAAGTCAAAAGTTTACATACCCCTTGCAGAATCTGGAAAATGCTAAACAGTTAATAAGAGGAGTTTAGAAAATTAAAGGGTTTTTGGTTAGTCTGTTATTTCCTGTGAAAAAAAAATCAATGTATTTGTATAGCTTCTGAAAGATATTAATAAATGAAAAAATAAGATACAATAACAATTTTCAGCAGTAGTTATGTTCAGAGGTTTACAGCCACTCGACTTTAAATGAATGGTGTTTACTTCATGAGCATCACTGACTGTTTCTTTCATGTTTCTATCTATAATGTGACTATTGTTATAGTTGTGTATAAGTCTCTTGATTGTCCTTATTGTAAAAATATGAATCTCAACATCATACAGTTACTGCTAAATATAAGTCAAATATACAGAAATAATGAAAAAGCTAAGATTTTGGAGGACCATGATGATTTTTCTGAATATCAGTGGAAAGTTTAATGTCTCAAGAATCAAGAAACCCTTAAACAACTAAACCAAAACGTAAAAACTGTAATTGATTGTTCAGGTAACTTCATACACTATTAAGTATCAGGGGGTGTAAACTTGTGACCTCAGCTATTTTAAGATAAGAAATTATCTTATTATATTTTGGTGTAAACTTTAAGTTAACATGTTTTTTTGTGAAATAACTTGCTAAAGGCAGGACTTACTAAATTTTCTAAATTCCTCTTATTTCCCCCAAAATGTTTAGCATTTTCCAGATTCTACAAGGGGGGTGTAAACTTTTGACTTCAACTGTAAAATATGTATATGTCTATATATATATATATATTACTTCAATAAATTAAGCAGCTGATGAGAACATTCTTCAACCAGACTTTAATGGAAAAGTACAAGAACAATAGAACTAAATACCTCATAATACAGTCTAAAAAGTGCTAGCATTAGGGTATTCTACCCAGAAGTGTGTTCCGTCCAATACTTAAATGGTATGTCCAATAAAGAAAGCCTGAAGAACAGCTGAGGATTTAGGAATGTTGCTTACATTTTTGTAGACACATGGAACAATTTGGAGCTGCGAGTTCTGTTACCAAATGGAGGCGTGTGAAGAATATACTTCATGAGCTCCAAGCTCCACATGAAAATGACACAGACACCCAAGTGACAAGTCCCCAGGAATCTCTTCTGTCAAATTATGAAGCATCATGTTATGAGGACATCACTTGTGACAATTCAGTCATTTCAATACCTGAAAACAACACAGACAACAACATTGACTTTTACAACGATTTTGGAAATTACAGTGATATGGATGATGATGATGATGACAGATTCACTGACTGTCTGAGCAACTTCAGTGAGGAAGATAATTTTTTCAGTGACACCGATGACACCGGCAACTTTGATGAACTGCCAAACGATCTGCGCCAGTGGGTGGTAGAGTCTGGTGTGACACAAAATGCAGCAGATAGCCTACTAAAAATATTAAACAAATACATCCCCTCACTCCCAAAATGTATAAGAACTTTGATGAAAACATCACTATCACATGATTTGAAAATAATTGACGGTGGGGAGTATGTGCATTTTGGCATATTGGAACATTTGCTCCGTAATAAAGATGGACTTCTGTCACAAACTGACACTATTAAACTACAGGTCAACATAGATGGACTTCCATTATTCAAAAGTTCTCTGAAGCAACTTTGGCCAATTTTAGGGAAATTGCCTTTTGAGAGAGATCCATTTGTAATCGGGGTCTTTTGTGGAAACAGCAAACCACACAATCCCAACCAATTTCTTCAATACTTTGTTGAGGAAGTTTCCTCTTTGGAACAAGGATTTACTGTGGGTGAGAGGAAGTTTCATTTGTCCCTGGACTGCTTTATTTGCGATGCTCCTGCACGATCATTCATAAAGCAAACAAAGGGGCATGGAGGCTACAGTGGTTGCGATCGTTGCACACAGGAGGGATCTTATGTGGCACGGAAAATGACATTTCCTGAAACACATGCCACCAGAAGAACAGATGAGTCATTTGCAGACCTGCGTGATGAAAATCATCATAAAGGTCGATCAATACTGAGCACATTACATTTAGGAATGGTCACACAATTTGTGCTTGACTACATGCATGTTGTCTGTCTTGGTGTGACAAGGAAGATGCTCAATTTTTGGACCAAAGGCAACTTAAAGTACAGACAAAGCTCACAAAAGATCAATGCCATCTCAGAAAAACTTTTACAGATGTCAAAGTACATACCTTGTGAGTTTGCCAGGAAGCCAAGATCACTGTCGGAATTAGATCGCTGGAAAGCTACAGAGTTCAGGCAGTTTCTCCTGTATACTGGTCCAGTAGTACTAAAGGATATCCTCCCAACTCCACTTTACAATAACTTTCTTTCGCTGTCCATTAGCATCTATCTGATGCTTTCTCCAACCCTGTGCACCCACTACTGCGATTTTGCAAATAACCTGATCAAGTACTTCCTTGAACAGTTCAGATCCTTGTATGGGTAGAGGAGATTGTCTACAACGTTCACTCTCTATGTCATTTGGCAGATGATGTGAGGAGGTTTGGTCCATTAGATGGTGTGTCTGCATTTTGTTTTGAAAACTTCCTGGGACACCTTAAAAGAAAAGTCAGAAAGCCACAACACATTCTTCAGCAAATCACAAATGCTCTAGAGAGGCAGTCTACACAAAACAGATCCACTTACCACCCAGGTAAACCCAAACTCCATGGAAGGCACTCTAATGGACCAACGGTGCCAGATGATGTGTCAAGACTACAGTACAAGAGTGCCACACTTAAAAATTGTGCAATTAAATGCAAGAGGGGAGAAAACTGTGTGAAGATTGATGGACAACTTGGCTTGGTTGAGAACATCTTGTACGACACCACCACTGAAGAAACTTTTATTCTCCATAGAAATTTTTTGGATCTGGCCCCTCTGTACACAGAGCCAATAAACTCCCAAGACATTGGCATCTTCAAAGCTTGTGAGCTTGCTGCACATGTCAAAGTGTACAAGATTTCTGATATTGAGGCAAAATATGTTTTGCTTCCTCTTGGACTTGGATGGGCAGCAACACCACTGTTGCATTTATATTAGAGCTGGGATTCAATTAACCTTTCCCTGCCTGTTTTTGAAGTTTTGTTTGACAAATGATATTGTTAAATTGTTCAAATCTGTAAATAAAACAAGATTTATGAGAATTTTTCAAATTATTGTTTTATAAGCATAGACTTTACTGAGATAACTCCTGACTTTCCTCCCCTAGTTCTCCTTTAACAAACCATGCACATAAATCTTAATGACTTTACTTGAGTATTGACAAAATGCTGAACTACAATGTTTAATAAGTAGGTTAGTATTTTCCAGAAGTAATTTTACTTTTACAAGTAACTAATAATGGGCAAACCTAACCAGTCTAATTCATGTTTCATCTTTTATTTAATACACCAGATGAACTCACCATTTTTCCATGTCGTGGATTTTTTGGGACGGGGAGAGGTGGAAGTTGTGAGCAGTAGGTGGATGTCTGGAGAGGATGCTTGCTATTGGCCGCCTCATAAATTTCCCAGCAATATCAAAAAAGCTCAGATGCAACATGAGCAGCCAGGAGCTGGAAAATATACAAAGTGCAGTCAATTTACAAAACAAGTAAGCCATTAAGAAAATATTGCATTACCATTAAAGTGCATTTACTCAAGAGCTACATTTTGAAATAGCATTAATGGGGATCCATTTTACATCTCCTAAATTAGGTATGCTCAACTTAATTGGCCAATATGTGTGTGACCGTGCGAAAGAGCCTATATGATGAAGAGTGTCAAACGCAACAGCCAGCTTCTTAAAAGATTCTTTATTTGTGACCACGCCACACAAAAGTAACGTAGCGTTAAGGTCTGTGGAGTTTCCCTTTCTGTGAAAGAGGATGAACAATATTTAAGGAAAACAAAGAAAACTTAAAAGTAGTTCACATCACCTCTGGATGCCTCCAGTATTGAGTAGTTCACAAAAATGTCACTTCACAAATAAAATAACATCAGATTTCTCTTGGAAAATAAAGTAAAGAAATAACCCCAAATAAACAACGGTAGTGACTTGTATATCTGTAAATAAATCAAAATAAAAAGATGTTCAAATAAAAGGATAAGTCACTCACATTTCTAATATAAAACATGAACCCAAACATATACAGATTACAGTTATATTCATTTTTTCAGACAGATTTAGGAATTTAAAACAACATCACTGCTCAAACACGCTTTACACAGAGTATGTTTTCGTATGTTTATAAAATAAATTGCACTCACTCTGTAATGCTAGCGCAATCTCCGTAACCGGAAACAGCTGCTGCTCCGCGCACAATCACTCTCCCCTCTAATATATTTTAAGAATATAAGAGAAACAATGACAGTTTACAACACTTTTAACACCGCTCATAGATTTAAAGAGTTTTAGTGTGCAAAACAAACTCTGTAAACACTCACGCGCAATCACCAACACCGTGGCCCGTATACTCCACTCGGCGATCTACCACACGCACATGATCGCGGTGATCGGGAAATCAGAAGACAGTTCAGCGAAACTTACTTTTGCAAAACTGTTTATTTTAATATCCGTCTACAGACCTCCTGTTCCTCACCAAAAGCCTGGTTATCCTAACAGCAGATGTCTCTCTCGCTCTCAGTCTTTTTCGTACACTGCAATCATACCTTCGCGCAAGAGCGACCCCCACAGCAAGGGAGGAGCTTAACCCATATGATATTGTTGCCCCGGTTACATGTGTATGACATTGTAACATTGTATCATGCCCAGGATATCAAGGTCGCCCTTCTGTCAGAACTGCACAAGCTCTACGACACTGCTTTGTTTCGTATCAACACTTGGTGTGTTTGGCTTCCCATAGTGTAGCCTAGACATGCCTGCGATTTTTCAAATAATTATCGAAAAGTTTTAATCGATTTTCTAATATTATTATTTTATTATTATTTATTATTATTGTTTTAAATGTCCATTTCTAGTATATATATATATATATATATATATATATGTTCTTGTTTTCAAAACATGGGCCCTAGTTAAAGCCTACAGAGTGTGCTTTTCTATGCAAATATCAGGAAGATTGCTGATCAATTATTTAAAGAAATGTAAGTCACTTACACTTTGGAGACACAATTTGTCTGGCGAAAATGTATCCAAATAATTCCTCTGGCGAGCAAGTTCACACGCGCATCTCCAGCCGGTACAAATGATCATTTTCAAGGATTATTTTCGAGTCATTAGGACTGAAGTTATTTAGCGCCACCTATCGATGTTTTTTTTATTCACGTGTGTCAAATTTTCTGTTGTATAAACGTTACAAAAACAGATTTTGGATCATGCAACACACAGTAATATTGTACATTACAGTACAGTAATGTAGTCTACTTGTGATCACCACACGAAAGTCACATTCACAACTTTTATTTTGTTAATATTTATCCTTTTTACTGATAACTCTATGTAAAAGTGCTTTACAAAGATACTTCAAGTAGTAAAAACAAAAGTTAATAGTTATAACATCATGAAAGTTACTGTGAATGTAAGGTTAATATAACTAAAATGTTTAGGTTTAAGAGCAATCAATTTTAATTTTATGATGGAATTTGCCTGAATTTTATTCAGAGCTTTTATCTGTTTTGGCAAGCTGTCAGTCTAATTTTGTCACTCTTGAGTTTAACAGAATTGAAAAAACACTGTAATGGAATTACCACAATAAATATAGTAATACAGATTAAAGGCAAAACTGGAGTGGTGATTTTTGTGATTATGTGAGTTATTTACAATTCTTAATCTGTAAAATGGTATTACAAATTTCAACTGTGTGTATTTATTCTTCTGTAGAGGATTATGAAAAGGCCAGACAGAAGGCCAAAAAGGCTGAGACATCCTCTTGTCTTGCTTCAGAAAATAACACCATGCTGGGAAAATTCCACCGAAAAAGAAAGTGAGTTTCCTTGTTTTTGGATCAAAATAAAAACACATCTTTCTTCCAAACCACGTTTTCATCTTGGAGTAGCCAGACTCTGAGAGAAGTAGCTCCGAAAACATTGTTCAATGTATCAATGCAAAACTTCATGAAGTAATTTGACTGAA
Organism: Barbatula barbatula; assembly: GCA_037178815.1. Taxonomy (NCBI): domain Eukaryota; kingdom Metazoa; phylum Chordata; class Actinopteri; order Cypriniformes; family Nemacheilidae; genus Barbatula; species Barbatula barbatula. The sequence continues at coordinate 24,425 of JAXOFQ010000030.1, read as the reverse complement.
AAAAGTTGGCTAGTCCCTGATCGACTGTGAATGAAAACACAATGTTTTGTTAATAGTGCTATGCTGAGATACACAGAATCAGTAGGGATTTATCAAAATCAAGGACTGGAATTTACCATTTTATAAAAGGTATTTTATTGAAATTTTGTTTGTATCATTTTCTTCTACTTACACCAGACCAAACTCAAAATACCCTGATGAGTGTTATTCTTCTGATGAAGAAATCATAAGAAAACGAAAGCCATCTGTGCCAGTTCCACCATCACCACCACCTCCACCATCCTCCACCATCACCACCACCATCCCCACCATCACCACCTTCACCACCATCACCACCATCCCAACCAGTTCCATCTGCACCAACTGCCCCACCAGCACATGCAACTGAGCCAAAAAGGCAGCAAATTACACGTAAGCATTGCATTGCGTTTTTTTACGCATAATAAAAAGTTAATGTTGTTATTAGCATGTGAACCTGGATCACAAAACTTAAGTCTTAAGTAGCACGGGATAATTGTTGAGTAAAAGCCAAAAATACATTTTATGGGTTAAAATTATAGATTTTTCTTTTATGCCAAAAACGATTAGGATATTAAGTAAAGATCATGTTCCATTAATATATTTTGTACATTTCCTACACCAAATATTTACAACCATAAAAATTTTTATGAGTGGATGGCCTGCTACATTGCCTCTGATTAACAACTTTCACATAGATTTTATTTCATTGCAACCTTAGATTCCAGAGTTTTAAAAAGTTTTATCTCCACCAGATATAGAATGCTTAATTATTCAGCTTTGGGATTATGTAAAAATTTTAATTTACAAAAATGGATGCATAAGACTTTGTTGTCCAAGGTCACATATTATGTTTCAAGATAATTCTAAAAAAATTAATTAGTACAAGTTAAGTTTTTTCCATGGTTATATTTTCTCTGTTTCACGGTCTCTGTTTACATGTCTATCTCTTTCATTATATATCAGATATTACTTTAGTTTACTTTACCCTCCTGAGATCCAGAAAACAAAATGTTTTGATGTTTCATTTTTAACTTTAAATTAAGGATTGTGATTGAAAGATACATGTTACAGACATTTACTTGTGTTTCTTTTAGGCAAGGCAAGTTTATTTATATAGCAAATTGTATACTCAATGGTAATTCAAAGCGCTTTACATAAAAAACAAAAACAAGGAATTTAAAAACTTCTGACTTGATCCAAGTGCTAAGTGATCTGTAAATCTGCAATGTATTTCAGTCATATAGGCTATTTGCATTACGTGATTTACAAATGAATAACAGTATTTTAAAATCAACTCTAAAAGTAACTGGAAGCCAATAAAAGGACCAGAGGACTGGTGTATGGTCAGATTGTCTGGTTCTAGTTAGAATTCTAGCAGCAGCATTCTGTATTGGTTTTCTTGGGAATCCTAAATTAAAAACATAAGCAATATCTAATTTCCATAATGACCAAAGCAATCTACAAAGAGCAGCACAATTTACGCATAGTTTAAGACATGCTTTTTTGTGGCATTAAATAAAGGCGCAGATCCTGTTGCGTGAATCTTTTATATAATAAATTGCTGGGTCTCAGGAGAATATTAGTTTTACTTTCCCTAAATTTTAAACAAGCTTAACCATTACCAGTTTAACACAACCAGCTACCATGCTTTAGAACCTTACCAGCATATTTACATAGCATCTTTGTAGAGCCTACAAAAAAGTATAAATGGAAATTCTGCTGTGACAATATATTGGAGTTTAATAGATCTATACCACATGTAATATATGTCATAATTTACTGTCAACAGCAACAGAACGACACATAATATGTCAGCTAGAACACCTCAAAGAAGAAGTTGGAGTCATCAAACAACTTCTTCTTAGACTGACCAACCAAAACACTGCAGCTGCAGACCTGCCAGAGGGTATCCATTTGCCCCTTAAAGATAGACTGCACCTTGAACAACTGGAAGTCAGGCTGAAACAGGAGGACTGCTACAATGCAATGGTACATTTGCTTTTAGTAAAAATCCAGTCCAAAATCTAAACAATTCATCAAACATCAAAGTTTGATTTCAATCAATAATTTCCATATTTCCTTTTTCATGATTTTAAATTATTCAATATTAAAGATATAATGGTTCTATTTTTACAAAAAAGTTTATTTTACATTATGTAGTTTGAATTTATGTAGAAAACAGTATATAACAAAAAAAATACTTAGACTGGGACACATTTTGTACTGAATGGCTTTCCTGTAGCTCAGTGGTTAGAACATTGCACATACTCAGAAACAAAATGTATAGTGTAATGAAATGTAAGTCACTTGGATAAGGGTTCTGCCAAATGAATAAATATAAATCTAATGGTTACAGTTTCATTTAAGTTGTCTAGTGAAAATACTTAGTGTAATACTTCCTTATTTTAGACGAAGTATCTGGCAACAGTTGGTGGTCAAAATACTTCCGCCAATACAAGACGCATTCTGATGCGCCTGATTACCAACCCACTGGCCCAGCAACTGTGCTGGAATGGCTCTGGACAGAAGTTGGCATTTAGGAAATTGCTGGTCTGCAAAGCAGTCTTAGGTATGTACAGAATCTACACCCTTTACCATCAGTATGCAGGAAGGCAATTTTGCACTTAGCTGTCTTTTATAAATGTGCTTCAGAAACACAATATTACAGTTAATCTACTTAGCATTATTAACTCATCTCTGACATTAGGATATGTGCCTAAAGCATATAAGGCGGCTGTTATAAGGCCCCTTGTCAAAAAACCCCATCTGGACCCTGGAGAACTAGTTAACTATAGACCTATTTCGAATCTACCTTTCTTATCTAAAGTTCTGGAAAAAGTAGTCTCAACTCAAATATGTTCCTTCCTCCAAAGGAATGAGATTAATGAAGATTTCCAGTCTGGATTTAGAGCACATCACAGTACAGAGACTGCTCTGATTAGAGTTACAAATGATCTGTTTATGGCGTCCGACCGAGGTTGTATCTCCTTATTGGTGCTGCTAGATCTTAGTGCTGCATTCGACACCATTGACCACAGCATGCTCCTACATAGACTTGAAAATGATGTCGGTATTAAGGGAATAGCTTTGAAATGGCTTAGATCTTATTTATGCGACCGTTTCCAATATGTAAAAATAAACAATGAGGTATCACGCAAATCGCAAGTCCGGTACGGTGTACCACAGGGCTCAGTACTAGGGCCTATGCTCTTCGCATTATACATGTTACCCCTAGGAGATATAATAAAGCGACACGGAATAAGCTTTCACTGCTATGCTGATGATACACAACTTTATATTTCCTCGAAGCCTCACGAAACACAGCAATTCCATCGAATAGTGGAATGCATTGTCGATATAAAAAAGTGGATGAGTAGCAATTTTTTATTACTGAACTCGGACAAAACTGAAGTGTTACTTATCGGACCGAAAACCGCCCTACGTAACAACCAAGAATACTGTTTAACTATTGATGGATGTTCCATAAAACCCTCATCTTCAGCTAAGAATCTTGGCTTTATATTCGATAGTACTCTGTCATTTGAGAACCAGGTCGCCAACACCTGTAAGATTGCGTTTTTCCATCTTAAAAATATATCTAAATTACGTCATATGCTGTCATCATCAGATGCAGAGAAGCTTATACATACCTTTATGACATCAAGACTAGATTACTGTAATGCACTATTAGGTGGTTGCCCTGCAGGCCTATTACAAAAACTCCAACTGGTCCAAAATGCGGCAGCTCGAGTTCTTACACGTACAAAAAAGTATGAGCATATTAGCCCGGTTCTGTCAACCTTGCACTGGTTGCCTATAAAGCATCGCATAAATTTTAAAATCTCGCTTATTACCTATAAAGCCTTGCATGGTTTAGCTCCTCACTACTTGAGAGAACTTCTTACGTATTATAGTCCATCACGTGCACTACGCTCTCAGGCGTCAGGTCAGTTGGTAATACCTAGAATTTCAAAATCAAGTGCAGGCGGCAGATCCTTTTCCTATCTAGCGCCTAAACTTTGGAACAGTCTTCCCTGCACTGTCCGGGAGGCAGACACACTCTGTCAGTTTAAATCTAGACTAAAGACGCATCTTTTTAATCTTGCATACACTAGATTATCATAATATATGTATTTCAAAGATCTAGGCTGCACTAGTTAGATCAACCGGAACCAGGGACACTTCCAATAACAACTGATGCATTTGTTGCATCAAAGAGTGCAGAACAGTACTCTACTCTCAGCCAGTCTTGTCTCATTGTTCCAAGGTTACAAGAGCGGAGAGGGCAGGGCGCAATCCATTCCTAGACCTGACAAATGCTGGACGAAGGAAGTGACGTCCCTACAAAACTTCAGCCACTATTAGATTATTAATGGTAATTTTAAATCTAATTTTTTTATTTTCGCCTTGTTGTGCAAGCACTGTTGAGCTTGTGCAGAGGCTGCAGTTTTTGCCAGAGGGGAACTGGAATCCCCTGGTTAGGCCTGGTTTCCCTCCGAGGTTTTTTTTTCTCCTCCAATGGAGTTTTGGGTTCCTCGCCACCGTTTGCATACTGTTTTTGCACTGTTTTGCCTGGCCGGAGGGGCTGCTAGAATTTGGTAGTCTTATTTAATTAACACTGCATATAGGAATTTATTGTGTGTCTGATATTTGACCTGTGTTTTGAATTCCATAACCTTTTATGTTTTACTTATAGTCATTTTTTCTTGTACAGCTGCTTTGTAACAATGAAAATTGTAAAAAGCGCTATATAAATAAAGCTGACTTGACTTGACTTAAACCAGAAAATAAATGTACATAAAGAAATCTGGGGTAAGAGCTCAACTAAAGAAAACATTGATCACTGTTAGGGTGACTTATTATTGTTCATGTTTTATTTAGTGATTGTGATGGTTAACAACAAGTGTTTCTCCTTATCGACTACACAAAAATATTCAACCTCATTACCTTATAATCTTTAACACTGGACAATGTTGATTTAACGCTGGTGATGTTTGCTGTGTACATTTACTTTGAGCAATAACACATATTTCAGAGTGGTAGGTGTAGTTTAAGCAGGTTTTGATGCAAAATTATTTAAGTACGGTATACTATGTTTTGGAATGTGTTAATTGCAATCACATTTTTGACAGATGTGGCTTGTAGAGGGTTTTTTATCTGAACTCTTCACTTGTTTTGTTTATGTCCCACTTAGATGCAGTTACCAAATGCAGCCAGGCCACAGAATGTGAAGTGGAGGCGAGCATCAAATTGTGGCTTCGCAATGCCAGGGATAGGGATGGGGGACGGCAGGAAAGGGCCAGAAGAAGAGACATTACTGTTGCCCCTCATAATCATTTTTAATTTTCTTTTATAATTTTTTAAATGTTCTGTGGTTATGTTTTTCTGTTATGCAGTTTTAATGTTACAAATAATTTTCAATGTATCTAACTGTTATTCATATTGTCTGTTAATAAATATATTTTTTAAATCATTAGCCTTAGTTTATTACTGTTTTAAGGACAGCTGTTCTGCATATGCATCAATAGTAATATTGAGGTGTTCTGCAGGTTTTAAGGATAACAATTTTCCAAACTCTATGTTGGTATGCCTTCAGTAAGCCCACACTTCGCCCTTTGTACCCACAGTAAGCCCACACTTTGCCCTTTGTACCCACAGTAAGCCCACACCTTCCCCCCACTTCCCCCAGTGTACCCACAGCATGCCCACACCCATCCCACACTTCCCCCAGTGTACCCCACAGCATGCCCGCACCCAGCCCACACTTCCCCCAGTGTGTCCACACCCAGCCCACACTTCCTCCAGTGTACCCACAGCATGCCCACACTTCTTCCAGTGTACCCCACAGCATGCCCACATCCAGCCCACACTTCCCCCAGTATGCCCACACCCAGCCCACACTTCCACCAGTGTACCCACAGCATGCCCACACCCAGCCCACACTTCCCCCAGTGTACCCACAGCATGCCCACACTTCCCCCAGTGTGCCCACACCCAGCCCACACTTCCCCCAGTGTACCCACAGCATGCCCACACTTACCCTAGTGTGCCCACATTTCCCCCACACCCAGCCCACACTTTGGGCTGTCCCCTTAGGGCCCCAACTGGGCCCAATAATGTGGGACCCACACGTGCCCCGCATTTCACGCCGGTAGTGGGGCCCAAAGTGGGCTGCCCATAGTGGGCCCACATTTTTTGCCCACAGTGGCCCCATATGGGGCCCAAAGTTACATGTTTGCTGGGACATTGTAAATCGTGAAAGCTTCAATCCACATTATAGTATGAAGGAGAACAGCCAGTGTATATTTATAATTCTAGTTCAATTTAATTTTCTGCTTATTATCAATGATAGTTATATTCTTTATATACTTTCTTTTTTAAATATTATTTTTCTATAATTTAAGGGTATTAATCAGTCTCAAAACCCAACTGACCCAAGGCCAATCATCAGGGGCTGTAAATATATCTCTTAATAGCCTGATTCACAGCTTCAGATTGCCCCCATTCACTATATATCTGCAAACATATCAGTTTAATACTTTAATAGCCCTGATTCACAGCTTCAGATTGCCCCCATTCACTATATATCTGCAAATATATCATCTTAATACTTTAATAGCCCTGATTCACAGCTTCAGATTGCCCCCATTCACTATATATCTGCAAATATATCAGCTTAATACTTTAATAGCCCTGATTCACAGCTTCAGATTGCCCCCATTCACTATATATCTGCAAATATATCATCTTAATACTTTAATAGCTCTGATTCACAGCTTCAGATTGCCCCCATTCACTATATATCTGCAAACATATCAGCTTAATACTTTAATAGCTCTGATTCACAGCTTCAGATTGCCCCCATTCACTATATATCTGCAAATATATCATCTTAATACTTTAATAGCTCTGATTCACAGCTTCAGATTGCCCCCATTCACTATATATCTGCAAATATATCAGCTTAATACTTTAATAGCTCTGATTCACAGCTTCAGATTGCCCCCATTCACTATATATCTGCAAATATATCAGCTTAATACTTTAATAGCTCTGATTCACAGCTTCAGATTGCCCCCATTCACTATATATCTGCAAATATATCAGCTTAATACTTTAATAGCCCTGATTCACAGCTTCAGATTGCCCCCATTCACTATATATCTGCAAATATATCAGCTTAATACTTTAATAGCTCTGATTCACAGCTTCAGATTGCCCCCATTCACTATATATCTGCAAATATATCATCTTAATACTTTAATAGCTCTGATTCACAGCTTCAGATTGCCCCCATTCACTATATATCTGCAAATATATCAGCTTAATACTTTAATAGCCCTGATTCACAGCTTCAGATTGCCCCCATTCACTATATATCTGCAAACATATCAGCTTAATACTTTAATAGCCCTGATTCACAGCTTCAGATCGCCCCCATTCACTATATATCTGCAAATATATCAGCTTAATACTTTAATAGCTCTGATTCACAGCTTCAGATTGCCCCCATTCACTATATATCTGCAAATATATCATCTTAATACTTTAATAGCCCTGATTCACAGCTTCAGATTGCCCCCATTCACTATATATCTGCAAATATATCAGCTTAATACTTTAATAGCCCTGATTCACAGCTTCAGATTGCCCCCATTCACTATATATCTGCAAATATATCAGTCTTAATACTTTAATAGCCCCTTCTGCCCCCATTCACTAGATTCTGCTTCAGATCTTTAGCCCTTTCCATTCACTATATATCTGCAAATATATCATTTTAATACTTTAATAGCCCTGATTCACAGCTTCAGATTGCCCCCATTCACTATATATCTGCAAATATATCATCTTAATACTTTAATAGCTCTGATTCACAGCTTCACCATTCACTATATATCTGCAAATATATCAGTTTAATACTTTAATAGCCCTCCATTCACTATATATCTGCAAATATATCAGTTTAATACTTTAATAGCCCTGATTCACAGCTTCAGATTGCCCCCATTCACTATATATCTGCAAATATATCAGTTTAATACTTTAATAGCCCTGATTCACAGCTTCAGATTCCCCATTCACTATATATCTGCAAATATATCAGTTTAATACTTTAATAGCTCTGATTCACAGCTTCAGATTGCCCCCATTCACTATATATCTGCAAATATATCATCTTAATACTTTAATAGCTCTGATTCACAGCTTCAGATTGCCCCCATTCACTATATATCTGCAAATATATCATCTTAATACTTTAATAGCTCTGATTCACAGCTTCAGATTGCCCCCATTCACTATATATCTGCAAATATATCAGCTTAATACTTTAATAGCTCTGATTCACAGCTTCAGATTGCCCCCATTCACTATATATCTGCAAATATATCAGCTTAATACTTTAATAGCTCTGATTCACAGCTTCAGATTGCCCCCATTCACTATATATCTGCAAATATATCAGCTTAATACTTTAATAGCCCTGATTCACAGCTTCAGATTGCCCCCATTCACTATATATCTGCAAATATATCATCTTAATACTTTAATAGCTCTGATTCACAGCTTCAGATTGCCCCCATTCACTATATATCTGCAAATATATCATCTTAATACTTTAATAGCCCTGATTCACAGCTTCAGATTGCCCCCATTCACTATATATCTGCAAATATATCATCTTAATACTTTAATAGCCCTGATTCACAGCTTCAGATTGCCCCCATTCACTATATATCTGCAAATATATCATCTTAATACTTTAATAGCCCTGATTCACAGCTTCAGATTGCCCCCATTCACTATATATCTGCAAATATATCAGTTTAATACTTTAATAGCCCTGATTCACAGCTTCAGATTGCCCCCATTCACTATATATCTGCAAATATATCATCTTAATACTTTAATAGCCCTGATTCACAGCTTCAGATTGCCCCCATTCACTATATATCTGCAAATATATCATCTTAATACTTTAATAGCCCTGATTCACAGCTTCAGATTGCCCCCATTCACTATATATCTGCAAATATATCATCTTAATACTTTAATAGCCCTGATTCACAGCTTCAGATTGCCCCCATTCACTATATATCTGCAAATATATCATCTTAATACTTTAATAGCCCTGATTCACAGCTTCAGATTGCCCCCATTCACTATATATCTGCAAATATATCATCTTAATACTTTAATAGCCCTGATTCACAGCTTCAGATTGCCCCCATTCACTATATATCTGCAAATATATCATCTTAATACTTTAATAGCCCTGATTCACAGCTTCAGATTGCCCCCATTCACTATATATCTGCAAATATATCATCTTAATACTTTAATAGCTCTGATTCACAGCTTCAGATTGCCCCCATTCACTATATATCTGCAAATATATCATCTTAATACTTTAATAGCCCTGATTCACAGCTTCAGATTGCCCCCATTCACTATATATCTGCAAATATATCAGCTTAATACTTTAATAGCCCTGATTCACAGCTTCAGATTGCCCCCATTCACTATATATCTGCAAACATATCAGCTTAATACTTTAATAGCTCTGATTCACAGCTTCAGATTGCCCCCATTCACTATATATCTGCAAATATATCATCTTAATACTTTAATAGCCCTGATTCACAGCTTCAGATTGCCCCCATTCACTATATATCTGCAAACATATCAGTTTAATACTTTAATAGCTCTGATTCACAGCTTCAGATTGCCCCCATTCACTATATATCTGCAAACATATCAGTTTAATACTTTAATAGCTCTGATTCACAGCTTCAGATTGCCCCCATTCACTATATATCTGCAAATATATCATCTTAATACTTTAATAGCCCTGATTCACAGCTTCAGATTGCCCCCATTCACTATATATCTGCAAATATATCAGTTTAATACTTTAATAGCCCTGATTCACAGCTTCAGATTGCCCCCATTCACTATATATCTGCAAATATATCAGCTTAATACTTTAATAGCCCTGATTCACAGCTTCAGATTGCCCCCATTCACTATATATCTGCAAATATATCATCTTAATACTTTAATAGCCCTGATTCACAGCTTCAGATTGCCCCCATTCACTATATATCTGCAAATATATCATCTTAATACTTTAATAGCCCTGATTCACAGCTTCAGATTGCCCCCATTCACTATATATCTGCAAATATATCATCTTAATACTTTAATAGCCCTGATTCACAGCTTCAGATTGCCCCCATTCACTATATATCTGCAAACATATCATCTTAATACTTTAATAGCCCTGATTCACAGCTTCAGATTGCCCCCATTCACTATATATCTGCAAATATATCATCTTAATACTTTAATAGCCCTGATTCACAGCTTCAGATTGCCCCCATTCACTATATATCTGCAAACATATCAGCTTAATACTTTAATAGCTCTGATTCACAGCTTCAGATTGCCCCCATTCACTATATATCTGCAAACATATCATCTTAATACTTTAATAGCTCTGATTCACAGCTTCAGATTGCCCCCATTCACTATATATCTGCAAACATATCAGTTTAAAACTTTAATAGCTCTGATTCACAGCTTCAGATTGCCCCCATTCACTATATATCTGCAAACATATCAGCTTAAAACTTTAATAGCCCTGATTCACAATTTTGGATTGACTCATCACGGCTACAAATATGTCTGCATGCGTCTATTGTTCTGCTTAATAGCTGCTTAATGCCCCACACCTGCGACTCAAACTCTTGCTTTAAACACAACACTAGTGTATTCCCATAAAGTTGATTTCATTTATTTTAAGGTTTTGTGTTTATTGTTTAATGTGCTGTCATGTCCAGGATTTCATACAGTTTTGCTGTTTGTTCATTAACCACATTTGGGTATCTGATATAACAAACATGAATCTTTCTTTAATAGACAGTTTTGTGCTATCTTATTGCATTTGTTTATTGTTATTCATTTGTATCTTATTTGTTTTCATTAGGTCCACAGTCTGATGAAACTGAGTCTCTCATGCCCTCACTTTATTTATAATACATTGGTCATTTTATTTTGGTTAGATTTAACCTATTTTAAAAACATGTTTGAAACTGAAATGACTGATTAAACCCGGCCCATTTCAGACCCTCCCTCTCAGGTAGGTGGGCGGGGCTTTCATGTATTTTTTTTCCATAAATGAGGAGACCTCACAAGGTCATTTACTCACTTTCTTCCAGAGCATCCTGTGAAGAGTCCTTCTGCTGAAGATTTTGGAGAACCTACTGAACTTTAATCAACCATGGCTTCTCAAAGGTAAGTTGACTAGATTTGTATAGCATTTTTGACTTGTTTTCTAGCAAAACTAAATAATAGCTTAAGAGTTGAAAAGGGTTTAAATTGTGAGAAAGAAACCAGCTTAGTTGTTTTCTGTCAAGATAAATATTTGCAAATCTTTAATGTTCATTTATCTTTGAACAAACTACTGCCAGTCAACATTAATGTCCACAGAAATGTTTTACGGCATAGGTTTGTATGGTTTTCGATGCATTTATTTAAGAGACATTAGTCAGTCATGAAATTAAGTGCTGTTGTTGTTTTTTGTAGTACCGTTCACAACAGGCACTTCCTGGTGTGCCCAACCTGCAAAAAGACCCAGGCCATCCTGTCTGTTCACCTGCGCAGGGTGTGCATGAAAAATGCGACATCGGAGGCTGTAGCTGCGGTGGTCGAGAAGGCCAAGGCCAATTCGTATGAGATTTTGAAGACCGGCGTAGTCTTTAGCTATGGACACTTGGCAAAGATCATGATGGACTCCTGTCCCATCGACAGGTTGGTGAAGAAAAAATGTGGTGTCTTGCTTTTTCTTTGTGTGATTTCCATAAGCTTAGCTTTTTTTGATTGTTTTTAAAAGGATGGTTGAGGAATTGGAGAGTCGCCACATGGTGGTGACCGATGTTCCCCCAGTGCTGGCAGGAGCAGTGGCACCTTCCACCGACACGACTCCGCGACCAGCTACTGTCACCACGACCCCAGAACCACCAGCTGTGGTGGAGAATGAGGAGACTGAGCCCTCTGAGGTCGGCAGTGAGAGCAGCGGCGAGACATTTCAGATGTGAGAATAAAGCTCTTTGTTTTGAACATTATTTCACTCACGTACAGGCACTTTTATAACATGCTTTGTTCTTCACATTTCAGTGAGTCCACCATGCAGTGGAAGAGTCAGGCGAGGAAACTGATGGCAGATAAGGGACTGTATCAGAAACACTCCCTGGACCATCCGCTGCTGAAAGACTTCGCCACTTACATGGAGAAAGACCTCCAGAATGAAAATTTCAAGCAGGAGGTGAGAATATAATTAGAAAGCGTTTCCTTTACCACATGGAAAATATTTTTTTTCGTGTTAAATGTAAAATGATTTTCTTTCTTTTCAGGTAGAAAATGTGGCTAGATTTCTCCACTTCATGGACCCCAAACAGCCGTCCCTGTTGTTTGTCAGGAACAGGGAGAAATCAAAACTTTATCTGCGTGAGCTCACCGAGGCCAAGTTGACCAAGCAGACTCAGCTCAACTACCTGAAGAGCCTGAAAAGGTTAGTATGATTTCGATACTTTGTATGATTTTGACACTTCAATGGTCTTAAATGCATGTCATGACTTAAACGCTTGTCATTCTTGCTACAGATTTCTCCATCACCACACGGTCAACACAGACCTAATTCACAGCGACGAACTGCTGCACAGAGACTGCAAACATTTCATCGAGTACATCAGGACTCTGCAGAAAAGCTGTGCAAAGTTTGTCAGAAAGGAAATCGACCAGAAGCGGTAAGTTTAATCGCTTGATCCGATCACATAACAGATATGTACGAGCAAGTTATTTAATTCCACTTTATCTTTTTTAAAGGCTTGATTTCCTGATGCAGCCAGGGCAGCTTACACCAAGGGACTGCTGGGCGGTGCTGGAGAAGGCCAAGAGCGACTTCCTTGCCGTCATTGGCAAGGTGTTACCGGAGAGATCGTTTGAGAAACTCTGGCTATGTCAGAGTGCACACTGGTTCTCTATTACTTGGAGGCAGTTGTCATACTCAAAAATCTCCAGCGGCCGGGAGTTGTCGAGCACATGACGGTGCGTATTATTGCGGTGTCTGCATTGTGTACCTGTCACTTTTTTTTTTTTTTAACCGGTGTTGTATTCTTGTTTGGTGTAGGTGGATGAGTGGAAGAGCAGAGTGGCTATTCCCAATAAGGACGGGGCTGTTATTGGGGTAAAGGAGCACAAATCGTCAGCTCGACAAGTGGCAACATTTGTTCTGTCGACCGAGGAGGAGAGCGTAAGTTCATCAGATGCATGTACATTGTTTTTTATCTACCAGAACAAACAGAACTTGATCTTCATTCACGTTTGTCCTCTGCCAACAGTGGTTTGGTGCTTACCATGACGAGATCAGGCCAGAACTCCTCAGCGGCAAATCACGGAAGAGGACATGGGATGAGGCGGAAGGACTACAGCGCTTCTTCATTTCCAGCACTGGGAGGCCGATCTACAACGCCTCCAACGACATCAATCGGCTTCACGAGAAGTAAGCTCACCATAGTGACCACTCTGATATGTATTTTCTTTGTCTCAGGTCTTGTAATAAAATGTGTTTACATATTTCTATTTAGATATGGATTGAAGCCGGTCAACAGTCAGACGGCGAGGAAGGTGTTTGAGACTGCCGCCAAATCTCTGGATGACTCCCAAAGGGTAGATTACCTGACGCTTGTCTGCTGTAGCAGTGAAATGTATTACCGCGTGAAGACACTGAAGAGTTTAGTATCTGCTCGCAAACTGCTGGACCAGCTGGCTGGTGGTCAATCTGGGTAAGCATGGCTGCATCATCTCAACACCACTGTAAAAACTGCATTTTGTTATCATTATTCTAATAATATTATATAGTTTTTTAGATCTGAGCCAGAAGCACAATCCCAGCCTGAATCACAGGCTGAAAGAGCTCCATTTACCCTTTCTTCCGGCAGTGAGGCTGCAATCACGCATGGCCCAGCGGAGAAGAAGATTGACGTACAGGAAGCGTACGACACGCTTCTCCTCGCACACCCGGTGACGTTGGATGGGGAAGTGCCTGACAAAGATGTGCGCTCCGTGGTGTCTGTGAAATTCCAGAGGCAGCTCTATGAGCGCTGGATTAAAGCACAGATGAGACTGCGAGTGCAATCTGTCATCTGTAAGTATTTTGTTTTGATTTTGGGAAAGGTCTTGCACAGCTGTGTATGATACTCAAGGTTGTTAAGTACACTGCAAGTAACAAAATTGTGCTTTTTGTTTTTTGCAGCACACTTTGGCCGGCGACTTCCCAAAGAGAAACATGTAATTGGTTGGATTACGAGCCAGGGCTGGAAAAGCAACTCTCCTTCCTACGGCCGCATCGCCAATGACTGGAAGGCGCCTGGACCCGTCCGTGCTGTGATGAACTGCACGCACATCCAGAAACTCACCAACTCACAGAAGTGGAAAGGCCTGGAACGGATTGATCAGGATGTTGTCACGAAACGTTCTTTCCAGATCGGAGAGGTCATATGTGACTTCCACGGACGTGTAGTAACGGCGAGGAAGGGCCAGAAAATCCTAACTGGCAAGGGTGAATCTGGAGGCTTGTTCTTCTACACAAACAGGAAGGGCGAGCCGATGTGCACAGACTCCAGCCGGTGCGAATGCCACCCCGACAGGCAGCCGTTCTGTCACCTCATTCGACACTCCGGGAAGCACGCAAACATACGTCCCAGACTGTTTACAGTTCAGGAGGATGGGAAGGACAAGGACATAATCTTGTTTCTGGCAATCAGAAAGATTCCGTCCAAAGAAGCACTATGCTTTGATTACGGAGACAAGAAGAAGTCCTACAGGGGAGAGGGTCTAGATCTCAACTGGCAATAGACCCCGACTTCTGGACACCAAACTTGCAACTGTGAACGAGCTGGCTTTCAAACCATTGACATTTTGTCCAGCAAATTTTGTTTCTCCTGTCCTGTACCAAAGAGAATTGGATGAATTTCTCATGATGAAATGTCATGTTTGTTATTGTTTTTTTGTAAATGTATGATATGTTGCAGTGAGATGATCCATGAAAAACCAACCAGGACAAAGCAGATAAGTACATTTCTCATTTTTTCTCTTTCTTCTTTCTTGTCTTCTTTGTAAACATATGCTCACACCGTCTTTTAATCTCTTGCAGTGAGAAGAATCCCCAGACCCTTCCAGACATCTGTAAAAGAACATACACAATAATCTTTCTTTCCGGCTGATGAGATCGGTGGTTTCCTGTTTATTATTGAAATTTTAAGCTCACTTCACTGTAAAAGCTGTCTATCATTCTCATTTCTGACAAATAAAAAGAGATTTCAGTTAAACTGTTTGTTGTCTACAATTCTTATTTTTGACAAGAGTTTATCTTGTAAACATTTGCTGGTGTTTCAGTAAAGTTGATCTGTATTTCATCACATTTAAAAGCACAAAACAGAGAACCTAAATAATAATTATTGGTATTAGAAATACCTTTACAATTCAACTGATGCACACTGTTTCTTAGATTATCCGGTAGCTTCAGGAGAGCGACCATAGAGAGCCACAACAAAACAAGCAAACCAATGCAATGGTAAGATCAATTTGTTTTATTCAATTAAAAACTGTTAATCCTCATCATCGTCCTCATCATTGGCGAAATACTGCATTGAGAGACAAAAAATAACCAGGCAATGCTTAAACCATAGGGTTACAGATAATGTGTAATATTTCCATTACATGCCTCCTCTATGTCCCGATGAGGTGGTGATGGCTGAGGTGGAGGGGGAGAGGAAGAGGGGGGTTTGGGTCTGGTGGCTCTTCCTCATCATCTGACGATTTGTGCTCGCTGTCCTGAAACATAAGACAAAACCACATCTGTTTTTAACTGCTGTAAATCCATTGTTAGGGTTCTAAGGGCTTTGGAAGAACATGCGGACTAATCTTACTGTCCGGCTGATGAGATCTGTGGGTGCCTGGAAAAATATAATACAATAGAGAGTTGAAGTGTACATTTACAATTGGACATCTGCATGTTTATAATTGAAAATTTAAGCTCACTTCACTGTAAAAGCTGTCTATGCCGCTGTCTGTCATTCTCATTTCTGACAAATAAAAAGAGATTTTAGTTAAACTGGTTTTTGTCTACAATTCTTATTTTTGCCAAGAGTTTATCTTGTCCACATTTGCTGGTGTTTCAGTAAAGTTGATCTGTATTTCACCATATTAAATAAAAAGCACAAAACCTTAATGTGTGTGGATAACTATAATGTGTATTGCAGCAGCAGCTTTCACGCTTTACAATGCGCTGGACCAAATATGATGTGATTCACGATTGTGAGAATGTTTTAACAGAAGTGATGAACCATGAAAGCTGAATTTAAAGCAATATTTGTCTTTGATGGGTTGTGTGGTTTCATGAGATAGATTTGTAGACGCTCAGCGAGCACAAAATAAATGTTTCAAAAACATTAAAAGCTACATACAAACCAATTGTCCTATTTTAGCAATACAATCAGAGTTTGTATGTAGCTTGTATTTCATCACAGCTGTTGGACTTTATATATTACGTATGTGCAGCTTTACTTCTGATCAAGGGTAAACAAACATTGTAACTTTAAAACGAGTCAATTCACTTCATGTACAACACCTTAAATATAATGAAAGCTTTAGTGCTGATATAGATTAAAAACAAATAAGATATACGTTAATGAAAAACGACAATACAATACGAGTACACAAAACAGTCTATTGAAGAAAGATTCATAGTTTATGTTTTGTTCTTCAGTGCCATTTTACTTTTGTATTCAAATCAAACTAATGATTCTTACCTTGAAGTTGTGTTGCAGGTTATTTTTCATTTCCCGAAACTCTAATTCCCAGAATGCCTTGTATCGTAAACAAACATGCCGGCACCCGTGCATGAATGAGTTTGAACAGTTCAACGAGGGAAACTTTCGTTTTTCAATTATTGAGACCCACAGGTTTGCAGTATAAACAATGCTGCAGTGTTGTACAATAGCGAGAGGTCAGATTCATTTAGATGTCCGTCTGCTGGTGTCCACTGTGAGTGTTTTAGCAGCGGTGTCATGAGGAAAGTTCATGTTTGTTGTTGTGTTGTGTAAATGTATGTGTTTATATTTATACATGATATCTTTCAGTGAGAAGGTCCGGGAGAACAGCCCAGGGCAAAGCAGATGAGTACTTGTGACTCACATCTTTTTAAACCAAAAACCCACCCCAGCAGAACATAAATGACTTAAACTTGAAGGAAATACACTAAAGGGGTTTCATACGTTGTTTTGTTGTGGTGTCATGTAATGGATTGCATAGTGTTGTCTTGTTTGTTACAGATGAATAACAAATACAGCCATGGCATTTAAAAAACATCTTGACCACATAACTGTTATATGTGTTTGTATGGATTGCCCGCATTCACAATATTTCTGCAAATATATCTCTTAATACTTGAACAGCCCTGATTCACAACTTTGTAATGACTCTCAGCAGAGGCTGTGCATGCATCTATTGTTCTGCTTAATAGCCTAACCCTGCTTAATGACCCACTCCTGCGACTCAAACTCTTGCAAACTCTTTCTCGAACTCTCAACACTAGTGAGTTTCACATAAAGTTGATTTCATTTATATTAAGGTATTAAGATTTCATACAGTTTTGCTGTTTGTTCATTAACCACAATCTTATTGCATTTGCGCTTAAGAAAAAACATGCAGTCAGATGATGCATGAATAACCGACCAGGACAAAGCAAATAAGTACAGTTCTTGGATTTTTATTCTTCTCTAGACAATCTTATTGCATTTGTTTGTTGTTATTCATGCATATCTTATTTGTTTTACTTTATTTATAATACATTTTGGTTAGATTTAACTTATTTAAACATGTTTGAAACTGAAATGACTGATTAAACCGGGCCCATTTCAGACCCTCCCTCTCAGGTAGGTGGGCGGGGCTTTCATGTATTTTTTTCCATAAATGAGGAGACCTCACAAGGTCATTTACTCACTTTCTTCCAGAGCATCCTGTGAAGAGTCCTTCTGCTGAAGATTTTGGAGCTACATTTTGGAGAACCTACTGACCGAATGACCCCCCCTACAACCCCTACTATGCTAACACAGCCTGATCCAGGTCTTGAATGGAGACGGATGATGTATGCCTCAATCCTAGAACATCTTAGGGAACCTCCTGTCCAGGCGCAAATTCTCAAGGAGATCACAACCTGCCTGTCAGAAGACAGAATTGGCATTGAGGAAGCAGCCAGAGGGGTGGAAGAGCAAGTCTCACTGCTCTTTCCCGAACTCTGGCACCAACGATCGCAGCGACCTGCTAAACTCCTCCCAACTGGAAAAGCCAAGGAAGTCTGAAGAAGGCAATATGCCAACGTCCAACGGCTGTTGAATATCAGCCGAAAAGACGCGGCGGCGGCAGTCCTACACGGGAGCTGGAGGAACATCTCACAGGGGGCAACACTAGTCCCGCCGGAAGTGTCCGATGATTGGGCTACCATTATCAGAAAAGAGGGACCCCCGGCTACAACGAGAGGTTTGCCAACCGGAAAGCTCTGGACCTTGCTAGACCCTATTGAGGTGGAAGACCTAAGGAGGGCACTGAGAGAGCTATCAGGCTCGGCAGTGGGGGTGGACAAGCTATCAGCTGCCGACCTGTTATCCTGGCACCTACCCTCGCTTGCCACCCTATTAAACCTGATACTGCTGACGGAGAACCTGCCAGCTCGCTTTCTCTGCCACACAGTATGCCTTTCTTCAGAGGGACGGATGCTTGGAAGCTACCACCATCCTGCACGCAGTTATACGTAACGCCCACGATTGACAACGTCCTCTGGCCCTGGCGCTTCTCGATTTATCAAATGCATTTGATACCATCACCCATAAAGCCCTGGGCGAGGCTGCAGGACTGCCAAATCCGCTGTTAAAATACATCGGCCACCTGCTAGGGAGGGCGAAGTCAGTCATCGGCACACATACGATCCAGGCTGGCAGGGGGGTGAAGCAGGGCGTTCTGCTGTCCCCTATTCTATTTATTCTAGCAATGGAGATGCCGGTGAAGGGTCCCCACCCGGAAATAGGAATTGAAGTAGGGACGAACCACCTCCATTCGATACTATACGCGGATGACATGATACTGCTCGCCAACTCTGCTCAAGAAATGCAAGTAAAACTTAATGGCCTCTCCAACTCGCTGCCCTGCTTCGGAATGACCCTAAATGCAAAGTCAGTGGCCCTTACTATAGTGAAGGATGGAAAGACCAAAGCCATGTGCCTTGAGCCTACAACCTACACGGCCGGAGACGACCAGGTCCCATCAATGGGGATTGCCGATACCCACGAATACCTGGGCCTTGATTACAACTGGAGGGGGAGAGTCACTCCAAAACTCCCGAAAGATACATCCATCGGACTGTTCCATGCTCCTGAAAAAAGCGGAGGACTCGGCATCCAATGCCTAGAGATTGACATCCCCCTCACGCAAAAGAACCGCTTTTCTAAATTACTAAACGGGTCAGAGAGCCTCATTTTAGCCGTTACCTGTACCAAAGCTTTCAGGGTCACGGTAAAGGCCACCGAGATCCCGGTGAGAGTTGGGAGAACACTAGTACTATCAAGAGCGGAGGCAAAACTGGCGTGGGCAAGAGGCTTGTGGAGTCCGTGGACGGGCGGGAGCTGGAAGAGACAGATGTTGATGGAGGCAGCCACCGGTGGGTTCAGAGACCTGAAAGAGTGTTCCCGCGCCTATACATCAGGGGCATACAACTCCGCGGAGGTACGCTCTCCACGAAATCGAGAGCCACCAGAGGGAGAGCGACACTATCTGAGGACAGGAACTGCAGAGGGGGCTGCCAGAGCACGGAAACTCTAAACCACATTCTTCAAAAAGGTTCAAGGACACATGAGGTACGCTGTGCTCGCCACAACAGAGCGATGAAATTAATCCATAAGAAGCTACATCGGGAAGAGATCAAAACTTCGATTGAACCAATAATTCCGTGTCTCAAGACCCACATCAAACCGGATCTAATAATCCATTGTACTGAAATGCAGCTGATACTGGACGTGACAATAGTATCAGGACTCAGACTGCGGGAATCGTGGGACCTCAAAATAAAGAAAGGAGGTCCAGGCAGGTGTATGAAGGCTCTGAGTCCACCCATGGTGACTAAGTCGGGCTGATGCTCGGGTATGTCCGCCTGGAGCTCCAGGCGGGTGTTGGCAGGCTCTGTGTCCGCCAATAGTCACTCTAAGTCGGGCAGGCTTTAGGGTTGGGCATCCAAGGGTTGCTGGTGTTGAGCTTGAGTTAGGGTTTGGGTGTCACCGAGTCCGCCCAGGTCAGCCCGCTGGTCCGCCTGGAGCAGCAGCTGTATTGTTTGAGACTTCTGATCAATAAATTTCAACATTTTCTTAACTGGCCTCTCTCCAATTTTGAACACGCAGAACATTGCTGTAATGTTCATCAACATATAACAAAAAGACATACAATAAGTACAATAAATTCCCCTACAGAAACAACTTGAGCTGCAACCAAAAGAAAATGTAAGTGCAATGTGCTGTAGTAACAGCTTGTGAATAATGTAAATGTTTACATTTTGTTTAATTTCAATTCATTAGGTTCCAGCTGTCATGCAGGAGTGTTTCACATGCAAAAGCCACATCATGCTTTCTCATCTGGCTGAACACCTTGAAAAAAGCAAATGGTAAATTGTGTTATGACCGTTTCTATCTTAGTGTTAATGTAAGCATTGAGTAGCTTTAGAAAAGATACAACCTTTTTTTATTCCATGTTTACAAGGATTCAGTCAGCCGATCAGAGAATAGGTATGGTACTGTGTGCACTGACGTGTTGGTGAATGTGCTTGTTGTGGGTTAAAATGTAGGAATTTGTTTTTCAGTTCCTGTGATGATGAAGGAGTTCTAATGGCAATTGAACTACCTTTACAGGTTTGTATGCTTGTAAAGATTTACTTTTACTAAAAGTTTCAAACAAATAACACATTTTACATTCGTACACAAGCAGGATTGTGTGACCACAGAACAATCAACAGCAGATGGGTTAAACGAAGCTGGAGCTGATCCATCTTGTGTTGCATCTCAAAATAAAGTCCAACTGTATGTGTCTTTTCAATTATTTGATTTATGCCGGGTAAATTTCGTGCTTTTAACTGTTAAATATATTGGAATTTGGCATAGAGGATTGTCTTTACTTTTTTTCTAACATTATTCTTAGAAATAGTTATGATGTATATTTTATTTAATTATGCGATACATTGCGGGCTGTAATATGAAGCCTTACCATTTTTATTTAGAATTCGAATTGTTATTTTAGTAAGTTAAATATTTATTTATTAATAACACCTATGCTATAATCTAAATGCATGTTCTAAAGTGTAGGCAAAACAATCGGTGCACATGGGCGCATGTTAAAATTAAAAACACCAAGAATGGGGACAAAACTACAAAAACCATAAAAATCAGTAAAACAAGACCAAAAAGCAGAGGACTTACAAGAGTAATGCACACGACTGGACAATAGCACTTTACGAAGACAGACTGCGTAAAACGAACCAGCACAGGACAATAGACATGAGGGCATTACATAGAGGAAACAAGCAAAGGATAATGACACAGGGACAGGTGTGAACAATTGACACATTCGCGGGATTATTACCGACAAGGGTCGGTGGGCTTATACGCGTGACTCAAAGACACACAGAAAAATAATAAATAATATGTCTTTTTCATTTATTTACACGTGAACAAGATACTTCCACAATTCTGCCCACCAGAACCCGAATTCAAGACGAAAACTGTTGTCCTGCATGTTCAAAATTTTGAGATATTGAAGAGACAATTTTTCACAAAAATAAGTGAAGTTTATTATCAGATTTAAAAGTTTAACAGCGCGCTGGGTTGTTTTCTCCACAATGAGCTGAACCAACAACCCCGAAAGTTTAACAAAAAACACATTAAATACTGAATGTGACGTCGATCTCTCTTCTGGTTTCTTTGTTCCCTCCTAGCCAATCTGTGACCTCCTCCTTATCTGGGCGGTTCTTCTTTCTTTCGGCAGCCAATCAGTGCCGCCACCTCGAACTGACTCCATTTTCAAAATCTGTATAAATAGTATTTTGTTCCCCAAAATACGTTGTGTGTGTGTGTGTGCTCCCTTTTCGAGTCCACCTTCCCCCAAGAAGAAGATGCTTCTTGTTACACACACACATAAACAGAACATGCTTTTCCCTTCAGTTCTGGGCCGTTTCCTTTGGGAGCCGGTCTGGGCTACCATCCCCCATCTCCAGGTAGCCTCTTCTCGTGACAACCCCCACTTACTGACCACATTCCAATCTCTGAAAAAACACATTCTTACAACTGGGGAACTTTTGAAACCAGCCTTTGTCTGCAAGTTTCCTTGCCTTTAACAAAACATCTTTTCAATAGTTATATAGCGTACACATGGTTATATAATTAAAACACATCTATTAAACTTAAAACACTTCATAGTTTTGACACACACACACAAAAGTGTACTGGTTAAAAGACAAAGAAACACTTCTGGTTTTATCCATTGATTTTAATTCCCACACTATCTCTATCTCTATCTCTCTATCGAACGGTGTGACTGCATTTTGTATTCTGAACAGTTTGTGCCTAAAACGAGAACACCAACATTTTTTTTATTTGCACTCATCATGGCAATAAAAGGAGTTTGTAATTAATTTTATATCTGTCTTCTATTAATACCTGTAATCAGATTGAATTAAATTACTTTCATTAATCCACTTATTAAAAATAATAATACCAACTTAATTATTGTACTAAAAAATAAAGAAATTGAACTATTTCTTGGATTTTTGCCCAATCTGAACCAAACCAATGCAGATGACTTCTGTGGAGTGTGAATGAATAATTATCGGATAAGTTTAAATTTTGATCCGTGGTGGTTGGGGGGGCCACAAAACGTCTGAACCGGAAGGAGCTAATTTGACTAAAATGGTTATAACTCGTGAACCGTTTGAGCTATCTTCACAGGGCTTGGACCATATGTTTATACTCTCAGTCCGAGTTCACACTATAAAAGTCGGCGTTTGGCCTCTAGGTGGCAGTATAATAAACGTAACGACACTCGATGGGCTTGTTCGAATCGTGGTCTTCAAGGTCTGTAAGAAATATGAACTCATTCGGCAACTGGAGGCGAAATAATGTTTTTGGAGTGCTTAAACAATTGTGTATCACGTGACATTTGACATATAAAAAAAAAATCTACTTTCGCGAACTAGTCCTTGGTTTCTCGACCGATCGGAACCAAACCAACGCAGATGACTTCTGTGGAGTGTGAATGTAAATAATCATTGAAAAAAAGTTAATTTCCTTTCAGTGTCGCTTAGGGGTGCCAAAATTTTAAAATGGGCGGAGCCCTTTACATTAAAATGGCCATAACTCGAGAAATTTTACAGATATCATCATGGGGCTTGGAACACAAGTGAAAAAAACACGCCGTTTGGACACTAGGTGGCGCTACAACAGTAAAACTGGCAAAATGTACTAGTCTTTTGGAGTGCATAAACAATTGTGTGTCACGTGAGATTTGACATTTACACAAACTATCGATATCATATGAAAGCTCTCATAATTCCTAACAAATTTGGCTCTTGAACCATTGATGTCGATCAAACAGTTTGTGAGTTATCTGTGATGTTAAGAACCTATTTTTGAGAAACCTAGGTTTTTCAAGCAATCTCAAAATTTCCGCCACAGTACAATTCTCTGGATTCTTTAGATCAATAACTATCAAAAACATGTTCAACTTTGTCATTTGCGTGACCATTACAGGGTCCTTTATTATATTCAAGTGAACTGTGTACCTGAAAGCTCGCTTCTCCTTAACAAATAATCCAATTGACTTGCCATTAAGTACAATCATACATCTTATTACACTAAACAAGCATGCTAAATATGATGGTGATCGGACAAGGGATACGTTTCCTGTCTCACAGGAACACAGTGTTAGACATATAATGCATTAAACATTAAACGTTGCTCCATATTCACACGTCTATAAATATAGAACATATCTGGCTGGTTGTAAGATGCTGTTTTGCTAAACATAAACACCTTTATTGTGTACACCAGTTTAATTGCATGTAAACCCACATGGCTACTCAGCCAGTCACATGGCAGCAACTCAATGCATTAAAGCATTTAGACGGGGTCATTTCTTAAATGAATGTGACCAAATGAACCTGAAAAATATGATTCCCCTCAAGTGTACTATATTTGCATATGTGTGTAATCATGCGTAGTGTCTACGAACCGTTGCTGAGCGTATCTATA
>JAXOFQ010000029.1:0-222985 GCA_037178815.1 Barbatula barbatula | reverse complement strand
CACTACTTCTGTATGGAAAGAGTTTCCACCTTCACATGTAGATTTGCTGTTAATCTATTTAATAACCAAGACGGTGACATTATTTCTTCATTTTAGCAGTGATGATATTTGTTTCAACCTGTTGTTTTAAGCATATACGTGTACATAGATATGTATGTATATACTGTACATAAACATATACAGTACCTATAATAAACACAAACATTTTTTCCCACATTTTGTTTTTGTTATGTTAAAACTACTTTCCCTCTACATTTGTGATAAGTACAAGGTACTCATTTAATAACCTTGGTTAAAGAACATTGTTAAAAAGCCTTTACACCCTCTAGTCTTTTTGGGTATGATATGACCGTATTAGAGCACACTCTTCAGATCGAACAGAAACGGTCTTTAAAATGATGCTTTCACTTGGGTGTCATAAGTTATGCATGACTTGAACAATTTATGCATGAATTATTTTTTTGTTTTTGCACAGTATTTTAGGTCATCTGTTACACTGTGTAATTCAATGATTGAACCATTGCTTTGCCAAAGATGTGGTGAGAGAATATGTTCCAGTTAAATGAGCCAACTGTGTATTACTGTTCACTTTGAGAGGCTGTTGATAGGTGATTGGGGAGTTTGGTTCCAAAATGAGATAACTGTTTTTATTTATTTTTCAAAAATCATGTTTGTTTATTGTGCATTCCAATTAATATAAAAAAACTGGAGTTTGTCTGTTTTGATTAAAGCCATAATAACTCAGAAAGTACAGCTACTAACACAATAAAAGTAATGTCATTTTGGAACCAAACTCTTAAAATGTTAGTTGCATTATAAAGGTTCAGATGTGAAGGCTCTGTTGCATTGCTCATCGCTTGCTATATTGGCAGTCTACATAACAACCAGACTTTAAATTAATGATAAAATTGAAATGAATATAAACTGAATTGGAATCTAAACACCAAACAATGTCGATTACATTCAAGGGATACTACACCCAAACATGAAAATTCTGTTATTCATTTACTCACCCTCAATTATTCCAAATCTGTAATGTTTTTGTTGTGATAACCACAGAGAAAGATATTTGGAAGACTGGACACATGCCCCATGTTTTCAAAATTGACACAATAATGTGCAACAGTTTGCTCAAAAATAAACCTCGGACCCTCATTATTTGTACTTTGATTGTAGTGTGCACTACTAACTTTGTGAATAAATTGCAAATAAAACATTTATTCTTCAAGCCTCCTCACATTTTTTTGCTCATAGCTGCCTCACATTCCATATTGATAGGGTGTGATTGAAGCACATCAATATTCATGGCCATTGACACTCCCTCACATAAGGCATTTATATACAAGGCAAAATGAATTAATCTTTCTGAGAACTTCAGTGTCATCTCATAAATGTGTGTTACTGTTCCAAAAGTTGAATATTTACATTTATCCTTAAAATAGGATTAAAACGGAATAAAGAGTGCAGCAGAGCAACTAGATCTACAGAGTGAGGGTCTTACATATGTTTTATTTGTATAGTATTCAATAGGTCATGGCGGCCTTGACAGTTCAGAGAAGATAACAAGCAACATCATATTGAAATAGTCAAACATAATATAACAACAAGGGTGTGGTTAAACATATGCAACTGAATAAACAATTAAATGAACAGATTAATTTACACAAAACAGTATTATGATTAAATGACTATCAGCGAGTATAATATAGGTAATAAACTTTTTCAGAAATTCTTGCATTATTTATTCAGCATTACAGTAGTTAATTCGAAACCATGACTTTCTCCTGTGGAACACAAATGAAGATATTTTAAGAAATATCACAGTGGTTTTGTGTCTTTGCAATGGAAGATGGAGGGGGGGGGTTATTCTTCTCTTATTTGTGATATCAACAATTCAGTTTTCACCTATTCATATTTTTATAATTGATAACAGGAATTACATTTCTACCAGCAACCATGGCTATTTTAGATTTTAGACAGACACAGATTTTCACTAGTAAGAGAACATGCTTTTTTATCGAAACAATGATGTCTTCACTCACAGAAATGTTAACTTTTTATTTCAGAAATTGAAATTTCAACCAGCACTGATTTAGAATTCTGTATATAGATATTTCATCAAGAGATGTTAGGATTATATTTGGCCTGCAGCTGCTTTTTTGACTTTCATAGAACTGGTACCAGTGAACATGCTTTATACGATTCATCAATGACCACAGTCAGAGGTCCAAATCCAGTGTGAATTCGTATGTGCTCCTCAAGATTTGCTTTACGATTAAAACTCTTTCCACACTGAGGACATGTGTGTGGCCGCTCTCCAGTGTGAATTCTTATGTGGTCCTCAAGATTGGATTTGCGTTTGAAACTCTTTCCACACTGAGGACATGTGAATGGATGCTCTTCAGTGTGAATTCTCATGTGTACATCAAGAATCGTTTTGCGATTGAAACTCTTTCCACACTGAGAACATGTGTACGGGCGCTCTTCAGTGTGAATTATCATGTGTACCCCAAGCGCTGATTTTTGTTTGAAACTCTTTCCACACTGAGGACATGTGTACGGGCGCTCTCCAGTGTGAATTCTCATGTGTACATCAAGAATCGTTTTGTGCTTGAAACTCTTTCCACACTGAGAACATGTGTACGGGCGCTCTTCAGTATGTATTTTCAAGTGCACCCCAAGTGCTGATTTTTGTTTGAAACTCTTTCCACACTGAGAACACGTGTGTGGGCGCTCTTCAGTGTGAGTTCTCATGTGCTCCACATGTGTCAATTTGTGTTTGAAACTCTTTCCACAATGAGAACATGTGTACGGGCGCTCTCCAGTGTGAATTCTTATATGATCCCCAAGTGCTGATTTGTGCTTGAAACTCTTTTCACACTGAGGACATGTGAATCGGCGCTCTTCAGCGTGAATTCTCATGTGCACATCAAGAGTTGTTTTGCGATTGAAACTCTTTCCACATTGAGAACATGCGTATGGGCACTCACCAGTGTGAATTATCATGTGCACCTTAAGATGACTTTTTTTTCTGAAACTCTTTTCACACTGAGGACATGTGTATGGTCGCTCTCCAGTATGAATTCTCATGTGCTCCTCAAGGTAACGTTTTCGTTTGAAACTCTTTTCACACTGAGGGCAGGCGAAAGACTTGCCTGCTTCTGTCCTTTGCTTTCTTTTTGGTGAGAATTTCTTGTTTTTCTGCAAAGTACTAGAAGAGATTTCTAGCATAACCAAATTCTGAGATTTCTTACACTGATGTTTCTCCTCCACTTTTTTCAGTTCATCGCCTTCATCTTTCCACATTTCTAAAATGAAAGACATTTAATAATATAGAAAATCGTAGATACATGCCTTTCTGGCACCTACCACTTTTATATGGTAGGTGCCAATCCTATGATTTAAATTACTCAATTTCTCAAGAATGAAGAATGGACACCAACCTCTTTGTTCCTCAGTATCTTCATGTTGAATTCTGCATTGGTCTGGATCACTCATGTCTTCCATTTTTCACAAAACTCTCTCAGACTTTGGTTGTACGTTTGAATGAAGTGGCTCATTCACTTGCAGGATAAGAGGATTACAAGAGTAATTCCTGTATTTATTTAACCTCTGTGTGGTATGGTGGAACAGACCTGCCAAAAAAATACATTTTCATATTAGCAACCTTTAAGAAAAACTTTAATTTGAACAGAAGCATCAATATTACCAAACAGGTCTGCATATGAAAAAACACAACTGCAGAAAGTCCTCAAGAGAGATACACACTTTCTCTACCGCTGTGCATGCAGTGGCCTTCCTAATAAACTCAACATAGTGTTATAGACCAAGATATAAACAACACCAGTCCATAAGCACTTCTTGTTTCAGTCTAATTATAATAACTGATTACAGCCAACTAAATAGTTGAGAAAAGAGAAATGCATTGAAATGTCCAATCAAAAATGATGAAAATAATAATAAAAAATGTTTTATTCAAATTAAATTCACAAAATGTTAAAGAGTTGGTGCGTCACACTCAACTTGGCTGATTTTTGCCAAAAATATATTTAAACCAGTAGCTAAGCCTCGTAAAAATGTAAATGTACATTTTTCCCAATTAGATATTTAGATTTGACTTCCTGTTATTCTGCATAACAGTGACATTTTATCAGATCAATGGTAAATTTGGTAAACACATCTATAGGAAAGCTGTGGTACCACACTTAAGCCTTGTCTATGAAACTGGGCCATATTATTACACAATGGGCAAATAAAAGCACAAAAGGATTTGAAAATCATTGCCTTTTCACTTTATTTACTGTACGTGCCTCACAAAACTTAAGCTAGCTTTAGCTAACGGCCTGTGCAACTGAATAACGTAACAGGACTTGGTTCGGTTGCCTCGTCAGCAAGAATCCAGGTAAGAAAATGACATCAAGATATGATACATGGCTAAAAACACAAAGATTAAAATACCCGGTTTTTACGTGCGGTTACCTTTGATGACGTTTTCACTGCAAATACGAGTGTACTACGGGCGCTGCCATTGTTTCCCTTCCACGTTTATGACACAAAATCCTCAAATTCTTCCTTTCTGGGTTATCTTTCACGGACGGGATTTTGTCTCTTTTATTGTTAGTCAGATCATTTAAAGAAGTATAAGCTCATGTCTCCCAGATGACACTACATATTTCAGCTGTCCATCATGAAACAACGTGACTGTGTACAGGTAATAATGCGCGTGTATAACTATCATTACGGTAATCACTGGTCAATGAATGAGTACAGCAACAACACAGAAGCTGCGCTAACCGAGCGGATTTTCAGCGATATTTGAGGTAAAAACAACAAACTGTGATGTTTTCATGTTATTTTATTAACTTTTATAGTTGAGACTAAATCGTACTTGTTTGTTTATTCATTGTTTCTATCTTTAAAGACCTCTTCAAGCCATCTGTAGATGTGATGCGACAAAGCTACTTGCTAAAGTTAGCCACGTTTAAATGATTTGTTTGACCGTGTTCCCTATTTTACAAACATAAGTCACATAACACTACTATGAAGTGTAACTTTGAAAGCTCTTTCTGCAGCAGTGCTGGGTTTGTTTTGAAATGCTCGCACATCCAGTTCTACTGGGAATATATGCTTTAAAAGAATGCCTTGTATTTGTTATAGGAAGGTAAGTAAATGTCTTGTAGTGTACACACATTGTTACAACAAACATGAAAAGAAGGTGGTTAACATTTTTATAATATTACAATTAATTATATCATCATATATGGTTTGAGCCATACGCTCCAATACTGTTTAGGATGGGTAGTATGCAAATTGGGATGCAGTGTGAGTGTCAGTCTACTCAAGAATCAACTTTTTTGATATTATTTACTCACCCACACAACGTTAAACATGTTTAGAGAACTTCCGGCGTCTTCGGAGCAAAAATGAAGATATTTAGGTGACATCCGAGAGATTTCCTGGCCTACTCATAGTGGTGTCAGTTTTTGCCAAGGTCCAGAAAAATTCTAGAGACATCGGTAAATTGGTCAACTGAGCAACTATGTGCGGATGGACCAATTTAACAATGTCTTTAGTACTTTTCTGGACCTTGGCAAAAACTGACACCAGTAAAAAAATCACATAAAGTAGATTTTTGGGTAAACTTTAAACTAACTTGAGTCAGCTGTTTTTAAATTTGAAAACTCAGACCCTACTGCAGTCTAATTTGAATCTGTCCCAGTTATTTTAACCTTTTTTGTTCAAATATTTTGTTAAGAGTTGTTAATGTGAAAATGTATTTATTTATTTTTGCAGGTCTGTTCCACCATACCACACAGAGATGTCCATGAAGCCATTAATGAAGTTGAGGAGAAACATCAGTGTCAGAAACCTCAGATCTTATAATGCTAGAAATGTCTTCGAGTAGTGGGCAGAAGAACAAGATTTTCTCAAGGAAAAGATTTCAAAGGACAGAAGACGGCAAGCCTCTCATCTGCCCTCAGTGTGGAAAGTGTTTTAAATACACATGTCATTTTGAGAGCCATGTGAGAACTGACACTGGGGTGTGCCCATATACATGCCCTCAGTGTGGAAAGAGTTTCAGGGATAAATCAAATATTAAGGCACATATGCGAATTCACACCGGTGAGTGCCCGTATGTATGTCCTCAGTGTGAAAAGAGTTTCAAACGCAAAAGTCAGTTTGAGGGCCACATGAGAATTCACACTGGAGAGCGCCCATACACATGTCCTCAGTGTGGAAAGAGTTTCAGAGATCAATCAAATCTTGCGTCACATATGAGAATTCACACTGGAGAGCGGCCATACACATGTCCTCAGTGTGGAAATAGTTTCAAAAATAAATCAAATCTTGCGTCGCATATGAGAATTCATACTGGAGAGCGCCCATATGTATGTCCACAGTGTGGAAAGGGTTTTAAACTGAAGGCAACGCTTGACAAGCATGTGGGAATTCACACTGCAGAGTGTCCATTCACATGTCCTCAGTGTGGAAAGTGTTTTAAACAGAAATATTATCTTAAAGTGCATATAAGAATTCACACTGGAGAGTGCCCATACACGTGTCCACAGTGTGGAAAGAGTTTCAAATGCAAACCAGCAATTAATCGGCACATGAGAATTCATGCTGGGGAGCATCCATGAACATAACATCAGTGTGGAATGAGTACACATCAGCATATGGAAATTTTTCTTCCTCTGACGATCCCCTCGAACTCTATCAGGTTGGATGACCATCGGTAGACAGACGTTTTCTGATTTCTACAGAGATGTTACTGGCTGGACCCCTCAAGGACTTTAGTTCCATAGGCAAGCCACACTGAGCCAATAGCCTCACACCTCCACCTGCGTTCTAAAGTATTTGCAGAAAGGCTGTGGCCATCGGTGCCTCCTCTTTAGATAAAGCAAGAATGAAAAAATTTTGTTCAGCGCATCATGCAAGTGGCTAGTCGTGTCGAAATATGTGTTCGGCGCATCATGTCAGAATATGTGCCGGCTGCAGATGCGTCAAAAGGGTTTATGATAAAAGAGATAGATATAGATATTCGCTTAGTCTCATGTGTAATCACGTTTAAGTGTTGAGAAACTGTCTTGCCAGTATCTTGTGAACTCCAGCGTCTTTTTTATCATAAACACTTTCGGCGCATCTGCAGCAGGCATGTAACTTGACATGATGCGTGATGGACATAGGTTCACATGAGTCGCTGAACATGTATTTTGACATGACTTACCACACGCCGGATTGGCAATGGTGCTGAGATTTTCTGTGACGCTGGGCCGAGCAAACATGAATATTCATGAGTTTCCTGCCTCACGTTAAAGTGCTACTTATAGAATTTATACTATATAATTCATTCATATAGTGAATTCTTATTTGATTTTTGCACAGTATTACAGGTCGTCTGTTACAGTGTGTACTTCAATGATTACAGCCATTGCTTTGCCGAAGATGTGGTGAGAGAATATGTTCCAGTTAAATGAGCCAACACGTATGTTAAGTGTGTATTACTATTCACTGTGAGAGGCTTTTGAAAGGTGATGTAAATATATGTTTATTTGCATAACAAAGTGTATTTGATTCCACGATTACCATGGCGGATGGGTGAATCAGTCTATGGGTCACATTAAAGGGATACTACACCCAAACATGAAAATTCAGTCTTAAGTTGTCCAAAATCTGTAAAAAAATTCAGATAAAATTTTATTTGGAAGGCAGAACACATGCTAGACATGTTTCACAATGATGTGCAACAGTTTGCTCAAAAATAAGCCTCTGACCCTCATTATTTGTACTTTCAGTTTAGTGTCCACTATTAACTTTGTGAAAAAAATGAAAATAAAACATTTATTCTTCAAGCATCCTCACCTTTTTTTTTTTTAGCTCATATTGCATATTGATAGGGTCATTAGGGGGTTGGGTCTTGGGTGTGAAGTACATCAATGTTCATGCAGACTTTGACTTTGATGTCCATTGAGACTCCCTCACATAAGGCCCTTCCACAACAAAACGTGTCTAACAAAAGTTAAACCACTATATTGTTTCATGTTAAAGAGTGAGCAGAATGGTTTTGGCATCTTTTTGTATCAAACCCAGTCTTACAGCTGTATAGTAGGCCTGTATGTCCACCGAGTGCTAGTTTTTCATTTATATAGCCAATGAGATGTGTTTGTCTGTTTTAAAAGTATAACAGCTCATGTCTCATCAACAGATGGCAGGATTTCAGCTGATTTCACTGTGGACGTGTGCAATTTCGCGTGTATAATGCGTATATAAAATAATTGTATTTATATTTAAAGACCTCTTCAAACCATCTGCAGATGTAGTACATAATAAAGGTTAATTGGTTTTCATATTTCACAAAACCCTTCCACGGAAATCCACAATAAAAGCAAGCAGGGCTCATGGGTGTTAATTTTAATTTGCTTTACTGTTTAGCAGGAAAAAGTAGGCTATACGTTTTGGTGTGTGTGGCAAATTATTACACGTGTATTGTGACATACAAACAAAAGTTTACGTTTAAGTATTTCTTCATTCTTTATTTCTCACTCAATTATTTCAACATTAGGGCCATAATCATTTAAGTGTCTAATACTATTATGCAAATTGGGATGCAGGATGACAAAAATATTTGTAATGTTCCTTGAAAACTCGTTTTTGTTTTATTATTTCTTCACTTTCATTGTAAGTCAGACCGCAGGATTTCAGATGAAATCATTATACATCAGTGATCTCGTTTTTGACTGCGGACCAGTGGGTGTGCGCGTGATGAACTGAATGAAGTTGAGGAAAAACATCAATATCAGAATCTTGAAATGCTATAAATGGCTTCTAGTAGTGGGCAGAAGAACGAGATTATCTCTCCAAAAAGAAATCAAAGAACAGAAGCTGGCAGGTATTTTACCTGCCCTCAGTGTGGAAAGAGTTTCAAACACAAAGGTCATTTTGAGGACCATTTGAGAGTTCACACTGGAGAGCGTCCATATACATGTGCTCAGTGTGGAAAGAGCTTCAAAAGAAAATCATCGCTTGAGGACCACATGAGATTTCACACTGGAGGGCGCCCATACGCATGTGCTCAGTGTGGAAAGAGTTTCAATAGGAAAGCAACACTTGAGGTACACATGAGAATTCATACTGGAGAGCGCCCATACACATGTCCTCAGTGTGGAAAGAGTTTTATATACAAACATCATATTGGGGAGCATATGATAATTCACACTGGAGAGCGCCCATACACATGCTCTCAGTGTGGAAAGAGTTTTATATACAAACATCATCTTGAGGCGCATATGAGAACTCACACTGGAGAACGCCCATACGTTTGTTTTCAGTGTGGAAAGAGTTTCACTAGAAAAGCAACGCTTGAGAAGCACATGAGAACTCACACTGGAGAGCATCCATACTCATGTCATCAATGTGGAAAGAGTTTGAATTGCAAAGCAACGCTTGAGGAGCACATGAGAACTCACACTGGAGAGCATCCATACACATGTCATCAGGGTGGAAAGAGTTTGAAATGCAAAGCAACGCTTATGGGAGACATGAGAGCTCACACTGAAGAGTTCCCATACTCATGTCCTCAGTGTGAAAAGAGTTTCAGACGCAATTCAACGCTTGAGGAGCACATGAGAATTCACTCTGAAGATCGCCCGTACTCATGTCCTCAGTGTGGAAAAAGTTTCAAGCATAAATGAAATTTTCGAGAGCACTTAAGAATTCACACCGGAGAGCGCCCATACACATGTCCTCAGTGTGGAAAGAGTTTCAATAGGAAATCAACGGTTAGGATACATATGAGAATTCACACTGGAAACCATCAATGAAGAAGTTCTAAAAGCACATATATCCAACATGATAGATCGTAGGATTGTAGAACTCATTCTCAGAGTTCATATAATAACACATTCTGAATCAGTTTCTAGTCAGATGAAGTCAGCCAGAGTTTGCTCTAGTCAGACAGAGTTCTAGATGGAGCTGGAATGAGTATCTAAATGCAACTCTGATTTTCCCTAATAAACTTGGTCTTCTGCCTCCTTTTCCCTCTTCATCTCTGGCAGTACACATCTAAGTGTCTGCAGGATCAATAACAAGATGTTTGCATTCTATCTGTCCTGATTCATATTTTAACCTTTTCTGTTAAATAATGATTATGTTAATGTGAAAATTATTTATTTAGGAAGGTATGTTCCACCATATCACACGGTGATGTTCAGAGAAGCCGTTAACAAAAATAAATTCCTATAATCCTGCAAGTGAAAGTGATGAACTGAATGACGTTGAGGAGAAACATCAGTGTCAGAAACCTCAGAATCTTGTTTAGCTTGAAATGTCTTTTTAATGTCGAGTAGTTCACAGAAGAGCAAGACTTTTCCCCCAAAAACAAAGCAGAGAACAGAAGCATGCAAGCCTTTCACCTATCCTCAGTGTGGAAGGAGTTTCAAAGACAAACAAGGTTACATTTTATTGACAAAGTATTCCTTAAGCCTCTCCTGCGTTGTTTCAGCTCTGATCTTCATTTCAGTGACTAAAATGAACAATACGTGCCAGACCACTGTCATGTATGAAGCGAATGGCATCGGCTTTGTTTTATGTCGTGTAAAAGCGGATAAATCAATACGTTCTTGTTTTCCTTTAATCGTTTTATTAAATTCACAGTTCTCACCTTCATGTAAACCTAAAATCATCAGTCTAAAGAACTAATTGACAATAATAGTTTCAGCTGTAAAGTTACTGATTCGATCTTCTATTAATGAAATATTGAATTATGCTGTTACTACCTCAATATGTTCACATACATCTATGGTGGTTGTCTAACAATTATCTCAAGCCAGTGATAAACACAGTGCACATTTTTCTGTTATTGTGATGATGTTTGCTAAAAGTAGTAGAGATCTGTATTAAATGTATGATTTAAAACCTAATAATAATAAAAAATGCTTTTGTGTTTCTGGACCAGTGTTTACAAATTGCGATGTGATTACCATGGTTATCTGAGGGCTATGCTTAATGTATACAACCCAAAAGATGTGTTTGTCTCTTTTATTGCCAGAATTGTAAGTCAGACCACTTGGAAAAGCAACAGCTCATGTCTTCTCAACAACAGGTTTTCAGCCATACATTAATAAACAGCTGTGGGATCACGTTTTTGACTTCAGACAAATGAGTGTGACATGTATATACATGTTATAGTTTATACTAAATAAGGGTCGTATGTTTATCAATTGTATCTATTTTTATAGACCTATTCAGTTGTTGTTGCCATGCTGAATAATATTATCGGAACTTTATTTATGTTTTTCTTACACTTTCTTTTATAGTTATGGTGCACATGCTTAACTCATGTTGTGTCCCATTTTGAGTACTTAAAATATGCCCTAAAAGTCAATCATTCTGCTTATACCACGGTTACCACACCACAGGATATTGTTCAAATGATTTATTGCAATGTTTGTCATGTTCTCGTCTGTTAAATGCTGTTGATGGTGGAACTACTTTCTTGCGCATTTAATTTCAAGCTCCCGTTAGAGTGAGCCTCGTGGTGTGTGAGCAGGGGCGTCTATGAGGCGTCTCTTCTCACTGTGACTGAAGATGCACCAGCAGCAGTTAGATATTCATTCGCACCTTTGTGTTTTTTCCCCTTCTTCCTCTTCTTATGCTATGGCCCAATCTTGAGGTCTCTGTTATTCTGGTCCTCAGACATACTGTAGCCCACGTTACTGTAAATCTTTGGGTTTTTTCACTCATTATCCTAAATCATAATCATCAAATCATAAGCCTGATTGTTTAAACACAAATGATGAAGAATGAGCTCTGATCTGAGGTTTGAATACTTTGGTGGGTAAAGACATTGTTGTCTATGTAAGCATCGCTGATAACTATCCTCACATATTTTTGTCACAGTACCGTCAGTGTTTGTGGTCTGCTGGAAAAGAAAGAGATGAAGATGAGCTCATTGTGGTGTTAGTTTCTATCTCTATTTATGTTCTGTGGAATTAACCAGCGTGTAACAGAGCAAAGTTTCAAATGGAATTCTTTACTTTACATTAATTTGCAAATACGGTCACCACGTGAATATATATATATATATATATATATATATATATATATATATGTATATATGTCAAGTCAGCTTTATTTATATAGCGCTTTTTACAATTTTCAGCTGTACAAGAAAACATTGACTATAAGAAAAACATATAAGGTTATGCAAGTCAAAACACAGGTCAGATATCAGACAGACTATACATTCCTATATATATACATATATATATATATATATATATATATATATATATATATGAAAGCAAGAAGCTGTGGCATTACACAAAGCTGAGTGTAGGTTTCATAAAATATAGTAAATAAAATGATATTTAGGCTATTTATTGCGGTCAGCCATTATAAATCTGGGTATTTTATAATGGCTTAGAACTCAGCACAGCCAATCAGAATCAAGGATACAGTGTAGATACAGTTAGTAAGTGTGTATAAATGTTTGTGATTGGCATGAATACAATTTCTGTGCACTTACATAAGTATCTGTATCTGTAGTACAGCAGTGGTAAAAAATCTAACATCAAAAGAAGGAAGGAGCTGTAATTTTCTTTTGCAAACATTACAATTCTGGCACACCTATAAAAATGTCTCGGTTACGTTTGTAACCTCCGTTCCCTGATGGAGGGAACGAGACGTTGTGTCCCATCTGTCGGTTCGACACAATGTCGAGAGACCGACAGAAAGGGAACCTGCTTTTATAGTCATCATTACTTTTTTCAGTAGAATTTTCCTAGTGTCTGAAGTTAAACTTTACTGTAGACATTTGATCTGTTGTATCTTCATATGTGTATTATTGTCACAGTACCGTCAGTTTTTGCGGTCTGCTAGAACAGAATGAGATCTTGTTGTGGTGTTTTTATCTCTATTTCAGTTCTGTGATATTAACCAGTGTGTGAGAGATAAACGTTCAGTACAGACATTATATTGTGCTGTTAATGACAAATAAATATTGTTTTACTTCATGACGCTGTTAAAAGCGTCACAATCAAACATCTGTGTACATACTGTATGCATGTAAATATCTGCGGTACTGTGTGGATTTCATTTAGAACATTTCTGTTTGCTGCATAACAGTTCTCTTATATATTTTAATGCATCGTCGCTAAATGTCTTGTTCTCAAAATACGTTGTGGATAATATCGGCTACTTGAAAAATACACATTTCAACTTATTAAGATTTGGCACATAATCATTGTAATTTCAAACACTATTTAGGGTGAAGAGTATGCAGTTTGAGACGCAGGGGTTGTACATTGGTGTTATAGAGGAAGTGTTTGAGTGTTTAACAGTGTGTTTGTTGAAGTGTGTCATCAGTAGATCAGGATGGAGCTCAGTTCTCTTCTTCTAGTGATCTGTGAGTATTATCTTCTTCTCAGTGTTTCATTTTTCAAAACCTTTTCTTGCTGCTCTCTTGAATCGGTGAGGTCAAACTTTGCACAATTGAAATGTTTGTTCTCTCTTCATTAGTTGTGTATGGAGTGCAAACTAAAGCTGAGCTTTAAGATGAATTTAGGAAAAGTTACACCAACACACATTTGAGACGAGGCTCATGAGAATGACTATAAAACAAAAACTTAATAACTAGTGTATGCTATATTTGCCAGGATATTTATTTTTTGTATTGTACAACAAACTCTATTTCCTGATACACTGCCCATTTGCCTTATGATTTGGTCCATTAAATACGTAAAAAAACATTGTTTTGTCCTAAATGTATTATCAAATCATAGGAATAACTATATTGTATTAGTTTTGTCCAGCACAACATTCAGTGTCAGTGGTTTGATGAAATAGAGAGAGATGGGGACGAGTTCATTGTGGTTTTAGTTTCTCCTTCTTTTGAGTTCTGTGGTATTGACCAGTGTGTGAGTTGTTCACAAGCTTCTGATCGGATTCATTTACAAATACTGTCTACCACCATTATTTTGTCCAGTTAATTACAACTCGGTGTTGAATGAACAAGTCACAGTTAAACTTTTGTAAATATGCATGTGTGTTTGTGTGATTCTTCATGTTTAGATTTGAGATCTAGATCAGTGATTCTCAATCTGTGGTCAATTTAAAACATACCAGCAGTTCTATGTATATGAAGCATCCACTGGTGGTACGTGACAGGACAGAAAAATGAAAACTATTTAAAAGGTTTGATGAAGTGTATGAATGAATGTGGCCTTATTTTTTAGCATGGCTTTATGTATGCAAAGCAATACTTTGGTACTTGAAACAAAGACATTAAAACTCAAAACACATTCAGTTGGTTGACTGGCTGGTTGACTTTATACTGACATCTTCTGTGCGGCTGCAGCGTCACACAACAGAAGAAATTGTGGATTATTTTTGTCATTGAAGCAACAATCTATTATTTAGCTGCTCATGTGTCTCTCAACATGGTGATTTTAGGAAGAATCTTCAGCTCTGTGTGTCAAATAAAATAACTTTGTTTTATTATGTATCAGCTCCATGTTTAGGTTTAAACTGAAACAAGTTTTTTCTCTTTTTTCTTTACAGTGCTGATTTCAGTGATCGACTCTGAAGAAACTGAAGGTGAGTCACTTTGTTTTGTTGATCACATCACATACAATATTCATGATCTGAGAGCTGATATATAAAAATTATCTATTGTGTAGCACAAGATTGACCACCATTAGGGAAATCATTCATAAATCCATTCTCATGGCCAACATTAATGCTTTCAGATGAATGGGGAAGAAAGATTATAAAAGAATATATAAAATACATTTATTCTGCTCAGTTTTCCGTGTTTTAAAAATACTTTTAGTGCCAAATTGCAAAGAAAGGCAAAATATTTTCCCTCAATTTAGTCATGTTAATGAAAGCTTAAAAGGACGAGCGGCAGGACTGTTGATGAGAGAGGACCGGGCCCGGACATGTGTTAAGTTTGTGGTTATGGTTTTTGACCGGTCTTTACTTCCGTGTTTATTGTTTGTTTATTTAATTAAAAGTTATTTTATGTTCGCCGGTTCCCGCCTCCTTCCTTCCCTTTTATGGATCTCATTACACTGGGCTTTGACAATAAAAACTCTCAGATGATCCGGGGCCAGTCTGAATGATGCTCAGGACAGCAGATGAAAGTTTATCATTTGTGTGTTTTATTACTGATTCAAGTGCAAGTGACGTGAAAGAGAATTCAGTTCAGTTCTTGCTGTTAGAGAAGTTTATCTAAAGTGTTCACTCAGAAATCAACATCACACAGTGCTTACATGACGAGTTAAAAACTTAACAGCACTGTTTATTCCATTTGTAAATTTGTATAAGGCCTTTTTTGACTTGATAGTGACATCTATCTGAGTAACTGTAATATATGAGCAAGTTTGTATATTTAATCTCACACGAACGCATCAGCTTTTCAGATCACATCAGCCCTTTATTTTCAGAATTCATTTTTTAATTGTTTATGAAATCAAATACATTACTGATCTGACAGTTAGAGCAACACAAACTTGATGGAATATGTTCACAATTCCCAATTATTTAATATTAACAGATATAAAACCATATCTGACTGTACAGCCACAAAGTTCTGTGTTCACTGGAGACACAGTTATTCTGACCTGTGCGGTGGATCAGTCCTCTGGATGGGCGTTTCTCTTTCTCGCACCCTCAAACCCTGAATACTATGAATACTATGGATACTATCGATACTATGAAGCTTCAGGAACTAAAACAATCAGTTCTTTGAAAGTCTCTGATGGAGGAGAATACAAGTGCAGAGCCAGAAGAGGAAGATATTACACACTATACAGTGATCCAATAAGAGTGACAGTAGAGGGCAAGTATTATTACTCACATAATACACTGTACTTAAAACACAAAACAGATTTCTTCATAAGACACTAAATGGTAGTTGTAGTTTCAGTGCATAAATCTGTAGTTTTGTGATCTGTCCATTTGTGTTCATGTCAAATATGGCAGGCGTTATTTGAGTTTAATTTTGGTGTGAATTGTTTGTCATTGTACAGAAAGACCAAAAGCTCAAGTGTCTGTACGGCCTGGTGATCATGTATTCAGAGGAGAAACTGTTACTCTCACATGTGTCATCACAGGGGGAGGAAACACTAGCTGGCAGTACAGATGGTATAAAGATTCAAACTATTATTACAACACCAATTATGAACAGAAATACACAATCAGTTCTGTTAGTAAGTCTGACGCAGGTAAATACACCTGTGAAGGAACAGAGACCAGAGGATCCTCACACATCAGTGATGCAGTTACACTGACAGTATCATGTGAGTGTGTTCATCATTATTATCTGCAAAATACTATCCAATAACATTTGATATATCAGGTGTTTCAAAAATGAGTCTCAATGGCTTTATATTGACAGATAAACCCAAACCATCTCTGACTGTACAGCCACAGAGTTCTGTGTTCACTGGAGACACAGTTACTTTGACCTGTGCGATGGATCAGTCCTCTGGATGGCAGATTTTCTTTCTCACACCCTCAAACCCTGAATCCAGTGAAGCTTCAGGAACTAAAACAATCAGTTCTGTGAAAGTCTCTGATGGAGGAGAATACAAGTGCAGAGCCAGAAGAGAAAACTATTACACACTATACAGTGATCCAATAAGAGTGACAGTAGAGGGCAAGTATTATTACATTATTTACATTGAACATTGTTTGTTTCAGTTTTGTGATCTGTCAGTTTGTGTTCATATAGAATATCACAGACATAATTTGACTTTATTTTGAGTGAATTGTTTGTTATTGTACAGAAAGACCAAAAGCTCAAGTGTCTGTACGGCCTGATCATCATGTATTCAGAGGAGAAACTGTCACTCTCACATGTGTCATCAACGGGAAAACATCAGTCACTAGCTGGCAGTACAGATGGTATAAAGATTCAAACTATTATTACACCACCAATTATGAACAGAAATACACAATCAGTTCTGTTAGTGAGTCTGACGCAGGTAAATACACCTGTGAAGGAGCAGAGATCAGAGGATTCTCATACACCAGTGATGCAGTTACACTGACAGTATCAGGTGAGAGTGTTTATCTGTATATAGTCATATTTTGCTCATTATGAAACATTTGATTCATTATAAACTTTACTTTATCAGGTTTGTTTCTTGAGATTATAATCTTTTTAAGAAAGAAAATAATATTTAAACAAAACATACACAATACATTCAACAAACATGAAATAACAGACAGCTGTGACACAAACGTATAGTGATGAACAGTGTTGGATTTATAATATCTCGACAGCTATTGTTTTTTTTATTGAAAAGAGAAAGAGAAATCTACACGTCATTCTGTGTAGATAAATGAAATGTACAGTAGTGTCTCTATTTCAGATTAAAATCATTACTGTCACACTGGGAAGAAGATCATAGTAGTAAATAAAATAAAACCTCAAATCAAAGTACTCTAGTAATTTCATTTATATTATTATATATTGAATTTAACAATTTTATTTATGCTACATAAAAAATGTTTTAATGGCTTTTCACAGACAGAGTGACACATAAAGTACTGGAGCTTTTATAAAACACTTACCACATTATTACAATATAATAAACACAAATATTTAATATACCGTTGCTTTAGACCAAACTGGAACGTTCCATTGATAATAATATGTTTGTGTGTATTAAAGCCCTATGAGTAAATATGACATTATCTTTACAGCTTTACCCAGAGCTACAGTGAGAGTAACACCAGACACATCTGTGTTCACTGGAGAGACAGTCACTCTGAAGTGTGAGATACAAGAACAATACAGATCATTAAACTGGAGATATCTGTGGTATAAAGACAGAACTGAAGTTTATAAGACTCAACATTACACTGTAAACACAAACACTCTCATTATCAATTCAGTTTCTCAATCGGATCAGAGTCAGTACTCGTGTGAAACCGAGATACATGAACGACCAAAGACTTCATCAAGATCATCTGTTTATCTCATTGTGACGGGTGAGTTTAATATCATCTCATGTGTGTGTGTTAAAGAAACATTATGTCAGTGATCATGTTGTATCAGTGTTTTA
Source organism: Barbatula barbatula (assembly GCA_037178815.1). Lineage (NCBI taxonomy): Eukaryota > Metazoa > Chordata > Actinopteri > Cypriniformes > Nemacheilidae > Barbatula > Barbatula barbatula. The sequence continues at coordinate 204,911 of JAXOFQ010000029.1, read as the reverse complement.
GGAGGACCAGAAATATATCATTTCATTTTCATGAATCATTCAGATTTATGGATATAAGCAGTCTATGATAAAAGAGTTATTAAACCTTATTTACCCAAAGCTCCAGTGACTGAAACAACATTTATTGTGTTCTTATTGATTCATTAGTTTTTATATTATAGATTAATTTCATTTTATAGGTGACCAGATTAGTTTCTTGAGATTAAAAGCTTTTTTGAGTCAAAAACAAAACACGTACAATAAATTCAACAAACACAAAACGTCTCCGGTTACTTTTGTAACCTCGGTTCCCTGAGAAGCGGGAACGAGACAAATAAAGAGCTGCTCAGACTGCCGAAACCCGGCCGTGCGATCAATGTAAGCCCGCAACACCCTTACCGGGCGGATCGCTCTCTTAGCATTAGCATCCTGCGAGTCTGACGACTCGGAAGACAAAGCGGTCAAAGAAATGACCTGTGCTCTAAAAGGGGTAGACGTAGACTTATAAGCACATACAGGCACATAACCCGATTTCGGCCGGAGAGTGTCGCTGCAGTCGGCGGGTCCAAAACTAATGAAATCAGCGCCGACTGAGAGCGCTTGTAAATCCCCTATGCGCTAACCGAAGCAAGGGTGAGAAGAAGAATTTTTTTAGAGTGAGCTCTCTTACGGAAGCCGCGTCCAAAGGCTCGAAAGGGGGAGAAGAGAGAGCCTTCAACACCAGCGCTAAGTCCCAAGACGGCACCGAAGGGGTTCGCAGGGGAAAAATCTCCTCGCTCCTGTGAGGAATCTGACCACCAGCATGTGCCAACCAATCGATTGCCCATCAATCGGGGAACGAAATGAGGCGACAGCAGCCACATAAACCTTCAGCGTTGAAGGGAGGCCGCCATTGTCCAGCCTGTGCTGCAGGAAGGATAAAGTATCAGACACGGGAAAGGACGCCGTGTCCATAACGTTACTGCTGCACCATTTAGCAAACACTCCCCTTTTTAGAGCGTATAAACGTCTGGTAGACGGCACACGAGACTCCGAAATAGTGTCCAGTACACGCTGAGGGAGTGCAGTTAGAACCCCCGAAGCGGCCATCATGGAGGTTCCACAACTCTGGGCTGGGGTGCCAAATCGTGCCGTTCGCTTGGGACAACAGGTCTCTCCTGAGGGTAATCCGCCACGGCGGTGCCGTCAACAACTCCCTCAGGTCCGGAAACCATGGTTGATTCGGCCAAAATGGCGCGACGAGAATCACAGACACCGTCTCCTCTCTGACTTTGCACAGCACTAGGGGTAAAATCTTCAAAAAACCCTCGAAAGCATGTCCACTCCGCGGTTCAGATGACCGCGGAAATGCGCTGCTCTGATTTTGAGTATATGCCGATCTGCCCACAGTAGGAGGCCCGCCGCCTGTTTGAAAAGTGCTCCAGAATGGATCCCTCCCTGGCGATTTATGTACGAAACCACGGACATGTTGTTGGTGCGAATCAGAACATGTTTCTGCTCCAGCCTCGACTGGAAAGTATGAAGAGCTAGAGACACCGCCTTTAGCTCCAAGCGATTTGTGTGCCATTTCCTCAGAGACTGTGACCAAAGGCCGGATGCCGGCATGCCTTCGTACACCGCGCCCCATCCCGAGGATGACGATTCCGTCGTTACAACTGTGCGTCTCGTCACCAGCCCCAGGGGAACTCCGGAACTCAGGGCGCCGAGGCAGCTGAGTGTAAACGGGACTCGCACCCGACCCGAGGACCATGCACTCCATGGACCCTGAGCCTTCAGCCAGAACTGTAGTGGTCGCATGTGCAGAAGACCTAGGTGGCAGACCACCGACGCCATGAGACCCAAAAGCCTCTGGAACTCCCTCAGGGAAACAGACTGGCCCGGTCTGAGCAAATGTAGAGCTGAAGACATGGACTCCGTCCACTCTGGAGATAGGCGAGCGCACATCTCCACTGAGTCGAAACATACCCCCAGATACGTTATAGACTGACTCGGTGTGAGTTTGCTCTTCTGCATGTTCACGCGCAGCCCCAGGGATGTCAAGTGACAAAGCAGCATCTGCGTGTGACCGATTAGCGCCTTCCGAGAGTGGGCTAAAATCAGCCTATCGTCCAGATAATTGAGAATGCGCATTCCGCTCGCTCTGAGAGGGGAAAGCGCCGCGTCCACGCACTTCGAGAATGTGCGCGGAGCTAATGGCAGTCCGAACGGGAGGATAGCAAATTGGTACGCTGAATCCTCGAATGCAAATCGCAGGAACCTACGGTGGCGCTTGGCTATCTGAACATGAAAGTACGCATCCTTTAGATCTACGGATACAAACCAGTCCCCGGGACGCACTTGTGCCAGGATCTGTTTTAGAGTTGTCATTCTGAATGCAGAATCGGACGCAGACCACCATCTCTCTTGGGCACTAAAGAAGAAGAAAGCTGTAAAACCCGCTTTCCCGCTCGCTCGGAGGGACACGCTCGATCGCTCCTTTTGAAGCAGGCTGCGGATTTCCTGCCTCAACACAGGCACACAGGAGTTTTTATTGCATTCACACAAACAACACTTACAACATTGCAATAATCGCCCGCAACTGCGGGGGAAAACTGATGCAAACAGCAGCATCTGGGGGCCGCCGGCACGCTCACGAACTCTCTCCTCCTCTTCCCAGGTCCGTCAGGACGACGGCTTGGCAGCCGATGACGCTCCGCTGTCGTGGCGTGAACCTCTCTTCGGGCCGTACCTCTTCTTAGTTGGGCCCGACCATTGTTTAGGCTGGATGTCCGGCTCGCGACCTTGACTAGCCGGTGCGGGAGCCGCGTGCTGCTTGGCGGGCCTCTGCGAGGAGTGCAGAGCACTAGCGCTCGCGTCAGACACACCTAGGCCAGTCACCGTCGTTTCGCTGGAGATTGTGACGCGGCATAGTGCTGTGGCGTTTTCCATAGGAACCCCATCTGTCGGTTCGACACAAAGTCGAGAGACCGACATAAAGGGAACGTCTCGGTTACGTATGTAACCTCCGTTCCCTGATGGAGGGAACGAGACGTTGTGTCCCTCATTGCACAACACTTGCCGCCCGCTGCAGCAGTCAAGAGATGCTCTCAGGCTCCTCAGCACAAAAGGTGAATGAATACAGCACGCCGTCTCCCTTTTATATCCGGACATAAATAATAATATCCATCCAGCCTCACACTTCACATGTTTGATAATAGTCCTGGCCTGAACACATATCCATGTCAGTAGACCTTTAGTAATTGCGCCACCAGCAGGCAACAGGAAATATGGCACGTAAAAATTAATAACAATTCCTATACTATAATTCGCCTGCATTAATATTATAACCTATCATTTACAGTTTTTCTTTACATGGCAATATTCAGATACAGTTATAACGCCACCTGCAGGAAACAGGAAATGGCACGTTTTAAACAGTTTTTAACTGCTCATAGAGATTCATACAGGTCAGCATCATATTTGACCAGTACAGGCAGTATGATGTTCAGACCTTTGTGATGGTACATTGAAATCTCCTGACTTTCTTTGAGGGGTGTGTCCGTGGTGGCCTAACAAAGTTTGATGTTTCGCCATGAAACATGAAGCTACAGTTACTCAGGCACACAATATCCGACCGGCCTCACACTTCACGTGTTTGACGAGAGTCCTGGCCTGAACGCATTTCCATGTCAGTGTTCACCAATAGTTATAGTGCCACCAGCTGGCAATGGGAAATGTGTCACAGAAAAACCTCTAATGTAACTCACTGTATGCACGTTGCCCGCCGTTCATTGTTCCTGAAGCCGACGGGTTGCGGTGGCACAGGCTTGCGGTGCACACGTACGTAAGGGGCTTATCATTTGGTTTATGTCTCTTGTTCTTTGATTTGCTGGTCTGGGTTGCCGTGACGATCAATTGGGCTGCAGTGTTGGTTTGAGTTGAAGTGACACTGTGGAGTGTTTGGAGTGGCTTCAACTTTGTGTGTCTGCCCTCGGTGGTGTCCCAGCCCTGCACTCACTGGCCCTTCATGTTCATATGATGAATGTTTCATTAGTAACCTGAATGTTTCGATCATGCTAAAGCTTACTGTTGGTGATCAAGAGGTATTTGTATTTATCCGTTGCCCATGTGTACACGTGAATGTCCTAATAAGTATCCTGGAATGTGTTTCATAATGGTGTTTTAAAGTAGGTTTATTAAATTGATAACTTTAATGTCTACGCATTTCTCAGCTCCTGCCTGGCACCTGTGTGTTGTATCCCCACAGTATTGTGATTAAATCGTGGGGTGAAAGTCCCTAGGTGGCGTCGTTGGTTACATTTGTGTTGTTTATACTGTAAGAGGCTCTATAAACTCCCATCCAACGGACTGATCAGCATTTCAGCATTATTTTTTATATCATTTTTGACGTTCAACTGTAGGTCGTACATTTCCGATACCATTTTTATTTCATTTTCATTATTTCTTTAAAGTCTGTCTGAGAAATTCTTCCAAACTTATTCCTGGAGGGCCGGTGTTCTGCAGAGTTTTGCTCCAACTTGCTTCCACACACCTGCCTGCAAGTTTCTGTTGAACCCAATAAGAGCTTGATCAGTGGCTTCAGGTGTTTAATAAGGGTTGGAGCTAAACTCTACAGGACACCAGCCCTCTGAATCCCGAGACCCCTGCTCTAGGATAATAAAATACAGGCATGAGCGTGACACAGAATATCAATGTGTCACTTCTGTTTGTGATAATAAACACTGTTTCAGTCTGACAGTCTTAACTTTCTGTTTTCTGTTCGAGACATTATGGCATATTTATTTATCTGTTAAGAACAATGTTCATGTATATTATGTTTTTTTCAGTATAAAAAAGCATTTCTGTCCTTTTACCAGGACTGGAACGTTCCATTGATAATAATATGTTTGTGTGTATTAAAGCCCTATGAGTAAATATGACATTATCTTTACAGCTTTACCCAGAGCTACAGTGAGAGTAACACCAGACACATCTGTGTTCACTGGAGAGACAGTCACTCTGAAGTGTGAGATAGAAGAACAATACAGATCATTAAACTGGAGATATCTGTGGTATAAAGACAGAACTGAAGTTTATAAGACTCAATATTACACTGTAAACACAAACACTCTCACTATCAGTTCAGTTACTCAATCTGATCAGGATGAGTTCTGGTGTAGAGGAGAGAGAGCTGGACGCCCCTCATCCTCACAGGACAGTGATCATGTGACTCTCTCTGTTGAAGGTCAGTCATTACTGTAATAAAGACTCAGAGAGAAACGGATGAACTCTGAGACTCTTCAGCATCTGAATGTGTTTTATTCTCAGGATCAAAACCAAAAGCTGAACTCACATCAGATACTGAAGGATCTGTACTGACGGGAAACACAGTGACTCTGAAGTGTCTCATGAATCACTTCACTGGATTTAAGTTTTACTGGTATCAACACACACAGAACACTGAGAAGACGACAACAGAGACAAACTCCTACACAATATACGCAGCTTCAGTTTCAGATGGAGGTCAGTTCTGGTGTAGAGCTGGAAGAGGGAATCCAGTCTATTACACAGACTACAGTGATGTGCTGTGGATCAATGTTACAGGTGAGATTTTGAGATGTCATGAGGTCAGACAGGTGTAGATATTTCATCTTTTCTATGGGTTGTAGTGTCTTAACTCCATGAATACATTTTCTGTCATTATTTGATGTCCCCTTACGCTGTTCCAAACTTACTGTCATCCATGTAACACAAGACGAGAAATGTTAAAGAATGACTTCAGATGAACTGAAATTTATCAGTTGGACATATTTTTTATGCTTTTTTGGATTTAGACTCTCGTTCATGTGTCAGTTTTATAACTCACTTATTTGCCCGCAAAAACATGACAGAGCTCAAACCTACAAATAGATAAATTATATTTTGTTATGTTTGTACAGAGAGTCCTAAAGCAGTTTTGAGCGTTGAGCCTGACAAACAGCTGTTCTCAGGAGAAACTGTCACTGTGAGATGTGACATACAGACTGAACAAGACACTGAGTGGATATACAGCTGGACTGTAGAGAAATATAACAGCCGGAATACAGTCAACCAATGCAAAACACAAGAGTGTAAAATCACAGTTAACCATCAGCACAGCGGTAACTACACGTGTGGAGGAAAGAGAGTAAACGGACAAAACTCTGAGAAGAGTGATGCTGTTACACTGACTGTATCATCATGTGAGTTTATATGTTTGTTCATCATCATTACTGTGAAGAGCTGAAGTGTCACATGTTATTCATGAGAGATTTCTCACTTTCAGATCAACCCAAGACAGTTTTAAGAGTTTCTCCACAGCAGTGGCTGACTGAAGGAGATTCAGTGACTCTGATGTGTGAGGTTAACAGATCCTCTACAGGCTGGACATTCAGCTGGTTCACTGCACACAATCTTTCCTCAGGTAATACCATCTCAGTTAGTTATTTTCTATTGAATATTCCATCTTTAAACCTTAATGTGAAGCACATTTCTCTCTCCAGGTTATGATCTGGTGTCAGACAGCAGTGGAGGATCTAAAGGCAACTACACTGTGAGTTCTGCTGCTCTGAAGCACACAGGAGTTTATATGTGCCGAGCAGAGAGAGGAGATCCAGTCTATCACACACACCACAGCAACACACAACCACTGTGGATCACTGGTGACTTCAACACACACAACTAAATAACAACAAGCTCTTATATCCTTCATTTATTCATTCATCTATAAACTGTGTTTTTCTTCTCAGGTGTTTCTTCTTCAGTGTCTCTGAACATCAGACCCAACAGAACTCAACACTTCTCATCTGAATCTCTCTCTCTGAGCTGTGACGATCACAGGAACTCTACTGGATGGACAGTGAGAAGATACACAAACACACTGGAAAATCGTCCATCATCTTCATCATCATCGGTCAGATCTACAGGAACAGAATCTACATGTACAATCAGATCTCTCATCACGTCTGACACTGGAGTGTACTGGTGTGAGTCTGAATCTGGACACAAACTTCATCCTGTTAATATCTCAATACACGGTGAGTTTATAATTCTGTATTTATTATCTCAACACAAAATATCACTATTATTACATTACATTTGTTCCTCTGTTGTGTAGACGGTGATGTGATTCTGGACAGTCCTGTTCATCCTGTGACTGAAGGAGATTCTCTGACTCTTCACTGTATATATCGATATAAAAACCCGTCAAACCTCAGAGCTGAATTCTATAAAGATGGATCAGAGGTGCAGAATCAGACTACAGGAGACACGATGATCATCTCTACAGTCTCAAAGTCACATGAGGGTTTCTACTACTGTAAACACCCAGAGAGAGGAGCGTCTCCAAAGAGCTGGATCTCAGTCACAGGTGAGCGAGTCTGTCATGTGATGTGAGATGAGTTTGTTATAGTTCAGATGTTCTGCATGATAACATGTTCACACTTTTTCAGGTTTTCAGGAGGAGATGTCTGGTCTCAAGATGTTCAGTTTTCTGCTGGCAGTTTGTCCATATATGTTAGTGACAGTCGTGCTGGTGTTCAAATGCTTCAGATTGAGAGATGAAATATCAGATATTTCAGATCAAACAAATCAGTAACACATAAAAACAACATCTTAATATATAAGAATAAAATTTTTACATATATTTTTGTGGTTTCAGATGTTGCTTCTGGTTGTAATGATGTGACATGTGATTAAATAAACATAAATGTAATGATGTGATCTCAGATTAAATCAAAGACCAGCGTAGAAAAACACAACAGCACATTTACTAAAACGTCTCGGTTACGTATGTAACCTCTGTTCCCTGATGGAGGGAACAAGACGTTGTGTCGAAGCCGACAGATGGGGTTCGCCCTTGAGAACCAATCGTCTCTGACTATTTTGAAAAGGCCAATGAAAATTGGCGAATGAAATTTGCATGCCGGGCTCCGCCCCCGGAAATCCGGGTATAAAAGGGGAGCCGGCGTGCCCATTCATTCACCTCTTGTGCTGAGGAGCCTGAGAGCATCTCGTGACTGCTGCAGCGGACGGCTATTGTCGTGGCAAGGAGGACACAACTTTCGACGTTGTGTCGAAGCCGACAGATGGGGTTCCTATGGAAAACGCCACGGCACTAGCCGCGTCACAATCTCTAGCGAAGCGACGTTGACCGGCCTGGGCGAGCCACACGTGAGCGCTATCGCGAAATTTGTAACCTTCCAGTGGGCAGGCAGGGGCTCCCAGAGCTTTTGGGAAAGATGAGTAGCCCCTGCCCTCTGCCAACTCAGACGGCCCCATTGGCGAGGGCCATCCAGTCGTAGGGCTACTGGGTAAGCGCTGTTCCTTCAATGAGGACGTGCGCTACGGAGACCACTTCCCACCCTAGGGGGGAATACAGTGGAGACACCAACATGGTCTCACCAAATAGGGGAGAACTCATGGGAGGTATGTGCGGAATGCCGCAAGGTGGATGTCCACCTGGGGGAGGTCATGGGTTGCCACGTGGGGAACCATCTCATGACGACATCTCAGACGGAACCACCCTAGTGGGGGGTTACTACGTGTGGGGCACTAGGTCCGGTTAGAGCTATATGTAATAACTCAGCTTGATACCCGGCCATAGGCGGCAGGGCTGCTCCGCCGAGCCCGCCGCCCTGAGTGCTTATTGATGGAAGGACGGACTGCCTATTCTTCACCCTTGGGGAAAGAAGGGAGGCAGCCCATAGCGCACTGATCCACCTAAGAAGGGGAAAGGCGCTATGCGCAGGCGTACGCCCCACGACTGCTGGTCTCACCTGTTGGCAAGACTCGAGCTGCCGACTCCCCACGGAGGTTTGCAAGCCTCTGCGAGGTATAGCGTAGCCCAACCCGCAACTCTACAGATGTCTGCCAGAGAGGCGCACTGAGCCGATGCCCACGAGGAGGCCACACCCCGAGCGGAGTGTACCGTCACTCAAATGGGCATGGGGCTAGGATCGGCACACCGTAGTGACGGCGTGTGCGATCCGGCGCGACAACTCTCCTCGGAGACAGCACTCCCGTTGCTGACCTCCAAAACAGACAAGAGCTGCTCAGGGCCTTGAAGCCCTCTGTGTGGTTCGAGTAGAGGCGCAATGCGCTTGCTGGACACCCCACGTACAGGTTGGGTCTTTCTCCCGGTGTGGGAGCGCCTGCAAGTTCACCACCTAGTTCCCAAAAGGGGGGCGGCGGAACTTTGGGCACGTAAGTTGGCCGGGGTCTCAGGATCACGTGAGAGTCACCGGGCCTGAATTTTGGCAATCGGTGGACACGGAATGCTTGCAGGTGCCTCACCCTCTGGATGGACTCGAGCCCCAGCAGGAGAGCCAACCTCCCTCGCAGAACGAGGAAGGGGCTCTCGGCAGGGCCCGAAAAAGGGGACCCAAAGGTCCACCTTAAAGTCCCAAGAGGGTACGGGGCGCGGACGAGGCCTTAGCCCCTCGCGCCCTAGAGGAACCTAATAATCAGGTCATGCCGCCCCAGAGGCTCACCAGCAACTGGTACGTGATAACCGCGACAGCGGGTACCCACGTTCCAATGTGGAAGGGGAGATTACTCCCCAGCCTCTCCTGCAATAGGACAGCACGTTCCTGAGCGAGCAATTCCGCGGGTCTTCTCCTCGAGAAGAGCACCAGGACGAGAAGGGGCGCCACTTAAAGGCATCCAGCCTTGTGGGCATGGCCCTTGCCTGAGTGACAGTCTCCACCACTGAGGGGGGTAGGTCATCCAGGAACTCCTCGTCCCATCCAGGAGCCAGACCCAGAGGTCCGGCTCAAATGCCACAACGTGTCCACCCCCTGCGAGTAGGCCCTTCGCCAGGGGATTTGGCCAGGGGGAGTTGTCGTCAGGAGTATTAGCTCCGAGGACCAAGTGTAGTTGGGCCCATAAGGCGCAACTAGCAGCACTTGACACTCCCTACCCAGACCTTGCACAGGACCTGCGCAATGAAGCTCACTGGGGGAACCGTAGTTCCGCTTGTCCCGCGGCCAGCTGCGCGCTAGGGCCTCCGTGTCGAGGGGGGCCTCGACCAGGGAGTGCCCAGCGGCGCTGGGTGGTGTTCAGGGAGGCAACAGGTCCACCTGTGCCCGCCCAAACCACACCCAAGCCGGCCGCAGTGGTGGAGTCGTCACTACCCACGAGGTGTCAACTGACGAGAGAGCGCTTGGCTGTCTGGTTCAGGACACCCGGTGGCCGTGTGAAATGCAGGGGCCTTGCCACCTGCTGTCTCCACCAGGGGTGGAGTCGTCACTTCCCACGAGGCGTCAACTGACGAGAGAGCGCTTGGCTGTCTGGTTCAGGACACCCGGTGGGCGTGTGACCTCCACTGGAGGCTGCGCGCTAGGGCCTCCGTGTCGAGGGGGTCCTCGTCCAAGGAATGCCCAGCGGTACTGGGTGGTGTTCAGGGAGGCGACAGGTCCCCCTGTGCCCGCCCAAACCACACCCAGGCCAGCCCGCAGGGGTGGAGTCATCACTTCCCACGGGGTGTCAACTGACGAGAGAGCGCTTGGCTGTCTGGTTCAGGACACCCGGTGGGCATGTGACCTGCAGGGGCTTTGCCACCTGCTGTCTCCACGGGAGGAGGCGTTTTTGGGCGAGTTGCGATGACTGCAGCGAGCGAATGCCACCCTGAGGTTTAGTACGCTACGCCGGTCGTGCTGTCCGGGCCAGTATGCTGGCTCTGCACGAGAGGCCGGAGCCTCATCAGTGCAAGCAGGACAGCTAGCAACTTGAAGGCAGTGATCTGCCAACGCAGGCGGGGGCCCGTCCAGCGACCCGACACTGCGCGCCCGTTGCACACCGCACCCGCACCCCGTAGGGAGGCGTCTGTCATTCCACGACCGGCCTCAAGACCTGCTCGGGGTTAGGATGCGACGGCAGCAGGCGTAATGACGATACGCCTACTGCCAGTGCGCCACGCTCTCCAGGGAACTCATCTCTGTAGTCAGTGCTGTCGCGGTCCCATGTGCGTCAACCCGAGGGGGACAGGCCACCCCCGAGGACACCATGCCCAGGAGCCTCTGAAACTGATTTCAGGGGACCGCTGGCTGCTGCCTGAAAGTTCAAGCAGCTCAGCACTGACTGTGCGTGCTCGTGAGCGAGCACGCCGTCATGGAGACAGTGTTGAGTTCTCTACCAGGAAAAGGGGGAGCTCCGCGCCAGGGAGAGCTGCTCTCTTTTTCCCGGGTGACACGTTACTGACATGTCAGCCCCTCGACAGTGCCGAGGGAAACTGTACATGAGAGTATGCGGTCAGTTGTCATGAACCACGCCTGGCGTCTGACAGACACCAGGACGCGCTTCTGCGCCTCCCGAACGGCACCCTTGCAAGGTGCTGCTCAAGGTATGCAGCGACCCCTGGTTTTGGGGATGATGAAGTGCGGCTGTCGAAGCCACTGGACATCTCGGCCGAGGGGACGGTTCGATCGCCTTCGCCAGAGGGGTGGCAGCCCCGGCCTGGAGCACAGGAACATCCCTGCCTCTGCTGAGGTAAGAGGATGCCTGAAGTCCGGCGGAGGTCTGGCGAGCTGGATCGAATGCCGAGACGGACCACACTCCCAGCCACCGTGATGGTTTGAAATGCTAACCAAGCACCCAGAGACCTCACAGGGGGGCTGCGATCTACTTCATCAACCCGCGGGGGTTGGTTCAATGACTAGCAGTGCTGTTCCCCCCGGGGGAAACGGCTCCGCTAAATCACCTGCCAGGCGATGGCGCAGCTCGACGCACCGTCGAAGCGAGAGTGCTGAGGGCTGCTTTATACTCGTCATTGCGTGCCGCCACGACGCAACGTCGAGTTGCCGAACACCATCTTTCAGAGGGTGAGAGCGGCTGCAAGTGGGACCCAGAGAGAGACCTCTCCTTGTGAGAAGGCGGGCACTAGGCCCCCGAAGGGGCCCAGAAGGTGTTTGGGACACGGCAGGGACCGCCCCATTCCGACCATCCAGCAACCAAGGCTGGGTCGGGCCCGATGGTTCAATCTCTCTAGGTGGTCCTTCTCTCGACGTCTTCCTCCGGGGGGCCACCTGCGGGGGCACCGGAACCGGAGTCGACGCTGGAGAAGGCCAGGGCTGCTGGGGGCAGACCACGTGCGAGACCTCGACGGCCGAAAGGCGGCCGGGTCAAAGCAGGCCGGTCTGTTTCTACACTGTCAAAAGGCTGCTGGAGCAGTCCTTGACAGCGCCACCAATCAGCCGACCTTGCGAGAGGGGAGTCGGGAAAGTGGCCTTTCTCGAGCTCGCCCGCCTGCGCAAGATTGGGTCCGAGGCATCTTTCCGGGCCACTGATGTGGACATCGTCCGACCCAGCCTGCGCTGCCACCGCGGTCCCCGGAGGGCCAGTCGGCGGCGGCACTACTTGGGTCGGTCTTACCCCGTGGGGCTCTCTTTAGCGCCCTGGCCTGCAGGGTGGCCATGGCGTAAGAGTGGAGGCAGCTTGGTCCACGGCACTGCCAGCCTCAACACCAGCGATGTCGAGACCTTACATGCCCTGGACGGTGAGCCTAGGTCAAGCTCCCCAGGTGGCCGCCGTCTGCGGATACCCGCGACTGCATGCTCCACCCAGGGTGCATTGACATAGTCCCTAGCTGCCTCCCCGCCCCGAGGGAAGAGAGGGCGATAGAGTCAGCTAGACGGAAGCGCGCCGAAGGGGACGCTCCAGGTCCTACTGAACTCCTTATGCAGCTCGGTAAAACTTGGCACTTGAGCCGAGTACCCAGCCGCGAGCACCAGGGCTGCACCGCAACCCGACGCTCACGCCGGTCCGAGCGAGCATGGCTGACATCTTGACGTCTGCTCTCACCTGTGCTCGACCTCCCGAAGGAGGGAGCTTCAGGGAATCGCCAGAGTCTGATGCCAGCAGGTCGCGCTCCGATGTTGCAAGAGACACCTCATCTCCACGGCTCGTGTCCGAGCGCGTGGCTGAGGAATAAGATGGCTTAGGACCATCCTTGGGGACCTGCTAAACAAGCGAGACGGGGCGCGAGCGGTCCGCGAGCCGACCGGCTGACGGATTAACGCTCACGATAATCCCCACATCACCCTCGCTGCTCGCCGCCGCTGACGGCAGGGCCGTAGCCGCTGCGGTCACAGAACGGGAAGCAAACGAGGTGGTGGCTTGCTCTTGACAGAACATAGCCAACGTGACGCAATGTCTGAATAGCCGTCCGCCCGCAGTGACGCAACGTCTGAATAGCCATCCGCGCGCAGTGACGCAACGTCTGAATAGCCATCCGCGCGCCGTGCGGGCAGGACGAATCCACGAGGCTGCCACAGTGGTCGGACCCCCGAACACTTGCGGCAACCACCGTGTCCGTCCCCGTCCTCGATGAGTGTACTGCACCCAAGAGATCAGCGGGCAATGCCACGCTGAGGAAATTGCTCTTTTAGAAAAATACCTCAGGAACTGCCAGGACGCCCAGGGGAATCTCCGCTGCACCGCGTCGTAGAAATCGGCAATTCGAAGAATGTCATCAGATGCGAAGGCTCCGAAGAACAAAAGGTGAATGAATGGGCACGCCGGCTCCCCTTTTATACCCGGATTTCCGGGGCGGAGCCCGGCATGCAAATTTCATTCGCCAATTTTCATTGGCCTTTTCAAAATAGTCAGAGACGATTGGTTCTCAAGGGCGAACCCCATCTGTCGGCTTCGACACAACGTCGAGAGACCGACAGAAAGGGAACTAAACAAAAAAAACACAAAATTTTATTCCCAACAAAACAAAAAAAACACTATTTTTTCTTTTATAACAAAATATTTTTTTTTTTAATAATTATTTTTTTTTTTTTTTTAATTTTATTTTTTCTTTATTTTATATTTTTAACACACAAAAAAATTTTTTTTCCTCCAAAAAATAAATATATATTTAATAAAAAATAAAATATATAATAAAGTTCAAAAAAAAAAACAGGATAGAAAAAAAAAAAGATTTTTTTTTTTTCTATATTTTTATCAGAAAAATAAAAAAAAAAAAAAAACAAAATATATACAAATAAAAAATTGGTGTAATAATTTTTTTATCTCTGTATCTGTATAAGGTCCTTATTACTTTACTGTGTACATTTCAAGTATTACTGAAGATCATTTGTGTTTCATATGAGTGAATAACTTTCTTATACTGCAGACTAAATGCAATAGTTATGTGTCTCTGTTTAGAAGCATTTTTGACACAATTTTGCTATTTTTTTGTAAAGTACACAATATTTTTAAATAAATATTTAACTTTAAACAGTATTTCTGTAAGTTGTTTGTGTTGTGCAAATATTTTTTGTTCAATTCTATTCACATTCTTAAGTCCCAGATTTAAAGATGATGTCATGTTTTTATTGTATCTCTAGCCTAGAACATTTCTTACGGTCACATTACTTGAGTTTATTCTCACTAGGGGTGGGCGATATAAGCTCAATATCATATTACTGTATTTTTCACTGTCCATTCGATATTACGATATAATAAAAATATGGAATCACATTTTAGTAAACCTTAGTTCAATTAAAGGCAAAATATGTATTTTAACCTCACATAAAAAAAAGTCAGGGATGGGACATAGACCTTAAAATACTATTTAAACACAATGAACACATGGGATAAAGAAAATGAAAATATTGTGCTACATGGAAAATAAAGAGACTTTTACATTTTAACTGTGCAAATGTTTTTTCCCCAAACAGTGCAAACTTTCAACATGAGGAAGAATTGACATGAAATTTTATTTAAAATAAAACACTGTTTGTAATTAAAGAATACATTTTGATACAAACTTAAATACTGTAAACTTTGTTAAGCACACATTTCTAACCTCAACCATCAAGTATTCAAACAGTGCAACATGAGGAAGGCCTAAATTAAATATGATGTAAAAAAAATAAAGAAGATTACTAAGTCATAACCTTGAAAAAATTCAATGTTAATAGTTTCGTCGTAAACTCTTTCCTGACATTCGGTGAAAACCTGTGGAAGGCGTGTTTGACTAAAATATTTACGACTGGGGATCTGGTATCTTGGCTCCAGAGTTTGAATCAACCTTCTTTCTCCACAGTTTGAATGGGGGCCGTGTCCTTCGCTATGTGATGTGTTATTGCTCTGGTTATGTCTTTCCATCTTTTACTCGTCGTGTCATACGGAGTACCGGCAGCGGATGAAGACTTTATTGATGGGTGCACGGGAGTTATCCTCGTCTTCGGGACGATCTGTTGTACGCATTTGGGTGCATCATGTCTCATAGCATTGTCAGATTTAAACTAGACTTAAATATGTGTGATCCAAATTTGGCTGAATGGCATGCAGTACTATTGAATCAACAGTTTGCGTTATTGTGGTAGCAGCTTTGGGACAAATCACATACATATTTCTAGTGTATTTTATAACAAAAGTAATACATCCGAGTGGTGCCTTGTTTAGTTTTCTCATAAAGGCATTAAATCTCTTTCCAGCTCATTCTCCTTCACATCTCCTTCCTGGTGGAACATTCTTCCTAACGCAGTCCGGTCAACCACATCTCTCACAACCTTCAAAAATCTACTTAAAACCCATCTCTTCTGTGAATACTTGACAGACAAATGAACAAATGAGAAAAAACTAACCCTCTCTTCTCTCAACAGGTAGTGGTCTAGCTTTTGTTGAAACTAGTAACTTTGTATTAGCACATATTGTACTATTGCTCTTTTATGACATCACTTATTGCTCCCTGAACTCTTTGTAAGTCGCTCTGGATAAAAGCGTCTGCTAAATGACTAAATGTAAATGTACATCCTCATGCTGGTCAAAAATAGGCAATCTTTATTACCCTTTTCCTGTAATATGCTAATAAAGGTAAAACTATGTTATGCATATTGGCAACAGTTTAACATGAAAAAACTGCTGAAACCTCTTCATAGCATCACCCTCACTAGAACAACATGAGTTTGAACATATCCTATATTTTATTCTATTGTTGAATTGATGGCGCATTGGACAGTATGGTGCAGATATCAAATATGATAAAATGCTGTGGTTTTTAAATAGTTCATTAAAAACAGATCAAATAAAAATGGAAACAATGTGGCATAAAATTTCAAATCTGTGCCCATTGATCTATTCCAGCACAAATTCATTGATTTAAACGAAGTTAAACTCAATTCTTTTGACATTGAAGCTTGAGTCACAGCCAAATCCCGAGAAGAAACTAGAGATTTTAATACCCTCCAAACAAAAATATTTAATATGAAAACACTTTTAGAACAGACTAGGATCACAGTTAGTCTTTTGCTGGGCGCCTCAAACCATGGTGTTGTTCGCCCAAAGAATTCGCTTATGGGGCACAGAATGAAAACATTTTTACCGCAATAGTCAGTTTAGATGTACAAATCCAAAGAAACATTGCCACAGACCTTACCAGGCATTCACCACATTGTAAACCGTATTTTGCAAAAGGATTTGGTATCAAAACAACTTTGTACTATTGTGAAAGCATCTGTGCCATTTTGAAAATGGGTCTAAGAAAGGAGCAACTTTGAATGTAAACGCTACCAATAAAAACAATGAGCATGTTAAGGGAGGCTAGAGTTACATGATAAAGGGAAGGGAACGTCTTTAAAAGAAACCCCACAAGAAAAAAACTGTTGCAAAATATTTATTTTAAAAACACATTAAGATCTTTTGAAAACATGTTACATGTTTGGCTATATCCTTTAGCCTTTGATAGTAATCTCATCCAGATGAGCGGTATATTTTTTGTCTGGAAACTGAAGCATCCTGGCCCTTACCAGAAAACCTCTGGAAAGGAGCATTAGATACTGAAGTGGGGCTCTCTTGGTTGTGTGACTGGGACCCATATTCACAGAGAGTCTGATCCATTTGAGGCAGAGATGAACCAGAGAACATTGAAGACTTCCGGGCAATCAAGCCTGAAGAGGGAGGCGAAGGTGGAGTGAAGCGTTCAGACATTTGGCCACTGATTGTTGAGCCAGAGGGAGCTTGAAAAGATGAAGATAGCCTTGAAGATAGCGGCCTCTTGACCCTTGAGCTTTTGCAACCAGGGGTGAAAACACAGGGGCATAATGGCTTGAGGAGCCATCGACAGCACTGTTACCTCCATGCAGAGAGGCATAACGACTGGATGAAAGTTGAGCGTCAGATCCTGTCTGGGGAGTTGAGCCAAACAGGCTTGAGCTCGGACCTGTGGCAGACTGGCTAGAACCAAGCTTGGCATATACAGGGGAACCAAGGGGATACAGACTTGAGGTGCTTGGAGACTGGAGAGAGATGCCACTGTAGCTGCCACTGACCCTCTGTGAGGAAACCAACTGGCCAGATCCTCCGGAAAGGGCCTGAGGATTACTTTGGTAAGCAGAGTTTCCTGCTAACAATGGGGACAAGAACCTGCTGTACACCTGAGAGCTTTGAGACTGGTAGTTGCCCTGTAACAAAGCTGCACCTGAGGACTGAATGCCTTGGGTCCAACTAGAGGCTGATGGTTCCAGTCTTTGTGGCTTCTGTGACACGGGGTACACCCTTTGAGAAGCTGGGCTATACTGGCCGGTAACGCTCTGGGTTGAGGACAAGGACGCGCTTGAATATTGGGAAGGAGACCCAGAGACAAACTGACTCATGCTACCTTGAGGCATGGACGATGAGCCACTCCCATGTAAGGTGAGAGAAGATCCTGTCTGACTTCCTCCTAGGGAGGTAGAAGTAAGCACTCTACGTAAACTTGCGGTAGCAGATTGGGGGGCAAAACCTTGTGATGCAAGGGGAGCGTTTACGTATTTGGAGGGGGATGCAGGGGCATATTGACCCAAAGATCCTTGAGACTGAGGTGACGAGCCACTGTTAAAGGCATTTTCTGCTGGTGATAGTTGTGGTGAAGTTCCCTTTTGAGGCTTCGAGCCAAACCCTGAGGTTGCTGACAGTAGACCATACAAACCCGGATCACTAGTGGACTGACTGTTTACTTGGCGTGAGGAACTAAACTTGGAAAATGTAGGTGAACTGTGAGCAGGCTGACTAAATGTACCCTGAGCAGATCCACTGAAACTGCTACTCATTCCCTGTGAGGCCAATTGACTAAAGGCTCCTAAACGAGCTCCAGAACTGCCCGGAAATGTTATTTCACTGGCTGATGGTCTGAAAACAGAGGTGGGTTTAGGGGCTCCCAATGAATATTTACTAGAGCTGGATTGAGACTTGGGGAAAGAGCCACTGTAAGAGCTACTTCCTCCCTGGGAAGGCACAAACTGACTAGAAACTCCTGATTGAGGCCAAGAGCCAATTTGTGAGGCGGAAGGAACTTGACTATACAAACCTGGATCACTTGTGGCCTGACTAGAAACTCTGCGCAAGGAACTAAATTTGGAAAATTTAGGCAAACTGGGGGCATACCGGCTAGATGTACCCAGAGACTGCATGGAGCCACTGAAACTGCTACTCATTGCCTGTGAGGCCGATTAACTAGAGGCATCAGAACTGCCACATGAGCTTGCGTCACTTGTTAATGGTCGGAAAACACTTTGGGGTGATGAAGCTGCAACATTTTGATTCTTGGAGGGAGATGAGGGGGCATACACAGCAGAGGTGCCTTGAGGTTTGGGAGAAGAGAGGTCCCTAGAGCTGCTTCCTGTCTGCAATGGGACATAATGACTAGAACTTGCTAGAGGCATAGCATACCTTTTTGGAGCACTGGACATATACAGGCTTTGATCACTTGTGGACTGGCTAGAAACCCCCAGAGACAAGGAAACAAGCTTGCTAGGTGTCAGGGAACCAGGTGAATACTGGCTAAATTTGCTTTGAGATGGGACGCCAATGGAACCATTGCTTACTTCCTGTGTGTTTGCGATTACTGTCCCAGAGCTTATCACTGGTTCTGTAATAGGGCTGCCAAGTGAAGTCAAAGCAAAGCCTTGAGCCTCAATAGATGGCCTAAAATACAAGCTTTTTGAAGAGTGAACACGTACAGCAGCTCCTGACGACTTAAGGGGAGAGCTGCTCTCAGAGCCGGAAGCATAGATGCTGAGGGATACGTTGTCACCATCAGGCTGATGCATCTCTGAGGGTGAGGACACCTGAACTGTAGGGGCTCCAGGGGCATACGGACTAAGAGTGCCTTGAGATTGTAGCAAGACGTCACCATAAGAGCTAGAGGCAGAACCTGAAACACTCAATAAAGGGCCAAAACTAGTGCTAGACATGGGAAGGCTGGGGAAGCACTGATCTGTGGTGGCCTGGCTGGAAACCATTAGGGGTGAAGAACTGAGCTTGACATGAGACTCTTGGGTATGTTGACTAGGGAGACCTGGAGATGACTGAAGACCACTGGGACTGCCTTCATGCTGTTGGGAAACAATTTGGCTAAAACCACCTGCCGAATGTAGCCCAGAACCGCCATGAGATGAGGTAGAATACTGGTTTTGCAAACTCGGTCCACTGACTAATTGGCTTGTAATATTCTGAACACTTGAATTGGTGGAAACCTGGGGTTGAAGAAGTGTTAATCTGCTTGTTTGGCGTTCATCTTGGGGCATTGCCAAAAATGGAACCAGTTTGGGTACGAGAGGTCTCATTGCTGCGGGAAATACCCCCCTTAACATACTGGTGGATTAAAAAACCTGGACCTGCTTTTCTGGCTTCTGCCACTTAAGAACCTAGAGCCCACTTCATCAACAGAAAAGCTCCCAGTCAGTGGGGAGTCTGACGAAGATGACTGGACTGCACGGGGTGCAAAAGCACAGCCTGAAGCCCTACTGGAAAAGCAAGAGTGAGAAGGAGAAAGTTTTTTTAGAGTGAGCTCTCTTACAGAAGCCGCGTCCAAAGGCTCGAAAGGGGGAGAAGAGAGAGCCTTCAACACCAGCGCTAAGTCCCAAGGCACCATTAGCAAACACCCCCCATTTTAGAGCGTATAAACGTCTGGTAGATGGCGCACGAGACTCAGAAATAGTATCCAGTACACGCTGAGGGAGTGCAGTTAGAATCCCCGAAGCGGCCAGGCATGGAGGTTCCACAACTCTGGACTGGGGTGCCAAATCGTGCCGGCACGCTCACGGACTCTCTCCTTCTCTTCCCAGGTCCGTCAGGACGACGGCTTGGCAGCCGATGACGCTCCGCCATTGTAGCGCGGACCTCTGTTCGGCCCGTACCTCTTCTTAGCTGGGCCCGACCATTGTTTAGGACGGACGTCCGGCTCGTGACCTCGACTAGCCGGTGCGGGAGCCACGTGCTGCTTGGCGGGTCTCTGCGAGGAGTGAGGCGCGGATGAAGAGCGGGCTCTGGGAGACGGTTGATACAATCGTCGAGGCAGCACGTGACTCATAGCCTTGGGGCGCTTTTGCGCTTCACCGAAACGCTCTACTACCGACTCCACGACGTCACTAAAGAGGCCGGAGGGAGTGATCGGTGCGTTGAGAAGGGACTTACGATCAGCGTCTTTTAGATCTGCCGACGTAAGCCACAGATGACAGTGGAGGACGACCATAGACCCCATAGACCTGCCGATAACTTGTGCGGTGCGCTTTGTGGCATGCGCACGTAACCGTGGGCTTCAGCCCCGATCACGTGGTCGAACATGGCTGGCGTAGCAGCATGAACGCGCGCGGACTGAGGTGCAGACCAGGATTTCAACACGTGCTCGTGGACGTCTGGGAAAAACGGCGCACTCCTCTTGCAGAGATGGGCATGGAGTCATAGTCCTCCTCAGCGCCGAAGGAAACGGCGCCCGCGATGGAAGGCGGGGAACGAAGGCTCTCGTCCACGTAGAGGACTGGGGAATGAGGTGACGGTGGAGGACGGGGGCCCGGAGCCGGGGTCGTCGCCGCCACCTTGTGAAATGGGTGATCTCACCAGTCGGCTCGTTGGCGGCGGTGAGCCTCGACCCTATGAGTCCACGAGCGATGTTCCTGCGAGTCCTCAAGACACGCGCTGGCAGGTCCGCACAGTGCGCGCAATCAGACTCGCAGAATGCATCCTCCGCGTGAGCAAGGCCCAGGCAGGCAATGCAGTGCTCGTGAGTATCCTGCGGGCCAATGGGGCCCGTGCAAAGACGGCAGTATGAAGCAATCGGATGCAGTGAAAGAAGTTCTAGTTGCGTCTTCAACGATGGCAGCGTGAAAAAGAAGATTCTGAGGAATTGTCGTTCCTTTTACATAAGTCTTTGACATACTAGGTGTCGCTGTGATTCCTCTGTGTTGTTTATTGATTCACTGAGACCTTCATGAGTCTGTATCCTGTAACACAGACGACATTAAACATCACTCACTGTAAGTTAAACTCAATGTGTGCATCCCAAATCACATACACATGGGGGAGACCGGGATGGTTGTAACATAGGGAGAGTTCCACCAATCAGGGATAAGATATGAGTCATGTGATCATTTTAGTGTGTACCCGCCTCCTCATAGATCCACACGGATAGTTATCAAGGCAAAGAAAAGAAAGAGCAGAGAAAGCCTACAAAGACAATGGATGAGGATCCAGAGAGCTCAGATGATGGAAACTTCTGTGTTTTTTTCCAAGTCAAAGCCAAAGGAATTGTGGGTAAATGTTAGATCTACATTTTCTACATGTGTTTGTTAGATCTACATGTTCTACATGTGTTTGTTAGATCTGCATGTTCTTCTCAATAACACACTTGTTGTCATTAAATAAAAACATTAGTGTTGAGTTGAGTTTTATCTGTCAGACTCATTTAATGAAATAAACACAAACTAGTGAGTTAGACAGAAAGTGGAAGGTGGTGGTGGTGCAGATACTGTGTGAGTGAAGCGTTTATGGAGAAGTCAGTGATATGGTTTTGTGGATGGTTTCTGGTAACCCATGTCAAGTCTTTAGTATTCTTTTTTTGTCAAAGATTTGGTTTCGGTTCCTCTCTTAATAAAGCTTGATGCGATGGCTTTGTCTTTTTTTCTTGTTGGGCAGAATATGAAAGTAACCGCTCATCTCTTCACAACAGGCCGCAGGATTTCAGCTGTCAATCATCTCTTCAAAATAAATGTGTCACAAGCTGCAGGTTAAAATCTACATTCATGAGGTTAGAGTTTCAGAAAATGCTTCATATGAGCAATAGTTTTACTGATACTTGCCCTTTAAAGAAAGTTTCATTGAAAGATAAATATGTGACTCTGTAAAGCTGTTTGAAAACAGTGCTTGTAAAGAGCTTTGCTAATGTAATTGTGAAATTAGTGTTAAGCGAGAGATCTGATAAACACTGAACTAAATTATAAACACAACACTTTTGTTTTTGCCTCCATTTTTCATGAGCTGAACTCAAAGATCTAAGACTCGCTATGTACACAAAAGGCCAATTTCTCTCAAATATTGTTCACAAATCCGTCTAAACATGTGTTAGGGAGCACTTACTCCTTTACTCCCCGTCGGCTCCCTGGTTATCGGATGTCCTGCGTGAGCATCGCGCCAGCCTCCGGTCAGCTGAGAGAAAATGGCGCAAGTCAAAAGACCCTGCCGACCTCTCTCTCTACCAATCTCTTCTCTCTTCTTTCTCTGTAGATGTCACCTCTGCAAAAACAGATTACTACCACTCGAGGATCTGCAACTCTCCGGACTCTCGAACGCTCTTCAAAACCTTCTCTGCTCTCCTCTGTCCGCCTGCTCCTGCACCTTCATCGGAGTTAACAGCTGCTGATTTTGCATCGTTCTTCGTAAAGAAAACTACTGCCATCAGCAGCCAGTTCTCTACGCCACCATCTGTCGAACCCGCCCACATCCCTGACAAGTGTGTGCTCCCCGCCTTTTCTCCTCTGTCTGAAGCTGATGTCTCAAAGGTCATTGGCTCCAACCACCCTACCACCTGCCCACTGGATCCCATCCCCACCCATCTCCTCCAGGCCATCTCTCCAACGGTTGTGCCTGCTCTGACCCACATCATCAACTCCTCGCTCACCACTGGGACATTTCCTACAGCGTTCAAAGAGGCCCGCATCACACCGCTTCTAAAGAAACCCACCCTGGACCCTGCACTTCTAGAAAACTACAGGCCTGTCTCCCTTCTTCCCTTCATCGCCAAAGCCCTGGAGCGAGTTGTGTTCAATCAGCTCTCCTCCTTTCTCATGCAAAACAACCTCCTGGACAGCAATCAGTCTGGGTTCAAGACCGGTCATTCCACAGAGACTGCACTGCTCTCAGTCATCGAAGCCCTGAGACTGGCAAAAGCAGCATCCATGTCATCTGTGCTCATCCTACTGGATCTGTCTGCTGCCTTTGACACTGTCAATCATCACATCCTCCTGGCTTCCCTCAGTGCTATGGGTGTCTCTGGAATGGCGTTGCAATGGTTTGAGTCCTACCTCTCGGGTAGGTCATTCAGAGTATCCTGGAGAGATGAGGTCTCCGCGTCCCAACAGCTCAACACGGGGGTGCCACAGGGCTCAGTGCTTGGACCGCTACTCTTCTCCATTTACATGACATCCCTCGGCTCGGTCATTCAGAAGCACGGCTTCTCCTATCACTGCTATGCCGACGACACACAACTCTACTTGTCATTTCAACCGGACGATCCGACGGTCGCTTCTCGCATTGCGGCATGCCTGAGTGACATCTCGCTTTGGATGAAGGATCATCATCTGCAGCTAAACCTTGCAAAAACGGAACTGCTTGTGATCCCGGCCAACCCAAAGATTCACCACAACCTTACCATTCAACTAGGCTCATCAACGATTACACCGTCCAGCACAGCCAGAAACCTGGGAGTGGTAATCGATGATCGGCTTAACCTCACAAGTCATGTTGCCAGCACCGCCCGGTCCTGTAGATTCATCCTCTACAACATTAGGAAAATTAGACCTTTCCTATCGGAGCAATCTACGCAAGTCCTAGTCCAGGCTCTTGTCCTATCCAAACTGGATTATTGCAATGCGCTACTGGCTGGACTTCCTGCTTGCACAATCAAACCTCTCCAGATGATCCAGAATGCGGCGGCAAGAGTGGTCTTCAATGAACCGAAGAGAGCGCATGTAACTCCGCTCTTCATCAGGTTACACTGGCTCCCTGTTGCTGCCCGCATAGAGTTCAAAGCTTTGCTCCTGGCCTACAAGACCAACACCGGATCTGCACCATCGTATCTCCACTCGCTAATGCAGATCTATGTTCCGGCCAGATCACTGCGGTCTGCAAAGGAACAACGACTAGTGGTACCATCCCAAAAAGGAAAAAAGTCACTCTCCCGTACCTTCTCTGGATCTGTTCCACATTGGTGGAATGATCTACCAGCTGCTACAAGATCAGCAGACTCGGTTGCCATCTTTAAAAAACGCCTAAAAACGCATCTCTTCCGTCAACACATTGCTGATTGATTTTTCCTAATTCTCTTCCCTTTCCTTCTTTAAAAAAAAAAAAAAAAAAATTACTAACCTCACTATTCTTAGCTTTTTATACTGTGCTAGGCTTTAATGGACTAGTTTGATGCACTTATGTATTTTGTTGCCTATGTTGTTATAATTGCTTCCAATGTTTCCTCATCTGTAAGTCGCTTTGGATAAAAGCGTCTGCTAAATGACTAAATGTAAATGTAAATGTACTGAGAGAATCCATCCACCTCACAGGTGTGACATATCAAGATGATGATTATACAGCATGAGTATTGCACAGGTGGGCTTAGGCTGGTCTCTAAACTGTGCAGTTTTATCACACAGCACAATGGTCAAGATGTCGCAAGTTTTAAGGGAACGTGCAGTTCACATGCTGACCGCAGGAATGTCCACCAGATATGTTGAATGTTCGTTTCTCTACCTTAAGCCGACTCCAAAGGCTTTTCAGCAAATTTGGGAGTTCATTCAACCGGCCTCACAATCGCAGACAACGTGTAACCAGCCCAGGACCTCCACATCCAGAATCTTCACCTCCAAGATCTTCTGAGACCAGCCACCCGGACAGCTGCTGCAACAATCGGCTTTCAGAAAGCGTCTCAGGGAATCTCGTCTGCATGCTGGTCGTCCTCATTGGGGTCTCGACCCCACTGCAGTTTGTCACCGTAACCAACTTGAGTGGGTATATGTTCACATTCGATGGCGTCTGGGACTTTGGGATTCATCTCTTCACGGATGAATCCCGGTTTTCACTGTACAGGGCAGATGGCAGACAGCGACTGGAGTCATGGTACTTCATGTATCAACACCAGATACTAAGGATAAAACATCTTTAAAATGTATTCTGGCTATTGTATATACGCCTCCAGGGCATCACACAGATTTAATTAAAGAATTTGGTGGGTTCTTATCAGAACTAGTACTGGCCGCAGTCAGAGTCCTTGTTGTTGGTGATTTTAACATCCATGTAGATATCGATACAGATGCTTTAGGAATGGCTTTTAAAGACACTCTTAACTCCATGGGCGTTAGACAACATGTGTCAGGACCCACTCACCTTCATAATCATACTTTAGATGTAATACTGTCTTACGGTATAAATGTGGACAATGTAAAAATCATGCCTGCTTCACTAACCTATGGCTGCAAATCAAACTCCTTTTCTTCAAATATACAAAAGGTGCGTTTCTTGATAATTTGCCTGAATAGTCTCAAATCTCTAGCATGAGTAATAGCGTTGGAGATCTTGACTTTACCGTTGAATAATGTAACTCCACCTTCTCGGAAACGCTAGACACAGTGGATCCTCTGCGCTTAAAGAAGATTAAAAATGACCGCCGACACCATAGAATAATAAACACAATGAGGCTCTAAGGAAAGCGGCATAAAAATGGAGCGTAACTTTAAGAAAACTAAATTCGAGGTATTTCATACAGCATGGAAGGATAGTATTCGAAAATACAGGAAAGCCCTAAAAACGTCTAGATCCGCCTACTTTTCATCACTAATAGAAGAAAACCAGCACAACCATAAAGGTTTTTATTGTGGCTAAATGAACCAAAAATAAATCATCAGCGACTTCTGATTCTATATACCAGCACAGCAGTGATGAATTTATGAACTATTTTGCAAATAAAATCCAAGATATTAGAGAAAAAATTATAATCATGCAACGAGGTCAGCTGTGGCATAATGGTTAGAGCGTTGGGCTTGTGATCAGAAGGTTGCCGGTTCTAATCTCAGTGCCAGCAGGTCATGACTGAAGGGCCCTTGAGCAAGGCACCTTACCCCTGATTGCTCTGCAGTAATGTGCCACTGTATAAAACTACTTGTAAGTCGCTTTGGATAAAAGCGTCTGCCAAATGAATAAATGTTAAATGTTAAACGAGAAGTGAAACCCGCTGAACTCCAATGGAGTTTTGGGTTTTTGCCACCGTTTGCATACTGTTTGCCTGGCCGGGGGGGCTACTACAACACTGCATATAGGAATTTATAGTCTGTCTGATATCTGACCTGTATTTTGACTTGCATAATCTTTATGTTTTGCTTATAGTCAATGTTTTCTTGTACAGCTGCTTTGTAACAATGAAAATGTAAAAAGCGCTATATAAATAAAGCTGACATGACTTGACTTGAATGAACAGATATACTGTGACGAGATCCTGAGGCCCATTGTTGTGACATTCATCCACGGCCATCACCTCATGTTGCAGCATGATAATACACAGACCTACGGTGCAAAGATCTGTACACGATTCCTGGAAGCTGAAAACATCCCAGTTCTTGCATGGCCAGCATACTCACCAGACATGTCACCCATTGAGCATGTTTGGGATGTTTTGGATCGGCGGATACGACCGTGTGTTCCAGTTCCTGCCAATATCCAGGCACTTCACACAGCCATTGAAGAGGAGCGGACCAACATTTCACCGGCCGCAGTCAACAACCTGATCAACTCTATGTGAAGGAGATGTGTTGCACTGCATGAGGCAAATGGTCACAGCAGATACTAAAGTGTTGTGTTTATAATGTTGTTCAGTGTATCTTGAGGTTTCTTGTCAGACCACAAAAGTTTAGCATAAAACACGTATGATGTTCAGATGAGACGTGTTAACCGCTAGTTGTGAGCGTCATTTCACACTGAAGATGCAGCAGTTTGATATTTATAGATTCATCTGTTTATAGACATGTTCATCGGTTTTTTTATACTTCCTCTTTCTGTATCTTTTCCTCTTAGTTATATATTAACTGTAGTGTAAATAGATTTGTGTTTGTCAAATAAACATCTGAATAATAACAGTGACTTCTGAAATGTGCTTTTTGTTAAGAATTCAAAACTCAAATCTGACATCATCTCCACACAAACCATCAAAGCATCAGAACTCACTTTCATAAAATGTGAGATGAATGAAACTTCCTGGAAGTGTTGAGCTGGTTGCTGTGATGTTCTCAGCTGTTGCTCACTGAGTCTGTCAGTAGAAGACTCCAGATGTTATTCTGATGTTCAGATATAGCTCATCTTCACAGGTACATGTGTAGCCCATCACTGACACTCAGCACCATCAGTGTATTTCACATGACTGAATGAGGTTTTGGTTTGCTTTATTTCTGTTCTGTTGTATTAAGCTGTGTGTGTTCAATAGAGCAGCTGTTCACAAATCTTTACTAATATTATTACTATCAACATTATTATGTGCAGTTAATGACACATGAATGATTTACTCCATTTGACACTGCAAACACACATTGGTGTAGAAATACATGTATGTCATTTTGACGTTGATCTTTTTTCTCTCTATGGCATTGATGTGGTTCATGGTGTTATAGAGGAAGTGTTTGAGTGTTTAACAGTGTGTTTGTTGAAGTGTGTCATAAGTAGATCAGTATGGAGCTCAGTTCTCTTCTTCTAGTGCTCTGTGAGTATTATCTTCTTCTCTCTGTGTGTTTCACTGATCATCACTTACTGTCACATTCATGGACAACATCAAGTCATTTAGTTTTCCTGTATTTTTCAGCATTTTTTCATGATGAGTTTAAATCTTTATCTCATAATATATGAGTGAATGACATCAGTAAGTGTTCAGATAGTGTTTTGTGTGTGTGCGTGTACATTTTTTGTATGAGGACCGATTTAAGTTTTAGACCAGTGGTGTGAGGACATGTTGGCCGGTCAAAAACATCCTTAAACAGCAGATGCAACACAATTCAGTGAAGTGAGATGAGAATAATCACACATTAACTAAAGAGGAAGAAAAGAGTTTCAAGAGATATTATTTTGTCTCATAACTAGAGTTTAGCGGGTTTAGTGGTTTAAGTTTAGTTGCACACATCGTAATGAAAGAATGCAGATACAGAGGGGTCATTGTTGGATATATCAACTACAAATAGATGTAAAGAGTTTCACAAACATTAGGGCTGATCATTGGTAAAAAGATTGGTTCATACGTGCAACAGCAAGTGATGTGCAGGAGAGAAAAATGAACCAGATAAACATATAACATGCTGCTAGACCTTTGTTGACCAAATCCTCATCATCATCCTGCATTTGTCTATTTTTCTACAAGTCTATTTGTCTTCATATTTCATGCATCTGATTTCTCAAATTGTCTACTTGCATATGGTTGCCATGTTGGATTAAGCGAGTGTGGGCATCCATTCCTCCTGTTCACGTCTATACACAGACTCACAGTAAATACAGTCCTGTCAAGAGCAGACTAAAAGAGTAAATATATAATGTTATTCCAACAACATTAGGATTAAGCAACGTGAATGTTTGACGCGATGACGGTATTGAATCAATACAATAGTCATGTCTATAAGTGTAATGATGTTTCATACCAGTCTGTAAAAACAAGTGTTGCCATATCACCGTCTTCTTTCAGTAAAACCACAATAAACTCATATTCACTGCTCATACTTCTTATAGAAAAGTCCATTTTAATATTTTTTATTATGTAGTTTCAAATCAGTGTGATTTCATGTCATAAGGTAAAGAAATAACAGTAGTTTGGTCGTAGTCTCTGGTTAGTGAATATATTGCTCATCTCTGTGTAAATTTACTCGACACACAAACACTGTTTTATGTGTAAAAGATTGCCGTTACAACCGGAAGTAAAGATGCCCACTGGGGTCCCAAAAGTTTACTGGCGCCATCTTGTGGACCAAGTCTGTTACTTTTGTATTTGTGTCACAAGAATCTGTCATCTTTTCATAAACCGTTAAATGACTCAAATTCAGATGAATGAATCTACAGTCATTCAGATTCAGACGATTGACACAACAATCTGCAAAAGAAAATGAGTCGTCATGAGCAAAGACAAATGTTTTATATTGTTGAAAGTATTTTATTGTGCTCTATGTGTTTGTTTTCCTGGCTGATGATGTTTGACTTTATACTGACATCTGTGCGGCTGCAGCGTCACACAACAGAAGAAATTGTGGATTATTTTTGTCATTGAAGCAACAATCTATTATTTAGCTGCTCATGTGTCTCTCAACATGGTGATTTTAGGAAGAATCTTCAGCTCTGTGTGTCAAATAAAATAACTTTGTTTTATTATGTATCAGCTCCATGTTTAGGTTTAAACTGAAACAAGTTTTTTCTCTTTTTTCTTTACAGTGCTGATTTCAGCGATCGACTCTGAAGAAACTGAAGGTGAGTCACTTTGTTTTATTGATCACATCACATACAATATTCATGATCTGAGAGCTGAAATATAAAAATTATCTATTGTGTAGCACAAGATTGACCACCATTAGGGAAATCATTCATAAATCCATTCTCATGGCCAACATTAATGCTTTCAGATGAATGGGGAAGAAAGATTATAAAAGAATATATAAAATACATTTATTCTGCTCAGTTTTCCGTGTTTTAAAAATACTTTTAGTGCCAAATTGCAAAGAAAGGCAAAATATTTTCCCTCAATTTAGTCATGTTAATGAAAGCTTAAAAGGACGAGCGGCAGGACTGTTGATGAGAGAGGACCGGGCCCAGACATGTGTTAAGTTTGTGGTTATGGTTTTTGACCGGTCTTTACTTCCGTGTTTATTGTTTGTTTATTTAATTAAAAGTTATTTAATGTTCGCCGGTTCCCGCCTCCTTCCTTCCCTTTTATGGATCTCATTACACTGGGCTTTGACAATAAAAACTCTCAGATGATCCGGGGCCAGTCTGAATGATGCTCAGGACAGCAGATGAAAGTTTATCATTTGTGTGTTTTATTACTGATTCAAGTGACGTGAAAGAGAATTCAGTTCAGTTCTTGCTGTTAGAGAAGTTTTGTGTTTGCGACACACATCTAAAGTGCACAAGCAACTCTGACACATTACAGTAAACTAGTAACAGTGAAAGTAGAGAGTAAGTATTTTTACTCCCATTACAAACACAAAACAAATTTCTTCACATGACACTGAATGCCAGTTGTAGTTTCAGAGGATCAATAAGAGTTTTGTCATCAGTCAATCTGTGTTCATATAGAATATCGCAGACATAATTTGACTTTAATTTAAGTGTGAATTGTTTGTTATTGTACAGAAAGACCAAAAGCTCAAGTGTCTGTACGGCCTGTTGGACGTTTATTCAGTGGAGAAACTGTCACTCTCACATGTGTCATCACTGGAGGAGGAGTCACTAGCTGGCAGTACAGATGGAATAAAGATTCATACTATTATTACATTTACAGTTCTCAACAGAAATACACAATCAGTTCTGTTATTGAGTCTGACGCAGGTAAATACACCTGTATAGGAGCAGACACCAGAGGATTCTCACACACCAGTAATACAGTTACACTGACAGTATCAGGTGAGTGTTTATCTGTATTCAGTCATATTTGACTCATTATGAAACATTTGATTCATTATAAACTTTAGTTTATCAGGTTAGTTTCTTGAGATTATCATATTTTAAAATAGAAAATAATATGTAAACAAAATATACACAATACATTCAACAAACATGAAGTTGTAGTACCGGGTTGGACCCCCTTTTGCCTTCAGAACTGCCTCAATCCTTCATGGCTCAAGGCCTCAAGGTTCGACGTGTTGTGCGTTCAGAGATGCTCTTCTGCAGACCTCTGTTGTTACGACTGGTTATTT
Source organism: Barbatula barbatula (assembly GCA_037178815.1). Taxonomy (NCBI): domain Eukaryota; kingdom Metazoa; phylum Chordata; class Actinopteri; order Cypriniformes; family Nemacheilidae; genus Barbatula; species Barbatula barbatula. The sequence goes on along the minus strand of JAXOFQ010000029.1, from coordinate 174,051 downwards.
CAGTTACTGTTGCCTTTCTATCAGCTCCAACCAGTCTGGCCATTCTCCTCTGACCTCTGGCATCCACAAGGCATTTGCGCACACAGAACTGACGCTCACTGGATATTTTCTCATTTCAGACCATTCTCTGTGAACCCTAGAGATGGTTGTGTGTGAAAATCCCATTAGATCAGCAGTTTCTGAAATACTCAGACCAGCCCGTCTGCACCAACAACAACGTTCAAAGTCACTTAAATCACCTTTAAGTTCACGGTTTGAACTGCAGCAGATCGTCTTGACCATGTCTACATGCCTAAATGCATTGAGTTGCTGCCATGTGATTGGCTGATTAATGACCAGTTGGACAGGTGTACCTAATAGAGTGACCAGCGAGTGTATATTGAAGTTAACAGTTTTATTGATGCTATATAAGCATTAAAGACTTTAAGGTTATCTTTCAAATGATTTTAAAAGCTTTTCACAGACAGAGTGACACATAAAGTACCGGAGCTTTTATAAAACACTTATAACACATAATTACAATATAATAAACACAAATATTGAATATACCGTTGCTTTACACCAAACTGGAATGTTCCATTGATAATAATATGTTTGTGTGTATTAAAGCCCTATGAGTAAATATGACATTATCTTTACAGCTTTACCCAGAGCTACAGTGAGTGTAACACCAGACACATCTGTGTTCACTGGAGAGACAGTCAGTCTGAAGTGTGAGATAGAAGAACAATACAGATCATTAAACTGGAGATATCTGTGGTATAAAGACAGAACTGAAGTTTATAAGACTCAACATTACACTGTAAACACAAACACTCTCACTATCAGTTCAGTTACTCAATCTGATCAGAGTCAGTACTCGTGTAAAACAGAGATACATGAACGACCAAAGACTTCATCAAGATCATCTGTTGATCTCATTGTGACGGGTGAGTTTAATATCATCTCATGTGTGTGTGTTAAAGAAACATTATGTCAGTGATCATGTTGTATCAGTGTTTTAGGAGGACCAGAAATATATGGTTTCATTTTCCTTCTATTTCATGATTATTTTGTTTTTGTATCAGTCAAACTCCATTCAGGGTGAACATTATATTCATTCATTTTTATATAATTATTGTTTGTGTTCAACTAAAGATAGGAAGTCGTACATTTAGGATGAAGCAGATGAAGCAGATGAACTCTGAGACTCTTCAGCATCTGAATGTGTTTTATTCTCCTGCAGGATCAAAACCAAAAGCTGAACTCACATCAGATACTGAAGGATCTGTACTGACGGGAAACACAGTGACTCTGAAGTGTCTCATGAATCACTTCACTGGATGGAAGTTTTACTGGTATCAACACACACAGAACACTGAGAAGACGACAACAGATACAAACTCCTACACAATATACAAAGCTTCAGTTTCAGATGGAGGTCAGTTCTGGTGTAGAGCTGGAAGAGGGAATCCAGTCTATTACACAGACTACAGTGATGTGCTGTGGATCAATGTTACAGGTGAGATTTTGAGATGTCATGAGGTCAGTCAGGTGTAGATATTTCATCTTTTCTATGGGTTGTAGTGTCTTAACTCCATGAATACATTTTCTGTCATTATTTGATGTCCCCTTACGCTGTTCCAAACTTACTGTCATCCATGTAACACAAGAGGAGAAATGTTAAAGAATGACTTCAGATGAACTGAAATTTATCAGTTGGACATATTTTTTATGCTTTTTTGTGGCTTTTTTGGATTTAGACTCTCGTTCATGTGTCAGTTTTATAACTCACTTTTTTGTCACCTGGACAAATGCTTTACTTCCTAAACATACAAATAAACAAATTATACTTTGTTATGTTTGTACAGAGAGACCTAAAGCAGTTTTGAGCGTTGAGCCTGACAAACAGCTGTTCTCAGGAGAAACTGTCACTGTGAGATGTGACATACAGACTGAACAAGACACTGAGTGGACATACAGCTGGACTGTAGAGAAATATAACCACCGGAATACAGTCAACCAATGCAAAACACAAGAGTGTAAAATCACAGTTAACCATCAGCACAGCGGTAACTACACGTGTGGAGGAAAGAGAGTAAACGGACAAAACTCTGAGAAGAGTGATGCTGTTACACTGACTGTATCATCATGTGAGTTTATATGTTTGTTCATCATCATTACTGTGAAGAGCTGAAGTGTCACATGTTATTCATGAGAGATTTCTGACTTTCAGATCAACCCAAGACAGTTTTAAGAGTTTCTCCACAGCAGTGGCTGACTGAAGGAGATTCAGTGACTCTGATGTGTGAGGTTAACAGATCCTCTACAGGCTGGACATTCAGCTGGTTCACTAAACACAATCTTTCCTCAGGTAATACCATCTCAGTTAGTTATTTTCTATTGAATATTCCATCTTTAAACCTTAATGTGAAGCACATTTCTCTCTCCAGGTTATGATCTGGTGTCAGACAGCAGTGGAGGATCTAAAGGCAACTACACTGTGAGTTCTGCTGCTCTGAAGCACACAGGAGTTTATATGTGCCGAGCAGAGAGAGGAGATCCAGTCTATCACACACACCACAGCAACACACAACCACTGTGGATCACTGGTGACTTCAACACACACAACTAAACAACAACAAGCTCTTATATCCTTCATTTATTCATTCATCAATAAGCTGTGTTTTTCTTCTCAGGTGTTTCTTCTTCAGTGTCTCTGAACATCAGACCCAACAGAACTCAACACTTCTCATCTGAATCTCTCTCTCTGAGCTGTGAGGATCACAGGAACTCTACTGGATGGACAGTGAGAAGATACACAAACACACTGGAAACTTGTCCATCATCATCATCATCATCGGTCAGATCTACAGGAACAGAATCTACATGTACAATCAGATCTCTCATCACGTCTGACACTGGAGTGTACTGGTGTGAGTCTGAATCTGGACACAAACTTCATCCTGTTAATATCTCAATACACGGTGAGTTTATAATTCTGTATTTAATAGCTTAACACAAAATATTACTATTATTACATTACATTACATTTGTTCCTCTGTTGTGTAGACGGTGATGTGATTCTGGACAGTCCTGTTCATCCTGTGACTGAAGGAGATTCTCTGACTCTTCACTGTATATATCGATATAAAAACCCGTCAAACCTCAGAGCTGAATTCTATAAAGATGGATCAGAGGTGCAGAATCAGACTACAGGAGACACGATGATCATCTCTACAGTCTCAAAGTCACATGAGGGTTTCTACTACTGTAAACACCCAGAGAGAGGAGCGTCTCCAAAGAGCTGGATCTCAGTCACAGGTGATACTGTCCTGTACAAGTATAAACATAAAATATTTCTGCTTTGTATAAGAATACCTCTGTCCAGACTCTTCGTCTCGTGGTCTGAAGGTTGGAGTGGTTGTTGGATTGAGCGTCATGTTTTTCATCATTGTCTTGGTTCTGCTGTGGTGCTACAGAAACAAAAAAGGTTCAAATCTTCTACACTCATAAAATTCAATGTGATGTTTGTGACGTGCCGTCGCGCACAGACAAACCAAGGACAAGTGTCAGATAAGGACTGTTGTAATTTGTTAAAGCAATATCTTCGCCATTTTGTTGGCAAATACAAACTTCACCTTTGATTTGAGGAAGTTCTGTGTATTTTGAATACATGTTTGACATAACGTCTCGGTTACGTCTGTAACCTCCGTTCCCTGATGGAGGGAACGAGACGTTGTGAGAGACTGACTGGGGTTTGATCTTGAGAACCTACCTTCTCCGAGATAATTAATTATAAAACGCCAATGGGCTTGGCGAATGGCACGCACACGCCAGTCTCCGCCCCGTACATACGGGTATAAAGGAAGATGGCGGTGGTCATTCACTCACCCTTTGTACTGAGGAACCTGAGAGGGCACTCCCGTTCACTGCAGTGATTCGGTGTAGCGTTGTGGCATGAAGTCACAACGTCTCGTTCCCTCGATCAGGGAACGGAGGTTACAGACGTAACCGAGACGTTCCCCTTCAGTCGGTCTCTCGGCGTTGTGAGAGACTGACTGGGGATCTATCTTAAACGCCACAGTGCTTGCACCGACATAACGACCTCTAGCGGAGCGACCCTGACTGGGCTTGCGAGTCACAAGAGTGCTACCGCGAGACGTAATCTTCCAGCCACATAGTATTGGTCATACTGAGAAGCCTTTACTGACGGCCTCACAGACAGTGCGTACGCCTCTAGTAGCGAGGAGCTGTCCGGAGCCGAACACTGGGGAAACACTGCTCTCCTCTTAGAAGAGTGTGTTACGGAGGCCACATCCTACCCGGAGGGGAGGTTACATGTGGAGACACTAACATGGTCTCCCCGGCGGGGAGAACAACATGCGGAAAGGTGTTAGCCCGAATAGGGGGACAATCCAGGTGGGATTACCACCGGCGGGGAGGTCACAGATTCACCAGTCGGGAAATCCTGAGTGAGGAATTCAACACACGGGACGACCCAGAGGGGAGTCACTACGTATGGGGCACTAGTCCAAGTACAGGGGTCTGCAGGGATGACTCTACCTATAACGGACCTGGTTCTAACAGACGGCTCCGCTCAGTCTGTTACCAAGTGCAATGCTTAGTGATGGATGGAATGCCTATACTTCGCCCGAGAGGGGAAAGTAGGGAGGCTAAAATAGCGCACTAGTCTCACCTGAGGAGGGGAGAAGGCGCTTTCGCAGGCATACGCCCAAACCAGGAGTCCGTCCTACACGCCGGGGGCGTTGAGGACATGGGCTGCAACTGGTTCCACGCGAAGATTGTAAAACCTTGCGAAGGTACTGGGCGTAGCCCAACCCGCAGCACTGCAGATGTCTGCCAAAGAGTTGCCCTGTGCCAGTGCCCACGAGGAGGCCACACTCCGAGTGGAGTGGGCCCTCACTGCAAGCGGGCACGGGCGATCTTGGGCGATCCTGCAGGTTCACCACCTGGTCCCGGAAGGGAGTGGTGGGAACCTTGGGCACGTAACCGGGGCGGGGTCTCAAGACAACGTGAGAATCGCCGGCCCCGAACTCTAGGCACCCTTGGGACACGGAAAATGCCTGTAGGTCCCCCACCCTCTTGATGGAGGCAAGCGCCGTCAGGAGTGCAGCTTTCATCGACAGATGAGGGAGACTGGCAACTCCGAGGGGCTCGAACAGGGCCGTACCAAGGCCCAGTAGGACCACGTTAAGGTCCCAAGAGGGTACAAAGCGCGGTCGAGGTGGATTCACCCTTCTCGCGCCCTTGAGGAACCTGGTGACCAAGTCGTGCTGACCGAGAGACTTACCCTCCACGAGATCGTGATGTGCGGCAATAGCAGCAACATACACCCTCAGAGTGGAAGGGGAGAGATTACTCTCAAGTCTCTGCTGTAAAAAGGCCAGCACCGACCCGATCGGGCAACTCCGTGGGTCCTCCTCCCGGGGAGGACACCAGGACGAGAAGAGGCGCCACTTATAAGCGTACAACCGCCTAGTGGCAGGGGCTCTAGCCTGCAGAACAGTCTCCCAGACCGCTACCGACAAGCCCCTTAGGGTCTCTTCGTCCCGTCCAGGGGCCAGGCATCGGGTTTCCAGAGGCCCGGGTTGGGGTGCCAAACCGTGCCCTTCCACTGCGACAACAGGTCCTTCGTCAGGGGAATGGGCCAGGGGGAGCCGTTGTCAGATCTACCAGATCCGAGAGCCAGGTCTGGTTGGGCCAGTATGGCGCCACTACCAGAACCTGATGCCCCTCTTACCTGACCTTGCACAGGACCTGTGCAAGGAGGCTCACTGGGGGAAGGCGTACTTCCGCTTGTCCCGCGGCCAACTGTGTGCTAGGGCATCCGCGGGCAATGGGTGGAGTACGGGCAGGCAAACAGGTCCACCTGTGCTTGACCGAACCGCTCCCATATGAGCTGGACTGCGCGGGGACGGAGCCGCCACTCTCTGCGGGGAGTGCCTTGACGAGAGATCTCATCGGCTGTCTGGTTCAGGTAGCCCGGGAGAAACGTGGCCCGCAGGGACTTGGTCACCTGCTGACTCCAGAGGAGGAGGCGTCGGGCGAGTTGCGACAACTGCCGTGAGCGTATGCCGCCCTGGTGATTGATGTACACCACGGCAGTCGTGCTGTCCGACCGGACTAGCACGTGTTTGTCCTGCACGAGGGGCTGGAGCCTCCTCAGTGCCAGATGGACTGCTAGCAACTCTAGGCAGTTGATATGCCACCGCAGTCAGGGTCTAGGTGCCGAAGCACAAGGTCCCTGTGTGCACAACACATCTCGCGAGTGTGCCAAGATAAGCCAATCATCGAGATAGTTTAGCACTCGCACGCCTGGCTCCCTGACAGGCCTGTGGAGACAGGGCCAGACCGAATGGCAGGACCCTGTACTGATATGCCCTTCCCTCGAACGCGAACCGTTGGAACGGCCGGTGTCGGGAAGAATAAAGACGTGAAAGTACGCGTCCTTCAGGTCGATTGCCACGAACCAATCCTGGTGACGTACCGAGCCCAGGATGCGCCTCTGCGTCAGCATTCTGAACGGCAGCTTGTGCAGGTGCTTGTTCAGGCGACGCAGATCCAAAATGGGCCGCAGCCCGCCGCCCTTTATGGGCACGATGAAGTACAGGCTGTAAAACCCGGACGACATCTCGGTTATAGGGACGGGATCGACCACACCCTTCGCCAGAAGGGCGGCGACCTCCCGCCGAAGTACGGAAGCATTCTCTCCTCGCACCGAGGTGTACAGTTCTGTCCTCTCAATCCAGTGTGACGGGCTGGTGCGCTGCCAACCGCCCAAGAACCACGACAACGGGACCAGAGGGACAATCTGCTTCACCGTGCCGGGGGAGGCTGGTTCGGTGGCTGACAGTGCGGTCACCTCGCACAGGGGGGACCCCCCGGGAGGTTGACGGCTCTTAATGTTTACCTGCTTCAGGCGGCCTGACGCAACGTCCGTGGGAGATTGCGGTCGGCGGCCCGATCCATCCAAGACACCGTCTGGACGAGAGTGCTGTGGAGGAAAACCCAGGGGAAATTTCTATCTTTGTGAGTATGTGGGTGCCGGGCCCGGACTTGATGGAGACGCGGCAGGCAGCGTCCTTCCCCGATCCAGTGTTGGAAAGGCCGGGATCGGACCCAATGAAACTTCCCCCAGGTTCGTCCCGTCAGGGCCGCTTAGCAGAACTCTTGGCGGACTGCTGACGGGGGACAGATGCCTTCTTCCGCGGGGCTCGACGTCTCTGGTGGGTCGTCCTATGGGAGGGTCCTGGAACCGGAGGTGCCACCACGGGAGGGCAGGGCTGCTGGGAAGCAGACTGCGGCCGGGAACATGACGACCTGCTGGTGGCCACGTCGCGGCGCGGCAGGATCTGTTTGATCGCCTCGGTCTGCTTCTGAACCGCGGAGAACTGCTGCGCTATGTCCTCCACGGTATCACCAGGTAACAGCCCGGCTTGCGAGATGGGCGCGTCCAGAAGGCTTCGAACAGAGCTTACATGCTCTGGACGGGAGTCTAGGTCGACCCCTCCAAGTGGCAGCTGTCTGCGGGCACAAGTGGCCCGCGACTGCACACTCCACCCGGGGGACGTCAACGTAGCCTCTAGCCGCTCCTCCATTCAGGAAAGCCACAGCCGCCGAGCCCTCCTGCCTGGTACGCGCCGAAAAGGGCGCATTCCAAGACTTGGAGAGCTCTTTATGCACCTCCGGGAAGAACGGCACCGGGGCGGGGCGCGGTTTTTGGCCACGCCCCGTTCCCAGAAACTATGCATTCAGCAGCGAGCGTTTCGGGGAGGGTGGAGCCATACACTGCAACCCAATGCACGCGGCTGCCCGAGAGAGCATAGCCGACATCTCAGCGTCAGTCTCCTCCGGCACTCGACTGCCTGACCACAGGAGATCAGAGGAGTCTTCCGCATCAGATGCCAGCAGGCAGCTGTCCGATGCAGCGACAGAAATGGAGTCATCATCCCTATACGGAGTCGTTCCACTATGAGACGGCCGTCTGCCGCTCGTAGGGGACGAACCAGGTGAGCGTGCAGGGGTATGGACGGTCTGCGAGCATGAAGCTGACGGAGCGACATCCATGGGAGTCCCCAAATCACCCTCGCCGCTCGCCAAAGCGAAGACGCCTGGGAGGCAGACGGGGTGGTTGCCCCAAGCAAGTGACGCAGGTATCATGGCCGTCAGACTCCGGGATGAGTCTATCGCATGCTCGTAGCCGGAGGGACTTACCTCTTAAGGTCTGTAGCCTTCTGCCGAAACGCCCAAGGGAAGTTCACCGAAAGGAGAGGTCCGCTGCTCCGCGTCGTAAATCCAGCAGGTAAAATCAGTCTCGAAGCCGAGTATCGCGTGTAGCATGTAGCAAACACACAGGTTCCGAAGAACAAAGGGTGAGTGAATGACCGCCGCCATCTTCCTTTATACCCGTATGTACGGGGCGGAGACTGGCGTGCGCGTGCCATTCGCCAAGCCCATTGGCGTTTTATAATTAATTATCTCCGAGAAGGTAGGTTCTCAAGATCAAACCCCAGTCAGTCTCTCACAACGTCGAGAGACCGACTGAAGGGGAACAGTGTTTTTACAACTTTATTTTCTTCTTCTGTGGGTTTGTGTAGGTAAAGTCTCTGAGTCTTCCTCTTGTGTCAGTGCACAGCAGAACATCAGTCAGACATCAGATCAGAAACAAAGTGAAGACACCCCACTGCAGTTTGGTCAGTCAACATCAACTTATGGTCACTGACACAAATCTTTTAAACAATTGAAACATTGTTAAACATTATTACTTTAAAAAGTTACTTTTGTAAGATGTAAAGCTTTGACAAATGGTTTCTTACTCTTTTAACAGAAGATGCTCATATTTATGACTCGGTTGATGCAGCAGATAATAGAAACTCAAGCACAGGTAACATCATGATGTCATTTGATGTATTTCATCTCATGACAGTGAAACAGTTTTAAAGGTTTTAATTGTGAAATCATGTTTCTTTGGCAGTGACTGTGAGCGGTGATGTGCTGTATTCACAGGTCGACATCAAGAAAAAGAAACACAAGAGCAAAGGTAGAAAGAACCAGAAGAGTTTAATGAAACACTGTGAAGATAAAAGTCTTCATCACGTCTTTATTCTTTATTGTAGATAATGTGACTGGAGCAGCTGATCTCACCTATGCTGACATTGAATTGAAGCCTAAGAAAGAAGTGAAGAAAAAGAAAGAGAAGAAAGGTAAAGCAAAAACCATCCGATTTTCAAAATGTTTTTAGGTATTTTATTAACACTTGTTTGTCTTTTATTGTAGCTCTCTGTAGAGCAGCTTGGAATAAGATTTCTGATTGTTTATTTCAGATGTTTTCATAGTACAACACTAAACAAGAAGTTCATATTGAGTCACTTATAGTTTAGACAACACTCCTCAGAGCTGAACTTGTTTTTAATGGGGTTTCATAACTTTGTGTCAGTTTTAAGGAATAAGAGTGAAAGTGGCGACACTGAAGTCTCAACTGAATAAAAAGAATCTCAGTATCTAATGATGTTTCTACTTTCATTTGTTGTTTCAGATATTTCTTCTGGATTGAATGATGTGATTTATGCTCAGATTAAATAAAACAACCAGAGGAGAAAGACATCAATACATCACAGTAGATGCTTGATAATCTTTCTTTTTTAATAGCCACATGTTTTCTGTCATGACCACTCGTGCAGTGATTTACTGTGGATTCAGTTCATTGGCTGGAGACACATGTACGACATGTATGAGTGACTCTTCTATGTAATCTGGTGGAGACAGAAGACAACATTTAGTCAATCATATCAATCATATGCTTGAATATTTCAGTTTATAACCTGTTTGTATAAATCTTGAAAAAAATACTTTTATATAATAGTTATATTTTTGTTTTGTGATAATCACAATTAGTGAACAGTTTTATAAGATGTTTTTAATAATGTAAAACATGTCGGCATATTCTGTTCAGTTCTATACTGTATGTGTTCTGTGCATTTGGTGCACATATTGACATCCAAGTTTCTTCCAATATTGATGCTTGCACTTATTCTCACCTTGGATTTTTATGAGAATAAATCAAATTAAACACCACCTGTGTATCTGTGTATTGTGTTTAAGTGACTGTGAATTGCAGTCATGCACAGTTTCATGTATTTGCTCAACTTTTACATTTACATACAAGTATCTTACAACACTTTTAAAGATCGTTCTGATATTTCAGCAACAGTGAGGTAATATGTAAATATAACAAATTCAATATTTAAGACATTGGCATTCAATTCTTAATAACATTTATCACTTGAAATATGTTATTGAAACTGTTTTGAAGAATTTAAAGGTTTTGGATATTTCAGTAGAAGTTGACTATGATCTGTATGGTGAGTCGATGTCCAGTGATGTTAACCAAGATGACCATTGAGAGAAGAGAACCACACTTACTGAACTTTAAGGAACTTTTGGAAAGGTATGTGTTCATCTACACTCTCCGCTTAATATTGAAGTCATATTAAAGCCTTAATGGACAGCAGGTCATGTTCAGTTTAATATTTATTCAAGGATTATATTAACATGTCAGCTCATACACAGATCTGGTGTATTAAATAAGGGAAATTAAATAAGAAAACAGCAGCACAGCTTGTATATCTGGTTTTTGATAGTTTTGGTTCACGGTGTGGTGTGAACATTACGCTACTGTATGTGAAGTGTGTGCCTTACAAACATCCTGATACAGACAAATGAAAACGTTTGATAGAATTCTCAGTTATAATGTTAAGTGTTAAATAAAGGATTATGATGTGCTTGATTTTCTTCAGAACTGATGGTGTATTTGATTTGGGTCCATTGATCCACATGCTGCTTTCTAATAATATAAAACACTGACTTTTGTTCATTCCTTTCATATAAAATCCTTCACGCGTTCCTTTACTTCATCTAATTTATTAATTTTTACAGTATGTAAAAATACTGTACATTACTTATACACTTTATTTGTATTTATTATGTCTTAATCATTTTGTCTATGTCATCAATTCAAAGGGTTCACGTGATTTAATATATTAAGCTTTGAAAAATAAGGACAAACCAATATAAAATATATCTCTGAAAGAAAAGTTGGATCTGAACGGGTTCATTCGTATAATTAAATGTATTGGGATCTCGATACATGGCTAGAATTTGTCAATTTTATTCCAGAAGCTGTTGTGACTTCTGTCTTGTCTGGTCGCTGTCTGACACTAGAGGTGTGTTGATGTTTTGTTGAGCACGTGCTCGCCGTTGTTTGACGGCAGGTCACGTGCTCAGTGTCTACGTCATTCACCCCGCCCTTGTGTTTCCCTGTTAGGGTTTTCCCCTCACTGGTGATTCACTTAGTTTTCACTCGCGCACCTGCTGCCCATTTTCCCCTTAGCTCATTCATTCCAGTTATCATTTCACAGCGGTTCCCTATTTTTTGTTTCTCTCGTCCTGTGTCTGACCGTTGCATGTTAGTGCCAGCTCAGACTGCCTTAGGTCTAGTGCGTCTAGCCTAAAATAAACATTCTTTGCCACAGCCACAGCCCACAGCCAACAGCCAACAGCCACAGCCCAAACCCACAGCCCATAGCCCACAGCCACAGCCCAAACCCACAGCCCACAGCCACAGATCTGAAGACCTTACCTCGTCTCCTGTGCTCCGCGTAGAGCTGTTTTCATTTGTAGTCTCCTCTGCCCTGTCACTCCCGTCAATAGTTTCCTGCTGGTGTCCTGGACCGCACAAATGAAATGCAGATGAACTTATCGTGTTAGATAAGAATGTTCTGAACAAAGAAGTTTGTTTTGGCTCTTTTGCCTCCTTGTCTCTGGAACGTAAAGTTTTTTGTTTCAAAATCAACAATTGTGAAAGTGCCGATGTGGCAAAATATTCCAGGTTTCTTCAATCATTTATCTTCTTTATATTAAAGGGATACTTCACCCAAAAATCTCAACTTCAAGTTGATCCAAATGTTTATAAATTTCTTTGGACTGAAGAACACAGAGAAAGATATTTGGAAGGATGCTGATAACCAAACAGATCTCAACACCCATTGACTCCCATAGTAGAAAAAACAAAACAAAAAAATAACTAACTAACCCTCTCTTCTCTCAACAGGTAGTGGTCTAGCTTTTGTTGAAACTAGTCACTTTGTATTAGCACATATCATACTGTTGCTCTTTTATGACATCGCTTATTGCTCCCTGAACTCTTTGAAAGTGCTTTGGATAAAAGCGTCTGCTAAATGACTAAATGTAAATGTAATGGTAGTCAAAGTTCCTCAGAACAGTTTGCTGTCCTGCATTCTTTAAAATATCGCTGTCAGTCAGCCAAATGTATGCTGACGATACAGTAATTTATGCATCAGCTAGGACACCAACTAAAGTAGCAGAGACCCTCTGCAGAGACCCTAACCAAGGAAATGGAGGGTGTATCCCAGTGGCTTAAAGAAAATCATCTGACGCTTAACGTCAAAAAGACGGTATCTATGTGCTTCTCAATTAGTGGAAAAGCTAAATGTACTATTAAATTAGATCAAGAAGCCATAGAGGAAGTTGAGGAATTTACATTTCTAGGTATTATTCTGGATTCCCAACTCAAATTTAATAAACACATTAACAAACTCTTTAAGACTGTCTGGACAAACCTGAATTGTTTTAAATTGATTATAGGCATCATATGCCTAGCAAGGCAGCTTTGCTGTTTTTTCATGCTATGATACTTTCCCATTTATCTTATTGTGTTACTGTATGGGGCCAAGCATCCCAGACATCGGTCAAACCCATCATATCATTATACAAACAGGCACTGAAAATAATGGATCAGAAACCAATCATGTGGCAACACTGTTTGATTGTACAGAAATATAAGCTTTAAAATTTTGTACGTTTTATTAAGTTATCTTTTCTTAAATTAATAATTTAGCTCCAGCCGTACTCTGTCCTTATGTGACAAAAATAAACACAAGAAGAGTGGCCACTAGGAGAGCAGTGGGTGGCAACTGCATAGCAGAGGGAAGCAAAACTACTTTTGGCCAGTCAAGTTTTTCTGTAATAGGGACTCATTTTTGGAATGATTTACCAACGGACTTAAAAACAGAAACCGACCTGAAAACATTTAATAGGAAAGTGAAACACTGGCTGAAAGAAAATCAAACATGTTGCCACTGAGGAATTCTGTTTGTAATGCATTGTCTGTACCGTGTGCCTAAGTGATGTGTTTTTTGCGCAATGTGTTTGTGATTGTGTAAAATGTTAATGTTTGTGCTTATAAACTATTTGTTGTGTGAATGTGTACATTTTTACACTATGTTGTGGTGATCCACAAGCAAAGAGACATTCACCAAGGGACTGTTCCTTTAAGGGGGTGGTTTTGTGTTCGTTACGTAGTTCCGGGTTTACCGGTGTGTAGTTGTTTACTCTGACTCGCTGTTCGTTTTATTGTTTTAAGTGGAGAGTAAAGTTGACTCGACGCATCTCCGTCTCCTTTCCTTATTTATCATACTCCACAATTGGTGACCCTGACTCGAGTCGGATACGGCGGAATTATGTCCCACAACGACGGCAGTGAAAACGCCGCGGCTAGCGGCGCGGCTAATGGCGGTGTCGTCTACGCTACCACCATCAAATTACCGGACTTTTGGCAGCAAAACCCACGGCCGTGGTTTCAGCACATCGAAGTACAGTTCCAGCTGAGAGGAATAACTCAGGACGTGACGAAGTATTTCCACGTAGTAGCGGCTTTAGATGCCTCGACGACGGCCAGGGCTATGGCGCTGTTAGAGGCACCTCCGGTTGACGGCAAGTACGACGCACTCAAAGCCTTCCTATTGCAACTCTTTGAACTGTCGGAGCTGGAAAAAGCAGATCGCCTGCTGTCCCTGAATGGCCTGGGCGACGGCAAGCCGTCAGAGTTGATGGAGAGAATGCTGGCTGTGCTGGGCACAGCGGATCCCTCATTCCTTTTCGCCCACATATTCCTGCGGCAGCTTCCAGCACCGGTGCGCACTGCGCTGGCCAGTTCCTCCCTCCCTTCCTCCAGAAACTACCGGGCGCTGGCTGTGGAGGCAGACAGGATTTTCCTCGCCAACCGGCAGCAGTTTGTCCATTCGCTGCTACCCCACCACCACACGTCTACCCCTTTTCCCCCCCCAGAGGATGACCTGGACACCGCAGCCGCTGTGACAGCTCGCCGACAGCGTGAGGATGGGTTGTGTTATTACCATTCTAGGTTTGGGGCCAAGGCCAAGCAGTGTCGCCAACCATGCAGTTTTGCAGCCCAGGGAAAAGCCAGGGCCGGCGCTCATTAGCAGCTATGGGCGCTGGCCGTGAATGCAAGCTGTTATTCATCACCGACACCTTGTCTGGCCGGCGGCTGCTGGTCGACTCTGGGGCTCAACGCAGCATATTGCCGGCAACTCCTGTGGACACTATGGCTGGCGGGCATGGCCCCCCGATGGACGCTGCTAACGGCACGCCTATTCGTACCTATGGCACGAGGTATGTGGAAGTGTGTTTTGGCGGGCGACGTTTCGGCTGGGATTTCGTCATGGCTGCTGTATCTACGTCACTCCTGGGGGCAGATTTCCTCTGCGCTTACAGACTGTTGGTGGATGTTACAAACTGCCGCCTTATCGACGCCCTCTCTTTTGCTTCGTACCCCTGCACGCTGGGAGGGGTGGGGGCACTCTGTCTGGCGAATACACTTGCTACCGGGGACCCGTATCAACGCCTGCTTGCTGAGTTCCCTGACATTACCACGCCCACATTTTCATCAGCGGTGGCTAAGCATGGCGTGGAGCATTACATCACCACGGTTGGCCCCCCAGTCTACGCACGAGCACGGCGCCTCGACTCTGCCAAGCTTGCGATCGCCAGGGAGGAGTTCACTACCATGGAGCACCTCGGCATCGTGCGCCGCTCCAACAGCCCGTGGGCCTCCCCCCTACACATGGTGAGCAAGGCTGCTGGTGGTTGGCGTCCTTGTGGAGATTTCCGTCGCCTGAACAATGCCACCGCCCCCGACCGGTACCCTGTGCCTCACATACAGGATTTCTCTGCCCACCTAGCCGGTGCCACTATCTTTTCGAAGGTTGACCTGGTGCGTGGTTACCATCAGGTGCCAGTCCACACGCAGGATGTCCCCAAGACAGCAGTCATTACCCCCTTTGGCCTTTTCGAATTCCTTCGGATGCCTTTCGGCCTCAAGGGTGCAGCGCAGACGTTTCAGCGCCTCATGGACTCTGTGTTGCGGGATATGCCGTTCCTATTTGTTTACCTGGACGACATTCTGGTGGCAAGCGCGTCCGTGGACGACCACCGGGCTCATCTTCGACAGCTGTTCGGCCGGCTCGAGGAGCACGGTCTCATCATCAACCCAGCCAAGTGCGAGTTTGGCCGGTCCTCCATCACCTTCCTCGGCCACCATGTCACCCCCCAGGGGGCTGTTCCCCTCCCTGCCAAGGTGGAAGCCGTCGCCAAGTTTCCATGCCCGCGCACAGTGAAGTCCCTGCAGGAGTTCCTGGGTATGGTGAATTTCTACAACCGTTTCCTCCCCCATGCGGCCCAACTTATGCGACCCTTGTACGCCGCCTTGCGGGGTGGGAGGCCTGCCGACGTGTTGGCTTGGTCCCCAGAGATGATGGAGGCTTTTGATGCTGCCAAAACTGCGCTGGCCAACGCTGCTCTGCTTGCGCATCCCTCTCCAACTGCCCCAGTTGCGCTTACTACAGACGCCTCTGATTATGCCGTGGGGGCTGTGTGTGAACAGTGGGTGGGCGGAGCCTGGCAGCCGCTGGCCTTTTTCAGCAGGAAGCTCCGTGACAATGAGAGGAAGTACAGTGCTTTCGACAGGGAGCTCCTGGGGCTTTTCCTCGCCACCCGTCATTTCCGTTTCCTGTTGGAGGGCCGGCGTTTCACGGCTTTTGTTGACCACAAACCGCTGACGTTTGCTATGGCCAAGACTTCTGAACCATGGTCTGGTCGACAACAGCGTCAACTCTCTGCTATCTCAGAGTTCACTACTGACATTCAGCACGTGGCCGGTAAAGACAATTTTGTTGCCGACTGCCTCTCCCGGGCAGTTGCTGGGTCTGTCCATTTGGGCCTTGACTATGCTGCTATGGCTGCGGACCAGACTGCGGACTCAGAGGTGCAAGCCTACAGGACGACCCCTACAGCGTTGCTCCTGGAAGATGTGGTTTTTGACACTGCCAACACTACACTCCTCTGCGACGTCTCTACTGGCCAACCGCGCCCTATGGTACCTGCTGGCTGGAAGCGTAAGGTTTTTGATGCCATCCACGGCCTCTCCCACCCGGGGGTGAAGGCCTCTACTAGGCTGGTGGGGGCTAAGTTCGTTTGGCCGGGTCTGCGGAGGGATGTCAGGGCCTGGGCGGCTGCCTGTGTGGCGTGCCAGCGCGCGAAGGTGACTCGTCATACCAAGGCCCCCTTGGCGACCTTCAAAGTGCCGGAGCGGCGTTTTGATCATGTGAATGTGGACCTAGTGGGCCCACTTTCCCCCTCTCGTGGTTACACCTACCTCCTCACCATGGTGGACAGGACCACCAGGTGGCCTGAAGTGGTTCCCCTGTCCTCTACTACCTCAGCTGATGTCGCTCGGGCGTTCGTTATGGCTTGGGTGGCCCGTTTCGGTACACCATCCGACCTCTCCTCGGATCGAGGTCCACAGTTTACATCGGAGCTGTGGACGGCGGTCGCTGAGGTCCTGGGGGTGAAAGTCCACCGTACCACTGCTTATAACCCACAGAGCAACGGCCTTTGCGAGCGGTTTCATCGGGACATGAAGGCCGCGTTACGGGCCAGCCTTACAGGTTGCGACTGGGCTGACCGCCTCCCCTGGGTGATGCTTGGCCTTCGCTCCGCCCCCAAGGAAGATCTTCAAGCCTCGTCCGCTGAGCTAGTGTATGGCCAGCCTCTGCGAGTTCCGGGGGAGTTTCTTCCAGATGCAACGGCTCCTTGGTCAGTGGCCTCTCAGCGGGCTGTGTCCCGGGGCATTGCCGATGCTTTCGTGCCTATTCCTACGTCTCGCCATGGTCTTCCCCAGTCCTACGTCCCCAAGGATTTGCCCTCCGCCAAGTACGTTTTTATTCGCCACGATGGCCATCGTACCCCGCTGCGGCCCCCCTACGATGGGCCCTTCCGTGTCCTGGTGGGGGGGTCTAAGAACTTCGTTGTGGATATGGGGGGTAGACCTGAGCGGGTGGCTATAGACCGTCTCAAGCCTGCTCATGTGGATGTTGGCGAACCCCTTCAGCTGGCCCAACCCCCACGGCGAGGGCGCCCCCCTGCGGCAACCTCAAAACCTGCCCTACCCCTTGCCTTACCCTCCCCGGTTAAGCGTAGCCGTTATGGCCGCTTGGTCCGCCCCCCGCTGCGTTGACTTTTTTTTTTTTTTTTAGGCTGTGTTGTACTTGGTTTCGGGCCTGTTCTGTCTATGTTTGTGTGGGTGAATTCTGGGGGGGCCTGTGTGGTGATCCACAAGCAAAGAGACATTCACCAAGGGACTGTTCCTTTAAGGGGGTGGTTTTGTGTTCGTTACGTAGTTCCGGGTTTACCGGTGTGTAGTTGTTTACTCTGACTCGCTGTTCGTTTTATTGTTTTAAGTGGAGAGTAAAGTTGACTCGACGCATCTCCGTCTCCTGTCTCCTTATTTATCATACTCCACAATGTAGTTTTTTATAATAAATATATTTGGATTATGTTTTTAGAAAGGTTTGACCAGGGACTGGGGTTGCAAATTAGCTTATTGGCTAGAAACCTTTTACACATATTTTTATTGTTTTGTCTATGATAATTATGTATGTAATAATGTGCGCTGCATTGTCCCTGACAAATAAATGGAAAAATAATTCTGTTTGGTTATAAGCATCTTTCAAATATCTCTCTCCGTGTTCATCAGAAATAATGTGTTAAAGACAATTGCTAAGTTAAACAAATCTTTTGGGGAAGTCAGTGATATGGTTTTGTGGATGGTTTCTGGTAACCCATGTCAAGTCTTTAGTATTCCTTTTTTGTCCAAGATTTGGTTTTGGTTCCTCTCTCAATAAAGCTCGATGAGATGGCTTTGTCTTTTTTTCTTGTTGGGCAGAATATGAAAGTAACCGCTCATCTCTTCACAACAGGCCACAATCAGCTGTCAATCATCTCTGCAAAATAAAAGTGTCACAAACTGAAGATTAAAATCTACATTCATGAGGTTAGAGATTCAGAAAATGCTTCATATCAGCAATAGTTTTACTGATACTTGCCCTTTAAGAAAGTTTCATTGAAAGATAAATATGTGACTCTTCTGTAAAGCTGTTTGAAAACTTGTAAAGAGCTTTGCAAATGAAAATGTGACATTGGTGTTAAGCCACTTTTGTGTTCTG
Source organism: Barbatula barbatula (assembly GCA_037178815.1). Taxonomy (NCBI): domain Eukaryota; kingdom Metazoa; phylum Chordata; class Actinopteri; order Cypriniformes; family Nemacheilidae; genus Barbatula; species Barbatula barbatula. The sequence goes on along the minus strand of JAXOFQ010000029.1, from coordinate 155,668 downwards.
ACAATAAATCTATAAATATATCAGACCACAAAAGTTTAGCATAAAACACGTATGATGTTCAGATGAGACGTGTTAACCGCAAGTTGTGAGCGTCATTTCACACTAAAGATGCAGCAGTTTGATATTTATAGACATGTTCATCTGTTTTTTTATACTTCCTCTTTCTGTATCTTTGCCTCTTAGTTTTATATTAACTGTAGTGTAAATAGATTTGTGTTTGTCAAATAAATCTAATAGCAGTGACTTCTGAAATGTGCTTTTTGTTAAGTATTTCACTAAATCTGCAGAAGCACATCATCTCCACACAAAGCATCAAAGCATCAGAACTCACTTTCATAAAATGTGAGATGAATGAAACTTCCTGGAAGTGTTGAGCTGGTTGCTGTGATGTTCTCAGCTGTTGCTCACTGAGTCTGTCAGTAGAAGACTCCAGATGTTATTCTGATGTTCAGATATAGCTCATCTTCACAGGTGCATGTGTAGCCCATCACTGACACTCAGCACCATCAGTGTATTTCACATGACTGAATGAGGTTTTGGTTTGTTTTATTTCTGTTCTGTTGTATTAAGCTGTGTGTGTTCAAGAGAGCAGCTGTTCGCAAATCTTTACTAATATTATTACTATTAACATTATTATGTGCAGTTAATGACACATGAATGATTTACTCCATTTGACACTGCAAACACACATTGGTGTAGAAATACATGTATGTCAGTTTGATGTTTCATTTTTAGCCTAGATGTTTTTCTATGGCATTGATGTGGTTCATGGTGTTATAGAGGAAGTGTTTGAGCAGTGGCGGTTCTAGACAAAATTTACTAGGGGGGCCAAGGAGGGGCCAGTGTTTAACCAGAGGGGCAAGAGTGAGTGCAGGTGCAAAAGAGGTAGGGCCATAAAAAAAAATGCATTCAGGGTACAACAATATGCCATTTCCTATTGTGGACAGTTGAGTCCACACTTAACTTGGCATAACAATGCTGGATCAATTATACTAGTTTGGCCTGAGCTCAGCTTTCTGTCCCCCATCAAAGTGGTTGGGAATATATTCAAGATGGGCTGTACTGGTACATCATTCTTGGACTTAATGATATCTGTAGAAAGATGTACAGTAAACACACATTTATTTACTTATGCATGTATATCGACATTTCAATTTATAAGCCAAGTATTTACTTAAAAAAATAAACATTAGAGTCATATTGTCACAAAAAGGAATTTACAGCAGAAAGCACTATTTTAAGGACCCACAGTAGACCAACATGATAACAATATGATAACAACATGATAACGTTTCATGATAACTATATGAAGAAAAAGAACTTAGGGGCGTGCATTACATTTCTTTGCCTATTATGGGAGCATGTGTGCAATATATGTACACAATAAAGGATACAACTTTGTGAATATAACATGTAATGCAATTTTTGTCTTCATTTATAAATATTGTATATGTATTAGCCATTCATGGTCAATGCATATGTTGCAGTATATTGAAAAAAATAAGCACTAGTTTCCCATATATGGAAATTCATTATGTAATATATCGCATTACATTTTGAAGTATATTCCCACATATTTTTGTTCCGTAAGGGCATTGTGTAGACCTAGTAGCAAGGATACTGACATTTAGATATTCGCTTCTGCTTCAGTAAGTTTGCTTATGTATCTCCCGGCTCTATGCCTTGACATATTACCTTTTTGTCGTAGCGACGTTTGTTCCTCTGGTGATTCTTCAGTGCTGACTCAGAAGCAAGTAGGTAGGCATTCTGAAGATCGTTTTTCAGAGTTTCGACATATTTTTGATACGTCTGAGCTTCTTCCTGCCCAGAAACTGTCCCGAAGCACACATCGATTGGCAGACGTGCTTCTCTCCCAAACAAGAAAAAGTAGGGCTAGTATCCCGTGGCCTCATTTTTAGTGCAATTGTACGCATGCACCAACCTGCTGATGTGCTGACTCCACTTGTGCTTTTCTGCAGCTTCCAGGGTTCCTAGCATAGAGAGCAGTGTCCGGTTGAAACGTTCGGGCTGCGGATCTCCTTGCGGGTGGTAAGGTGTAGTTCTTGATTTTTCAATCCCAAGCATACCCAACAGTTCTTTAATCAGCTTGCTCTCAAAGTCTCTCCCTTGATCCGAGTGTATACGGGCTGGCAATCCGTAATACACAAAGAACTTTTCCCAGAGGACCTTTGCAACGGTTGACGCTTTTTGATCTTTAGTTGCGTAGGCTTGAGCATAACGGGTGAAATGGTCAGTGACAACCAAGACATTAGCGACTCCTCTGGAATCTGGCTCTATCGATAAGAAATCAATGCACACCAATTCCAATGGTCCACTACTAGTGATATTGTTTAAAGGCGCACACTTCTGAGGTGGTGTCTTTCTAGCAATGCATCTACCACAGGCTTTCACATATGTTTCAATCACTGACGTCATCCGAGGCCAGTAGAATCTATCCTTCAGCAACTCTGTGGTCCGCTCAATGCCCAGGTGTCCATTGTCATCATGTAAAGACTGCAGTACTGTTGGTGGAACTGTTCAGGTAAAACAAGTTGTTGTTTTTTCTCACCACCAGGACTATTGGATACCCTGTACAGCAGCTTTTTCTGAATGACCAGCTTTGATCCTTGTCTTTGCAGAAGACCCAGCTGAGTGTTGGAAGAGTGACTCAACATATGCATCTTTCCATGTTCTAATGCAAACTTTACTGGTCCCACGACTGGATCCTTATCTTGGGCCATCTTCAGCTCTGTGTAAGTTGCTTTAAATGTCCCAACTCAAGCTGTGCAAGACAAGTGTAAGCAGGTGGAACACTCACTGAATCAGGGCCTAACTGATCAATCAGTCTTGTAGACGTTTCTGTAGTTTGATGACCCACCACCATTTGACAGATAGCTTTTACTCCAGGCTGAGGTATTTCTGTCCACTCACACCTAGGCTCCTCATCAAGTGGATAACGAGATAACACATCAGCATCTACATTATGACGTCCTGGCTTGTACTGCAAACTAAAGTCATAAGTGGCCAATGCCGCCAACCAATGATGTCCAGTTGCATTTAACTTAGCTGTTGTGAGGACATACGTGAGTGGGTTGTTGTCAGTTCTCACGATGAATTTCACACCATAGAGATAATCATGAAATTTATCTACCACCGCCCACTTCAATGCCAAGAATTCAAGTTGATGAGTAGGGTATCTTTCCTCTGTTGTGCTCAGTCTTCTACTGGCATATGCTACTGGTCGGAGCCCTTCAGGATACTCTTGATTCAATACCGCTCGCAAACCATTCCCACTTGCATCAATGTGTAGAACATAGGCCTTATTGGGATCTGCGAACGCAAGAACAGGGGCTTGCGTAAGACACTGGAGGATGCACTCGAAAGCATTGGTGCAATCGTTACTCCATCGCTCACCAAATGGCTCTGACACCTTGAAGTACCCTCTTTCTGGTTTACTCTTTAGATCTCTTCTGGCTGGTGGATACCCTTTAGTGAGTTCTGTCAGAGGTCGTACTATTGCAGAGTAGTTTTTGACAAACCTCCTGTAGAATCCACAAAAACCCAGGAATGATCTTAAGGATTTCACATCTGTAGGCATCTTCCACTCAGTAACAGCTTTGATCTTCTCAGGATCAGGGGCAACGCCATCGGCAGAGACAATATGCCCCACATACTTGACTTGAGACATACAGAGCTGGCACTTGTCCACAAAGACTTTCAATCCATACTCCTCCAGCCGATCCAGAACTTTCAAAAGCCTTCGTTCATGTTCTTCAAGTGTAGAACCAAAGACAATGATATCATCCAGGTACACGATCACCTCTAGCAAATGCATGTCTCCCATGGCACGCTCCATGAGCCTTTGGAATGTAGCAGGTGCTCCGCTGACTCCTTGTGGCATCCTTTCAAACTCGTAAAAACCCAAGGGGCATATGAACGCAGTCTTCTCCTTATCCTCATCAGCCATGGCAATTTGGTAGTTGCCGCTTCTAAGATCGAGGACGGAAAACCACTTACTGCCAGCCAAACAATCCAAAGCATCACCTATACGAGGGGTAGTGTACTGGTCTGGATAAGTTCGACTGTTGAGTGTACGATAATCGATGCACATACAGATCTTTAAGGTGACGACGAACATCATCAATGTCTGCAGGCGCAATACGTTGTGACCTCTCTCGAAACGGTCTTGAGTCACTCAGACGGATTTTATGCTTCCTGTCCTTGGTTAATCCCACATCCCACTCTTCAAGGGAGAACACATTTCCTCTTTCCGAAAGCTTTTGGCGAAGATGATCTTCCCACTCCGTTGGAATAGATGACTTTGTGAAATCAAAAAACTTTGGGTCAATTCTCTTTGGTTCTTTGTGTGTATCAGCCACTGCCGTAACCATATCTGTGGGGAACAGATGAGCTATAACTGTTCCAGCGGGTATGGTTATCTCTCTGGCGGTTTCATTCTTAATTAGCACTTTGCACTTGTTCTCATTTACAGCTGAAAAGGGAAACACAAGAGGAGGAATGAACAATCCCACTGGCAGCACGTCATCTGTAACGGTTTCTAAAACAAAGATGTCTTTCTCCAGTGGTGTTTCTGACTCCAATTCAAAGACTGTACACATTTCACCTTTTGATGGAATCTTGCACGGACCTGGACCCATCCACTTTACATAGGTATGTCAATGGTCTTCCCATCTGTAGTTTTCCGAGGCATCTCAAACTCAAGATTGTCAAACTGAATTCTCAACGTGCGTGCAATCTCTGTTTCCTGACCAGACGTACAATGTTGAAGCAACCGCTGGAAAAATCTTGCATTGGTCCCTATGATCACAGGCACTTGTTCGGGACCATCAGGTTCAGGACACACCAACGCAAGGATTTGCACATTTGTCTCTTCCATTCCCATCACCGAAGCAGGAAAAGACACGTCTATAAGCACATATCCTGTGTAAGGGTAACTGGCATGGCTGAGGCCCCAAATAGACAAACCTGAAAGTGGCTGAATTGGCACAGAGGACAGGTTTTTGGAATACCATGACTCAAAAAGTATAGTGACCTGAGATCCACTATCTAGCAAGGCTTGACTGGATTGTCCATTGACTTTCACAGGGATGGTCAGAGATGGACCCACTAACCCACTTGGAATTTTACTCTTCTCCTGCACAGTTGCCTGACTTTCTCGGGAGAAACTGATCTTGTCACCAGTGGTGTCACCATCCACCAATGTCACCATCCTGATCTGTTTTCTCAGCTTTTGCCTTTCGAAGTGACAGCACAAGTTTCTGTATTACTAGACTATGGTTTTCAGGAGCTTTGCACCTTGGTGCAATGTGTCCATCCTCTCCACATCTGTAACAGAAGTAATCCTCTTTAACTTTTCCTACTCTCGGTTTTACATAAGATTCCTGAGGATCTTGTAATTGAGTGTGTTTTGTGACTTGGGGTGATTGTCTGACACTTAGTGATGTTAGTTGCTCCTCTAGCCTCTGAACCTGTTTCTTTAATGCGAGCACTTCCGGTGAAAGGTCACTCTCCCTCTTGCTCATCACTTCTCTTGACTCTCTTTCAGCTACTGGCACTTTTGTAGGGCTTTCAGCTACCTGCATCCGCAAATCCTGGATCTCAGCCTGTAACTCTCTCACAGCAAAGTTAGTCATCTTCTGTCGCGGCCTGGGGACAGGTTTTGCAGTCACCCCCAAACTGTGCCGGGCGGCTTCACTCTTCTCTTCTTCCCTTATTTCATTCAAAAGAGCAAGGAAATCAGGTGGATCTTCTCGTCTCTCCCGCAATCTCAGCTGAAGTAATAGCAGGTCTGATTCTACAGCTCCTCTTATCAACTGCTCCACTCTTGCCTTGTCTGCACTTCCTCTTGACGATAAACCGCCTTTCTTCACCAATTTGGTAAGGGCTTTCTCTAGTCGCATCAGAAAATCAGAGAGAGTTTCCCCAGGATCCTGCCTCAGTAACCTGAACGCGAAGTACAAATCTTCAGCTGACTCTGAAGTTCCAAAAGCACCCTCCAGGGCTTCTAAGTACTTTAAAGAAGTTGCATCAGCGTTGGAGAATCTGACCGCCTTCACTACCTCCAATGCAGAACCCCGCAAGCTTTCAATGATACGTCTGCGTTTTTCCTTGTCTGAGCAGTCGCACTCCATAACCATCATCCTGGCTTGATCCATCCAGCTCTCCAAAGCTTCTTCTCCACCAGGAGTCGGAACGGTTCCTGAAAAAGTTCTTAAACGTCTGTATGCACTAACTGGTTTAGAGGTATTTTCCAGCAAGTCGCTCACAGCACGAATTATGGATTCTGGAGTCCCTGACTCTGGGCTAGACGATGAGAACATAGCTCGAAGATCAAGTAGAGACTTTCCTTCTTTTACCAACAAATCTGCTAGTTTCCCTGCAAATCCTGTTTGCTGTGCCTCGTTGCTACAGGCTACAATGATCTTCCAAGGCTTTGCACTCACCTCGGGTCTCAGTTCTGCAGGTAAGCGAGATGGATTAACCTCTTCTTTGCACTCACAGAACACAGACAGTAAACCTGGAGCGGTCCCTTCCTTTTGATCTCGGACTCTCACTCTTCCCAGAACTTTGACTGTTTGGATGATTTCTTCAATACGAGCCACGCCCATTTCTGTAGACACACCCACAAGTAATACTGCATGTTTTGGATCAACGGCTTCTTTTTGGCACCAGCTGCTGAGTTCAGCTTGAAAGAAAGAATCCTCAACATCCATTATTCTGTTTTAAGCTTAGTTTTCAAACAGACGATATTCTCTCCTGAACAGTGCAACAACAAAGAATCAATCCCGGACGAGCCCCGACTTATGTAGCGCCCCCTCTGGTCTCAGTTGTACCAACCTAAAGAACAAAAAGGGACAAGATCCCTGGTTCTTTCCCGGTGTCTCTCGACGTTATGTTATAATTAAATAGGATGACTCCTTAACTGTACACTGCTTTTCTCCTTACCTTTATATTTTAGGGCTGCGAGACCTTAGAAACTAAGCATTAATATTTTAATTGAGTTGTTCAACTAAATCGTATGAAACAGGTTTTATAAATGTAAAATAATATAATAAAATAGAAAACAAGAAAATAGATCGTACCAATGAAGGAAAGAAACTAAATTCACTCAGAAAAATAAATTAAATAAATTCTGCACAGGCCCCCTTTAACTGAGCTTATGTACTTCTGTAAGCAAACAAATGCGTCAAAAAAACGTTCACATTAACTTAAACGGGTTACCACTTAGTATGACCGTTTAACAAATAAAGTAATGGTATTCTAACTCACACTGTTATTCACACAGACTACAGTTTCACATTACACATCAACATAGCATGTAAACATTTGGCATTTCAATATCATTTATCTGAAACAAACGGATTGTGGGCCCACTCATACACACACTCTCACTCAGTTCACAAACCCCTCCCCCGATGCAGGCCTGGAACGTTGCTCGGGTACGTGGAGGCCAAATAAAACACAACTGGCCGCTTCGCTTGTTTTGCTTTTAAGCACAAAATTAAAACACACAAACAGTACCTCAGATCCTGACGTTTTCAGAGGCTGTCGTATCCGTTAGCAACCTGACACGTGCGGCGCCGATCAGACGGCCGTCACCACGCCATCCCGCCGTCTGAGAAACTTTAGCTTCCTAGCTTCGCTAGCTAGAAGATCCCTTTCCTGCTCCGTCGCACGCGAACTGGCCGATCAAACAGTCAACGGCAATTGATTTAATTCCCGTCGATATCATCCACCTCGCTACTGCAACCCGGAAGAACGAGCTAAAGACTGCACAGTAACACTCACGCGCAGAATTACAGCTCGTCCGCTTTATGCAGGGATGTCTACTATATATATGAAAACATAGAAACGCATTCTAAATTGGAATCGTCTTAACCGCCATCACACTTCTGAAATTCTCCGCCATCACTTGTCTCCTCCCCTTTACACACACCAGGCGGGACATATCACTCTTCCCACATAGCTACATGCCACATTGAAGAACCAAAACAACTATATACATATCTAACATTGCACATTCGCGATAACGATACTTTTATTATAAACTACCTTTATGTGAAAACAAACAAAATACCAAAAATAAATACTCTATTTAAAAGGAAATCCAAACAGGAAATTTAGCACTGGGGAATACGTTTCTAAACATATCGAAACCAGACATTTGCAAACTTGATTTTATTGTCAATGTAAGGAACAAAAGTAACATGGTTATGTGCAAGAACAACAAGTCACTTATGAGATCAAATAATTTTTTTTTACCTGCTTCGACTTTTGCACCAGGAGAAATTGTAGCTCCGCTCTCCAAGAGTAGTTGCTGAGCCGAGCAGGACCGACCGCAGGCGGCTACAGTGTTTGGGTGCGCCGCTTTAATTTACCTGTGTAGAACGAGTCGTATTAGTTCCGCTTTTGGCGCTCGCGTGTAAAATCAAAATTAATTGATACTTTTTTTTGGTCAGCACGGGGGGGGCCACAGGGGTGGCCAGGGACATGTCTACAGAGGCACGGGCCTCCCTAGGCCTCCGTGTAGAACCGCCACTGTGTTTGAGTGTTTAACAGTGTGTTTGTTGAAGTGTGTGTCATCAGTAGACATGCAGTGATTATTTTTTCTTACCCTTTTTCAATTTACTTAGAATTTTTTTTAAATATAGTTTAACTTTGATTCCCTTTCTGTCGGTCTCTCGACGTTGTGTCGGAGCCGACAGATGGGGTTCGCCCTTGAGAACCAATCATCTCTGACTATTTTGAAAAGGCCAATGAAATTGGCGAATGAAATTTGCATGCCGGGCTCCGCCCCCGGATATCCGGGTATAAAAGGGGAGCCGGCGTGCTCATTCATTCACCTTTTGTTCTTCGGAGCCTTCGCATCTGATGACATTCTTCGAATTGCCGATTTCTACGACGCGGTGCAGCGGAGATTCCCCTGGGCGTCCTGGCAGTTCCTGAGGTATTTTTCTAAAAGAGCAATTTCCTCAGCGTGGCATTGCCCGCTGATCTCTTGGGTGCAGTACACTCATCGAGGACGGGGACGGACACGGTGGTTGCCGCAAGTGTTCGGGGGTCCGACCACTGTGGCAGCCTCGTGGATTCGTCCTGCCCGCACGGCGCGCGGATGGCTATTCAGACGTTGCGTCACTGCGCGCGGATGGCTAGTCAGACGTTGCGTCACTGCGGGCGGACGGCTATTCAGACGTTGCGTCACGTTGGCTATGTTCTGTCAAGAGCAAACCACCACCTCGTTTGCTTCCCGTTCTGTGACCGCAGCGGCTACGGCCCTGCCGTCAGCGGCGGCGAGCAGCGAGGGTGATGTGGGGATTATCGTGAGCGTTAATCCGTCAGCCGGTCGGCTCGCGGACCGCTCGCCGCCCCGTCTTGCTGTTTAGCAGTTCCCCAAGGATGGTCCTAAGCCAACTATTTCCTCAGCCATGCGCTCGGACACGAGCCGTGAAGATGAGGTGTCTATTGCAACATCGGAGCGCGACCTGCTGGCATCAGACTCTGGCGATTCCCTGAAGCTCCCTCCCTCGGGAGGTCGAGCACAGGTGAGAGCAGACGTCAAGATGTCAGCCATGCTCGCTCGGACCGCCGTGAGCGTCGGGTTGCGGTGCAGCCCTGGTGCTCGCGGCTGGGTACTCGCACATTGGGCCCAGCTCAAGTGCCAAGTTTTACCGAGCTGCATAAGGAGTTCAGTAGGACCTGGAGCGCCCCCCTTCAGCAGAGGCAGGGATGTTCCTGTGCTCCAGGCCGGGGCTGCCACCCCTCTGGCGAAGGCGATCGAACCGTCCCCTCGGCCGAGATGTCCAGTGGCTTCGACAGCCGCACTTCATCATCCCCAAAACCAGGGGTCGCTGCATACCTTGAGCAGCACCTTGCAAGGGTGCCGTTCGGGAGGCGCAGAAGCGCGTCCTGGTGTCTGTCAGACGCCAGGAGTGGTTCATGACAACTGACCGCATACTCTCATGTACAGTTTCCCTCGGCACTGTCGAGGGGCTGGCATGTCAGTAACGGGTCAGCCGGGAAAAAGAGAGCAGCTCTTCCTGGCGCGGAGCTCCCCTTTTTCCTGGTAGAGAACTCAACACTGTCTCCATGACGGTGTGCTCGTGAGTCAGTGCTGAGCTGCTTGAACTTTCAGGCAGCAGCCAGCGGTCCCCTGAAATCAGTTTCAGAGGCTCCTGGGCATGGTGTCCTCGGGGGTGGCCTGTCCCCCTCGGGTTGACGCACATGGGACCGCGTCCCCTCGGCCGAGATGTCCAGTGGCTTCGACAGCCGCACTTCATCATCCCCAAAACCAGGGGTCGCTGCATACCTTGAGCAGCACCTTGCAAGGGTGCCGTTCGGGAGGCGCAGAAGCGCGTCCTGGTGTCTGTCAGACGCCAGGAGTGGTTCATGACAACTGACCGCATACTCTCATGTACAGTTTCCCTCGGCACTGTCGAGGGGCTGGCATGTCAGTAACGGGTCAGCCGGGAAAAAGAGAGCAGCTCTTCCTGGCGCGGAGCTCCCCTTTTTCCTGGTAGAGAACTCAACACTGTCTCCATGACGGTGTGCTCGTGAGTCAGTGCTGAGCTGCTTGAACTTTCAGGCAGCAGCCAGCGGTCCCCTGAAATCAGTTTCAGAGGCTCCTGGGCATGGTGTCCTCGGGGGTGGCCTGTCCCCCTCGGGTTGACGCACATGGGACCGCGACAGCACTGCCTACAGAGATGAGTTCCCTGGAGAGCGTGGTGCACTGGCAGTAGGCGTATCGTCATTACGCCTGCTGCCTGCTGCCGTCGCATCCTAACCCCGAGCAGGTCTTGAGGCCGGTCGTGGTAACGACAGACGCCTCCCTACGGGGTGCGGGTGCGGTGTGCAACGGGCGCGCAGTGTCAGGTCGCTGGACGGGCCCCCGCCTGCGTTGGCAGATCACTGCCTTCAAGTTGCTAGCTGTCCTGCTTGCACTGATGAGGCTCCGGCCTCTCGTGCAGAGCCAGCATACTGGCCCGGACAGCACGACCGGCGTAGCATACTAAACCTCAGGGTGGCATTCGCTCGCTGCAGTCATCGCAACTCGCCCAAAAACGCCTCCTCCCATGGAGACAGCAGGTGGCAAAGCCCCTGCAGGTCACATGCCCACCGGGTGTCCTGAACCAGACAGCCAAGCGCTCTCTCGTCAGTTGACGCCTCGTGGGAAGTGACGACTCCACCCCTGGTGGAGACAGCAGGTGGCAAAGCCCCTGCAGGTCAAACGCCCACCAGGTGTCCTGAACCAGACAGCCAAGCGCTCTCTCGTCAGTTGACACCCCGTGGGAAGTGATGACTCCACCCCTGCAGGCTGGCCTGGGTGTGGTTTGGGCGGGCACAGGCGGACCTGTTGCCTCCCTGAACACCACCCAGTACCGCTGGGCACTCCTTGGACGAGGACCCCCTCGACACGGAGGCCCTAGCGCGCAGCCTCCAGTGGAGACAGCAGGTGGCAAAGCCCCGGCATGTCACACGCCCACCGGGTGTCCTGAACCAGACAGCCAAGCGCTTTTTCGTCAGTTGACACCTCATGGGAAGTGACGGCTCCACCCCCTCCGGGCCGGCTTGGGTGTGGTTTGGGCGGGCACAGGGGGACCTGTTGCCTCCCTGAACACCACCCAGTGCCGCTGGTCACTCCCTGGTCGAGGCTCCCCCCTCGACACGGAGGCCCTAGCGTGCAGCTGGCCACGGGACAAGCGGAACTACGCTTCCCCCCAGTGAGCTTCATTGGGCAGGTCCTGTGCAAGGTCTGGGAAGGGAGTATCAAGTGCTGCTAGTTGCGCCTTAGGGGCCAAACTACACTTGGTCCTCTGAGCTAATACTCCTGACGACAACTCCCCCTGGCCAAATCCCCTGGCGAAGGGCCCGCAGGGGATGGACACGTTGTGGCATTCGAGCCGGACCTCTGGGTCTGGCTCCTGGATGGGACGAGGAGTTCCTGGATGATCTACCCCCCACAGTGGTGGAGACTGTCACTCAGGCAAGGGCCATGCCCACAAGGCTGGATGCCTTTAAGTGGCGCACCTTCTCGTCCTGGTGCTCTTCTCGAGGAGAAGACCCGCGGAATTGCTCGCTCAGGAACGTGCTGTCCTATTGCAGGAGAGGCTGGGGAGTAATCTCCCCTTCCACATTGGAGCGTGTTATCACGTACCAGTTGCTGGTGAGCCTCTGGGGCGGCATGACCTGATTATTAGGTTCCTCTAGGGCGCGAGGGGCTAAGGCCTCGTCCGCGCCCCGTACCCTCTTGGGACCTTAAGGTGGACCTTTGGGTCCCCTTTTTTCGGGCCCTTCGGAGAGCCCCCTTCCTCGTTCTGCGAGGGGGTTGGCTCTCCTGCTGGGGCTCGAGTCCATCCAGAGGGTGAGGCACCTGCAAGCATTCCGTGTCCACCGATTGCCAAAATTCAGGCCCGGTGACTCTCACGTGATCCTGAGACCCCGGCCGACTTACGTGCCCAAAGTTCCGACGCCCCCCTTTTGGGAACTAGGTGGTGAACTTGCAGGCGCTCCCACACCGGGAGAAAGACCCAACCTGTACGTGGGGTGTCCAGTAAGCGCATTGCGCCTCTACTCGAACCACACAGAGGGCTTCAAGGCCCTGAGCAGCTCTTGTCTGTTTTGGAGGTCAGCAACAGGAGTGCTGTCTCCGAGGAGAGTTGTCGCGCTGGATCGCACACGCCGTCACTACGGCGTGCCGATCCTAGCCCGTGCCCATTTGAGTGACGGTACACTCCGCTCTGGGTGTGGGGTCGCTGGACGGGCCCCCGCCTGCGTTGGCAGATCACTGCCTTCAAGGGGCTACTCATCTTTGCCAAAAGCTCTGGGAGCCCCTGCCTGCCCACTGGAAGGTTACAAATTTCGCGATAGCACTCACGTGTGGCTCGCCCAGGCCGGTCAACATCGCTTCGCTAGAGATTGTGCCTTGTGCCGTGGCGTTTTCAATAGGAACCCCATCTGTCGGCTTCGACACAGCGTCGAGAGACCGACAGAAAGGGAACGTCTCGGTTACGTATGTAACCTCTGTTCCCTGATGGAGGGAACAAGACGTTGTATCCTTCATGCCACGACAATAGCCGTCCGCTGCAGCAGTCACGAGATGCTCTCAGGCTCCTCAGCACAAAAGGTGAATGAATGAGCACGCCGGCTCCCCTTTTATACCCGGATATCCGGGGGCGGAGCCCGGCATGCAAATTTCATTCGCCAATTTCATTGGCCTTTTCAAAATAGTCAGAGATGATTGGTTCTCAAGGGCGAACCCCATCTGTCGGCTTCGACACAACGTCTTGTTCCCTCCATCAGGGAACAGAGGTTACATACGTAACCGAGACGTTTTACTTTTACTTTCATGAATATTTAGGTTTAATATCAACCCTTACTGATGGTTACATCACAAGACATCATAATCCAGACGCTGTTAAAAATCACCTGAAGTTTTCTTAACTTCTCTGAAGATGAGGTACTGTAAGGATTTCTGTCTCACAAAAGCAGGTAAATAATGTCCTCTTTTCCTGTGCACAAATGTTGGATTTAGTAAACTGTATTGTATTTGTTGTCTTGCGGCATCAGATAAACCTGAATTCTGATGTGTCTATTACAAGTATAACTATTGATCAGATTTATTATAGTTTTATTCTTATTTTAGTTAAAGTTTTTGGTATATGCGTTTGTAATTTTATGATTTATTTGTTTATTTTTATATATTGCTATATAAGATAAATTATTTTTTGTTTTAGTTTAGTTTTTGTTTATTATTAAAATGTTAATGCTTTAAACACCGTCTGCGCAGCATTGTGTGAAGTTGAAGACGTTTAAATAAACGTTCTTCTGTGACCTAACGCTGTTGCCCACTGAGGTTTGTAGACTCATCTCGTCACATTAACGTTACTTATTTGTATTGCAAAGGCTGTATGGAAGTAAATTAATGTGCATCACAGTCGGGGACCCGTCCACCGACCCGATACTGCGTGCCCGTTGCACACTGCACCCCACCCCTACGCGTCTGTCAACCACGACGCACCTCGGACCCCCGCTCAGAGAGAGGCCAGATCAGCATGTGCATCAACCCGAGAGGGATTACCCCAGTCCAGGACGCCATGTGCCCAGGAGCCTATGAAAGTTCAGCGGAGCCGTGTGAGTCTGTCTGATCAATGTCAGACAGTTCAGCACCGACCGTACACGCTCGCTGGTGAGACGTGCTGACATACGGAGTCTAGTTCCATAGGATAGAGACGTAAAAATACGTGTCCATCAGGTCGATTGCCACAAACCATTCCTGTTGACGAACTGAGCCCAAGATGCGCTTCTGCGTTTGCATCCTGAACGGCAGCTTGTATAGTTGCTTGTTCAGGAGGCGCAGAACCAGAAAGGGGCGCAGCCACCCTTTTTATTTCACTATGAAGTTCGGGCTGTAGAACCCGGATGACATCTCAGTTGGAAGGACTTTCGCCTGAAGGGTGGTAACCTCGTCCATAAGCAGGGGCATTCTCTTCTCACCGGGATGTAGAGAATGTCCCAAGCTTGGGTGGGCGCCTGGCAAACTGGATCACATAACCGAGACGGATCTTCCTCTGTAGCTGGCGTGCTGGGCAGGTGCACACTCAGCGCCCCCGAACCGTGACAGCGGAACCAGAGGGACGATCTGCTTCACTGTCCCTTGGGAGGTTGGTTCGGTGGCTGACAGGGCGGTCACCTCGCACAGGGCGGATCCCCGGGGAGGATGACGGCTCTGTTGACCTGCTTGTTATCGCTGACCGACGCAGCGTCCGGTAGAGGTTGCGGCCAGCAGCTCGGTCCATCCCAGACATCATCGAGTCGAGAGTGCTGTGGAGGAATAAAACCGTCACAATCAAACATCTGTGTACATACTGTATGGATGTAAATCTCTGCATTACTGTGTGGATTTCATTTAGAACATTTATGTTTGCTGCATAACAGTTCTCTTATATATTTTAATGCATCGTCTCTAAACTTCTCGTTCTCAAAATACGTTGTGGGTAATATCGGCTACTTGAAAAATACACATTTCAACTTTTTAAGATTTGGCACATAATCATTGTAATTTCAAACACTATTTAGGGTGAAGAGTATGCAGTTTGAGACGCAGGGGTTGTACATTGGTGTTATAGAGGAAGTGTTTGAGTGTTTAACAGTGTGTTTGTTGAAGTGTGTGTCATCAGTAGATCAGTATGGAGCTCAGTTCTCTTCTTCTAGTGATCTGTGAGTATTATCTTCTTCTCAGTGTTTCATTTTTCAAAACCTTTTCTTGCTGCTCTCTTAATTGAAATCTTTATCTCGTGATATACAGTAGTGACCAGAAGTGAGGTCAAACTTTGCACAATTGAAACGTTTGTTCTCTCTTTATTAGTTGTGTATGGAGTGCAAACTAAAGCTGAGCTTTAAGATGAATTTAGGAAAAGTTACACCAACACACATTTGAGACGAGGCTCATGAGAATGACTATAAAACAAAAACTTAATAACTAGTGTATGCTATATTTGCCAGGATATTTATTTTTTGTATTGTACAACAAACTCTACTTCCTGATACACTGCCCATTTGCCTTATGATTTGGTCCATTAAATACGTAAAAAAACATTGTTTTGTCCTAAATGTATTATCATATCATAGGAATAACTATATTGTATTAGTTTTGTCCAGCACAACATTCAGTGTCAGTGGTTTGATGAAATAGAGAGAGATGGGGACGAGTTCATTGTGGTTTTAGTTTCTCCTTCTTTTGAGTTCTGTGGTTTGACCAGTGTGTGAGTTGTTCACAAGCTTCTGATCGGATTCATTTACAAATACTGTCTACCACCATTACATATTTCAAACACACCACACAACACAAAAAAAAAAAATAATATTTTTTTCCCCACTAAAAAAACAACAAACACATTTTCCCAAATTTTTATAAAAAAATTTTTATTTTCCTTAATTTTTTTTTTTTTTATTTATCTAAGAAACGTCTCGGTTACGTATGTAACCTCCGTTCCCTGATGGAGGGAACGAGACGTTGTGTCGACAGAATGGGGTTTGACTTGAGAACCTACCTTCTCTGACTGACTTGAACAGGCCAATGAAAATTGGCGAATGAAATTTGCATGCCGGACTCCGCCCCCCGGATATCCGGGTATAAAAGGGAGCCGGCGTGCCGCATTCATTCACCTTTTGTGCTGAGGAGCCTGAGGATCTTGCCCCGACTGCTGCAGCGGGCGGCCAGCGTTGTGGCATGAAGGACACAACGTCTCGTTCCCTCCATCAGGGAACGGAGGTTACATACGTAACCGAGACGTTCCCCTTTCTGTCGGTCTCTCGACGTTGTGTCGACAGAATGGGGTTCCTCGGAAAACGCCACAGCGCTGTGCCGCGTCACAATTCCTCGCGAAGCGACGCTGACTGGCCTGGGCGTGTCAGACGTGAGCGCTTAGCATGAATTGCAACCTTCCAGCGGAAGGGAAGGAGTCCAGAGCTTTCAAAAAAGATGGGAGCCCCTTCCACCGGCCGTCACGGACGGCGGCCTAGTTCTCTTAACAGCGAGAAGCCGCCCGGCACCGTAAGGCCACTGGGAAGCGTCATTCCCCCCTGAGGGAACGCGCTACGGAGACCACTTCCTACCACAGGGAGGAGTTTAGTGGAGACCCACACACGGTCTCACCAGATAGGGGAGAGCACGTGGGAACATGCAGACACGAGAGGGTGTCGCGAGCAGGTGAAGTACACCTGGGAGAGGTCATGGGCCATCGATTGAGAGCCATTCATGAGAAGACAACAGACGGAACCGCCCTGTGGGGGGGTTACTACGTGTGGAGCACTAGGCCTTGTTTGAGTCACTGCTAGAGCTCAGAAACAGGCCAAGGGAGGCAGGGCTGCTCCGCCGAGCCCGCCGCCGAGGAGTGCTTAGTGATGGATGGAATGCCTACTCTTCGCCCATGTGGGGGGAAGAGGGGAGGCTGGATAGCACCACGTCTCACCTATGGAGGAGTGCTATCGCAGGCGTACGCCCACCGGCTGCCGGACTTACCTGGCGGTGTCTCGTAAGACTCTGGCAGATACCGGTTCCACGCGGAGGCTGTAGAACCTCGCGAAGGTGCTGGGCGTAGCCCAACCCGCAGCTCTACATATGTCTGCCAGAGGGGCGCCCTGCGCCAGTGCCCACGAGGAGGCCACACCCCTGGTGGAGTGTGCCCTCACTGCAAGCGGGCACGGGAGATCCTGCGATCG
Source organism: Barbatula barbatula (assembly GCA_037178815.1). Classification (NCBI taxonomy): domain Eukaryota; kingdom Metazoa; phylum Chordata; class Actinopteri; order Cypriniformes; family Nemacheilidae; genus Barbatula; species Barbatula barbatula. The sequence goes on along the minus strand of JAXOFQ010000029.1, from coordinate 138,430 downwards.
GTAGGCCATAGTGATGGCGTCCACGATCCAGTGCGCCAACCTCTGTTTGGAGACAGCCCTCCCCTTGTGCTGACCTCCAAAACAGACAAAGAGCTGGTCAGAGCTCCTGAAGCTCTGCGTGCGGCCCAAGTAGAGGCGCAGCGCGCGTACTGGACACAACACGGAAGGGGTTGGGTCTTCCTCCCCAGAAGGGAGCGCCTGCAGGTTCACCACCTGGTCCCGGAAGGGAGTGGTGGGAACTTTGGGCACGTAGCCAGGCCGGGGTCTCAGGATAACGTGAGATTGACCGGGCCCGAACTCTAGGCAATCCGTGGCCACGGAAAATGCTTGTAGGTCCCCTACCCTCTTGATGGAAGCGAGCGCCACTAGGAGAGCCGTCTTCATCGAGAGATGAGAAAGAGCGGCATCTCCGAGGGGCTCGAAGGGGGCCTCTGGAGGCCCGCCAGGACCACATTGAGGTCCCAAGAGGGAACGGAGCGCGGACGGGCCGGATTCAGCCTTCTCGCGCCCCTCAGGAACCTAATGACCAGGTCGTGCTGTCCCAGAGACTTCCCACTAACTGGTTCGTGATGAGCGGCAATTGCGGCTACATACACTTTCAGCGTGGAAGGGGAGAGATTGTTCTCGAGTCTCGCCTGCAGGAAGGACAGCACGCTCCCGATCGAGCATATCCGTGGGTCTTCTCCACGAGAAGAACACCAGGACGAGAAGAGGCGCCACTTAAACGCGTATAACCGCCTCGTGGCCGGGGCCCTAGCCTGAACAATGGTCTCTACCACCGCTGGGGGTAGACCACTCAGGATCTCCTCGTCCCGTCCAGGGGCCAGACATGGAGGTTCCAGAGGTCTGGTCTCGGATGCCACAACGTGCCCTTCCCCTGCGAAAGAAGGTCCTTCGTCAGGGGAATCGGCCAGGGGGAGTTGTCGTCAGGAGCATTAGCTCCGAGAACCAAGTCCGGTTGGGCCAGTAAGGCGCAACTAGTAGCACTTGATGCTCCTCTTCCCTGACCTTGCACAGGACGTGTGCAATGAGGCTCACTGGGGGGAAGGCGTACTTCCACTTGTCCCGCGGCCAGCTGTGCGCCAAAGCATCCGTGCCGAGGGGGGCCTCGGTCAGGGAGTACCAAAGCGGGCAATGGGTGGTGTCCAGGGAGGCGAACAGGTCCACCTGTGCCTGCCCGAACTGCACCCAAATGAGCTGGACTGCGCGGGGGTGGAGCCGCCACTCTCCACGGGGCGTCGACTGACGAGAGAGCGCATCGGCTGTCTGGTTCAGGTCGCCCGGGATGTGAGTGGCTAACAGGGACTTCGTCACCTGCTGGCTCCACAGGAGGAGGCGTCGGGCGAGTTGCGATAGCTGCCGTGACCGAATACCACCCTGTCGGTTGATATACGCCACAGCAGTCGTGCTGTCCGACCGGACCAGCACGTGCTTGTCCTGCACGAGGGGACGGAACCTCCTCAGTGCAAGCAGCACCGCCAACAACTCCAGGCGATTGATATGCCAGCGCAGGCGGGGGCCCGTCCAGAGACCCGACACTGCGTGCCCGTTGCACACCGCACCCCAACCCTGCAGGGAGGCGTCGGTTGTCACCACGACGCGCCTCGAAACCTGCCCAAGAGGGACCCCTGTCCGCAAAAAGGTCATTGAAGACCAAGGGGTTAGGGTGCGCCGGCAGAAGGGCGTGATCGGGACGCGCCTGCTGCCGGTGTGCCACGCACTCCAAGGAACTCTGCTCTGTAGCCAGTGCTGTAGCGGTCTCATGTGCATCAACCCGAGGGGGACCACCCCCGCCGAGGACGCCATGTGTCCCAGGAGCCTCTGAAAATGTTTCAGGGGGACCGCTGGCTGCTGCCTGAAGCTCCTCAGGCAGGTCAGCACCGACTGGGCACGCTCGGAAGAAAGACGTGCCACCATGGAGACAGAGTCGAGTTCCATACCGAGGAAAAGGATGCTCTGCACAGGGGAGAGCTTGCTCTTCTCTCGGTTGACCTGTAACCCCAAATGGTCTAGGTGCCGGAGCACCAGGTCCCTGTGTGTACACAACAGATCTCGCGAGTGCGCCAAGATGAGCCAGTCGTCGAGATAGTTGAGTATGCGCACCCCCTGCTCCCTGAGGGGAGTGAGGGCGGCCTCCACGACCTTCGTAAAGACTCGAGGAGACAGGGACAGACCAAATGGGAGGACGCGGTACTGATATGCCTGTCCCTCGAAAGCGAACCGTAGGAACGGCCGGTGACGAGGGAGGATGGACACATGGAAGTACGCGTCCTTCAGGTCGATCGCCATGAACCAATCCTGACGCCTGACGGACGTCAGAATGCGCTTCTGCGTTAGCATCCTGAACGGCAGCTTGTGTAGGTGCTTGTTCAGGGTACGCAGGTCCAAAATGGGGCGCAACCCGCCACTTTTCTTGGGGACAATGAAATACGGGCTGTAAAACCCGGAGTACATCTCGGCCAGAGGGACGGGCTCGATCGCCCCCTTCGCCAGAAGGGTAGCGACCTCGGCCCGAAGCACGGGAGCATCTACTCCCACTGATGTGAAGAGGACGCCCCGAAACTTGGGCGGGCGCCTGGCGAACTGAATCGCATAGCCGAGACGGATCGTTCTCTCTAGCCACCGTGCTGGTCTGGGAAGAGCCAACCAGGCTCCCAGGGACCGAGACAGGGGGACCAAAGGTATGATCTGATTCATTGCCCCCGTGGGGGGTGGTTCGATGGCTGGCAGTACGGCTCCCTCGCCGTGGGGGGGACCCCGGGGAGGAGAGCGGCTCTGCCGAGGTGCCTGTCGGGCGACATCGCGGCATACCGCACCGTCTGACTGAGGGTGCTGGTGGCCACTGAGAGTTATACCCAAGCGTGTGTCTCGCCGAAACACAACGTGGGGTTGCCGAGCACCGTCCTGCGGAGGGTGAGAGCGGCTGTGAGAAAGATCCAGGGAGAGAGAAAGCTCTTTCTGTGAGAATGTGGGCGCCAGGCCCTGAAAAGGGCCTGGCTGGTGTTGCTGGGACGGGGCAGGCACCGTCCCAGTCCGACCCTCTAGCGGTGTAGTTGCCAGGGTCGGGCCCGGTGACCTCGATCTCCCTGGGTTCACCCCGTCAGGAACGCTTCTGCTTCCGCGGAGGTTGGTGACGGGATGGTGCTCTCCTCGACGACGTCCTTCTCCGGGAGGCCGCCTGTGCAGGGGGCGCTGGAGCCGGAGTCTGAGTCGGCGAGGGGCGGGGCTGCTGGGGAGCAGACGCCGCGCGGGACCTCGACGGACGATAGGCGGCCGGGTCGCGGCGGGGCAGGATATGTTTTATCGCCTCCGTCTGCTTCTTCACAGTCGAGAACTGCTGGGAGAAGTCCTCGACCGTGTCACCAAACAGCCCACCCTGCGCGATGGGGGCGTCGAGAAAGCGAACCTTCTCAGCGTCCCGCATCTGCGCAAGGTTCAACCATAGGTGTCTCTCCTGGACCACTAATGTGGACATCGTACGACCCAGGGCTCGCGCCGTCACCTTCGTCGCCCGAAGCGCGAGGTCAGTGGCAGTGCGGAGTTCCTGCATAATCCCCGGGTCGGACTTTCCCTCGTGTAACTCCTTCAACGCCTTGGCCTGATGGACCTGCAGGATAGCCATAGCGTGAAGAGCCGAGGCAGCTTGACCCGCAGCGTTGTAAGCCTTCGACACCAGCGATGCCGAAAACTTACACGCCTTGGAAGGGAGCCTTGGTCGATCTCTCCAGGTGGCAGCTGTCTGCGGGCACAGGTGCACCGCGACTGCACGTTCCACCTGAGGGATGTCGACATAGCCCTTAGCTGCCCCGTCATCGAGGGAAGTCAGGGCGACCGAGCTAGTCTGACGTGCACGCGCCGAGAAGGGGGCGTTCCAGGTCCGACTGAGCTCCTCATGCACCTCCGGGAAGAACGGTACCGGCGCCGACCGTGGCTTAGAGTCACGGCCGGTCCCCAGATACCACGTGTCCAACCGCGAGCGTTGGGGAAGAGGCGGTGCGGTGCACTGCAGCCCAATACTCGCGGCGGCCCGGGAAAGCATGGTTGACATCTCAACGTCCGCTTCGTCCTGAGCTCGACCCCCCGGAGGGGGAAGCTCTAAGGACTCGTCGGGGTCGGATGCCAAGAGGTCGCCCTCCGATGCTGCGATCGACATCTCATCGTCGTCGTCACGCCCCGTGTCCGAGTACGTGACGGAGGAACAAGGCGGCGTACCGCCTTTTCCGGGACGGTCAGACGAGCGTGGCGGGGCGTGAACGGTCCGCGAGCCGATGGCTGACGGATTGAGGCTCACGGTAATTCCCCGATCACCCCCGGTGCTCGCCGAAGCGGACGACAGGGCTGATGCCACTGCTGCCGCAGAACGGGAAGCACTCGAGGTGGTGGCTGATTCTCGTGAGAACGCAGCCACCCGTGACCGCAACGTCTGGATTACCATCCGCCCGCAGTGCGGGCAAGATGTATCCACAAATGCCGCCTCAGCGTGCTGGAGTCCCAAACACACGAGGCAGACATCGTGTCCGTCCCCTTCCTCGATGAGTGCGCCGCACCCACGAGCACAGCGGGACATGCCGCGCTGGAAAAAACTCTAAGCCCTGAAAAGGGCTCGCTCTTTAGAGAGATGCCTTGGAAGTTGCCGAGACGCCCAGGGGAAGTCACAGGAACAGGGACAGTCCGCTGCACCACGTCGTAAGACCAGCAACACGTAGATATCTTCTGCGAAGTCGTCAGCATGAGATGCGAAGGCTCCGAAGAACAAAAGGTGAATGAATGCGGCACGCCGGCTCCCTTTTATACCCGGATATCCGGGGGCGGAGTCCGGCATGCAAATTTCATTCGCCAATTTTCATTGGCCTGTTCAAGTCAGTCAGAGAAGGTAGGTTCTCAAGTCAAACCCCATTCTGTCGACACAACGTCGAGAGACCGACAGAAAGGGAACGGTTTTTTTTTTCCCCCAAATATATCATGAAAAAAAAATTTGATCCCCCTAGGAAACATTCAAAACTATTCTCATAGCCAACATTAATGCCTTCAGATGAATGGGGAAGAAAGATTATAAAAGAATATATAAAATACATTTATTCTGCTCAGTTTTCCATGTTTTAAATCTACTTTTAGTGCCAAATTGCAAAGAAATTTTAAATATTTTCCACTTAATTTTGTCATGTTAATAAATATTTATAAGAAACATCAAAATACATTTATAAAATGTTTAAGGCTGTAATACACTACAAGACTTTCGCTCAGATTCTGACCAGATTTTCTGTCTGGACTTGTTGCACAAAGTCTGATCTAGTCTGTTGATTTAATCGGCCTGTTTTTCTCAGTGTGTGATGTCTAGTTTTTTTTTTTGATCTGTTGAGATGTTTAAAGTCGTGTAGTGTATTCCAGCCTTAAGTTTATTTACGATTTACCAATGAGATCAACAAGATCTTTTTGAAACACTTGCTCACATCTCAATGATGTTAACGTTTAAAATCATGTGTTAGAATCAGGAAAGGCCGGCGGATCACAATCCTCAGACATCAATGGTGCAGATACAAAGATATCTTCAGCTGAGTGTGTTTATTATTTTTGGTTTTAAAAAAAAAACACAAATAAACCCCCACCCCCCACGAAAGACCACCCAACACAAGAAAAAAAATAATAATTTTTGTTTTTTTTTAATAATTAATATGACATGAAAGAGAAATCAGATTAGTTTTTGCTTTTAAAGAAGTTTATATAAAATGTTCACTCAGAAAACCACACCACACAGCGCCCACATAAAAAGATAACTCACACAAAACACTCTTCAAAAAACACAAAACAGATTTCTTCATAAGACACTAAATGGTAGTTGTAGTTTCAGTGCATAAATCTGATACATACTGTAATAAAGTTCGTTAGATGGGAAGGAAGGAGGCGGGAACCGGCGAACATTCAAACATTAAAACTTTAATTAAATAAACAATAAACACTGAACACGGATGTAACCGGCAGCCCCCTCACGGTAGACTGCCGGCCATAAAACATACACAAACTAAACATATGTCCGGGCCCGGTCCTCTCTCGTCAATAGTCCTGCCGAACATCCTTTTAAGCTCCCAATCTCCTCCGTGATAAGATGCGGGACCGGTGCGCGCACAGCTGCTTCCACTTATCACTCACGCCACCGGCCCCGCGTCACGGCTCTCGTCCTGCCTTCCTCACCACATACCCCCATCACCCCTTACAGGCCGGGGGGCACCACCGAGACTGTACCTACTCCCCCCCCCGGGGAGCCAGTCTCGGAGTCCGCGGCGCCTGGGGGTATGCACCGGCGAGACGAAAGAACGGAGACGGGAGCCCCAGGAGCGACAGGGACGAGAGAGGGGAGTGAGGAAAAAGAAAAAAAAAATTGTCCGGTTCCCTGACACGCTGTCGCTCGGTCCTCAGCCAGCCGAGAAACTCTTCCTCGCGGTGCCATGCGATGGTACTGGACGCTCGGTGGAGGGCTCGATCCTCCTCCGCCCCCTGGCGGCCGGCGATGGCCCTCCAGCTGAGGGCAGCTGGTCCTCCGTTCCCTGCTCCTCCCCATCATGGCGGCTGGCAGCAGGCTCGGCCCACGGCGAACGGGCCTTGGCTCCCTCCTGGACGGCAGCCACCCCACCTCGACCCAGGAGCACGGCAGCGAGGTCCTCGTCCCATCCGACTTCTTGATCCAGCACCACCGCCTCGGGCAGCCACTCGCGGACTTCCCTCGTCCGCGCTGCCCGAACTCCTCAGCACCGCGATCACCCTCGGCAGCGAGGGCTCTTTGACAGCATGTCCCTCCTTCCTCCCGGGTTTCGGCACCAGTGTAAAAGTTCGTTAGATGGGAAGGAAGGAGGCGGGAACCGGCGAACATTCAAACATAAAACTTAAAAATAAACAATAAACACTGAACACGGAAGTAACCGGCAGCCCCCTCACGGTAGACTGCCGGCCATAAAACATACACAAACTAAACATATGTCCGGGCCCGGTCCTCTCTCGTCAATAGTCCTGCCAAACATCCTTTTAAGCTCCCAATCTCCTCCGTGATAAGATGCGGGACCGGTGCGTGCACAGCTGCTTCCACTTATCACTCACGCCACCGGCCCCGCGTCACGGCTCTCGTCCCGCCTTCCTCACCACACATACTTTTTTTTTTTTTTTTTTTTTTTTTTTTTTTTTTTTTTTATGGGCAGGGTTTTTTTATTTTTTTTTTTTTTTTATTTTTTTTTTTTTTAAAGAAAAAACAAAAAAACTAATTTTTTTTTTGTCGGGGGGGAGGGTTTTTTGGGGGGGGGATATCCCCCCCCCCTCTCCCCCCCTGGGGGGGGAAAACCACGCAGGGGGGGAGGAAGGATAAAAAAAAAAAAAATTACACCTTCACTGCTCCACAGCAAAAAACCACCAGTTTTTTTGTTGTGTGTCTCCCGGCGGGAAAAACCACCAGAGGAGGAGAGAACACAGGGGAACAGAGACCAGAGGATCCTCACACCCCAGTGATGCAGTTACACTGACAGTATCAGGTGAGTGTTTATCTGTATACAGTCATATTTAGCTCATTATAAAACATTTGATTCATCATAAGCTTTAGTTTATCAGGTTAGTTTCTTGAGATTATAATATTTTAATGAGAAAATAATACATAAAAAAAACATACACAATTGTCGTGAAACAGGAGTGAACGTGGTGGAAGATCCCAAGTGCAAGGCAGCGGGGATGACAAATAGACTTTAATAAAGAACAAAAACACCCTCGATGGGGAAAACACTAACTAAACAAGATACAAAAACAGAAAACAATCACTTCCCACAAGGGGGGGCAAAAATAACCAAACACTAGGTAATTTAACATTTAGCTGACCAGACCATGAACAAAGAACTCTACGTACGGTGCAGGAAACATGTACAACGAACGTGCACAAGACAATAGACAAGAGGGCATTAAATAGGGAGACTAACAAAGGAGATAACAATGGGCAGGTGTGGGTAATGAGACACAGGAGGAAAGCTATACTAGGAACGAGAGGGGCGGGGCCAAATGACGAGACTGTAGAGAACGCATATTCTGTCCTAATTGACAATAATATGTTTCTCTCCACATAAAACATGTGGGTCTGTCATGATTCTGCCCCAGACCAGAAAATCAAGACAAGAGAAGGCAGAATCATGACACAATACATTCACCAAACATGAAATAACAGACAGATGTGAAAAACACAAATGTATAGTGATGAATAGTGTTGGATTTATAATATCTCCACAACTATTTGTCTTCTCTTATTGAAAAGAGAAAAGCATCATTCTGTGTAGATAAATGAAATGCACAGTAGTTTTCTCTATTTCAGATCAAAATCATTACTGTCACACTGGGAAGAAGATCATAGTAGTAAATAAAATAAAACCTCAAATTAAAGTACTCTAGTTTTCATTTATATTATTATTGTCAGGATCCCTTCGGTAACCACGCCTCTTTTGCCCGTCACTCCGCCCACTCGTTCGTCATCACCCGAATTCTAATCGCCATCACCTGGATCCTATCTGCAACTCACCCTTTATAACCCGCACTCACCCTTCAGTCCTCGTCGAGACTCACCACCGAGACTCACCACCGAGACTCACCACCGAGACTCACCACCGAGACTCACCACCGAGACTCACCACCGAGACTCACCACCGAGACTCACCACCGAGACTCACCACCGAGACTCACCACCGAGACTCACCACCGAGACTCACCACCGAGACTCACCACCGAGACTCACCACCGAGACTCACCACCGAGACTCACCACCGAGACCCCCGAGACTCACCACCGAGACTCACCACCGAGACTCACCACCGAGACTCACCACCGAGACTCACCACCGAGACTCACCACCGAGACTCACCACCGAGACTCACCACCGAGACTCACCACCGAGACTCACCACCGAGACTCACCACCGAGACTCACCACCGAGACTCACCACCGAGACTCACCACCGAGACTCACCACCGAGACTCACCACCGAGACTCACCACCGAGACTCACCACCGAGACTCACCGATCCTCAAGTTCGTCTTCAACCAGTCTTCGTCGGCAGTTTCGTGTCATCTTCCATCCTTGTTCATAGAGACTTTATACTGCAAGCTAATTCATTCTTACCAGCTCTAAATCTGTTTATTCACCATTGTATCTGGAGTTTGTTCCATTCTGCTGATTAAATATATATTACACTCCACCCTCTGTTGTCTGTTGTCTTCCTGTCTGTAACCTGACAGAAGACCAGATCAAAATGCAGAATCCTACGGATTCCGGAGAAGACCGTCTGCAGCGAATCCACATGCCGCCCCCACAACCAGCCAACAGGCTACATCTACTTCATTTCAGCGATCATTCACTGTCTCCGCATGTCACATGGCCCGACCAGCAACTTTCTCCGGTGAGGCGGAGGACTGCAGTGGGTTCCTACTTAAGGTATCGCTTTACTTTTCAATGCAACAACCTCAATTTGCTAACGACTGAGTTGCCTTCATCATTTCCTTATTGTCTGGAAGAGCACTTCAGTGGGCGCAATCGCTGTGGAATTCTAACTCGGATGTTATCAAGACCCTTGCTAGTTTTATTCAACACTTCAAGGAAGTTTTTGGCCAGCCGCCGATCCGATCTCTCTCTGTCCATGATCAGCTCTTTAATCTTCGACAAAGCAAGTCTTCTGTGAGCACCTATGCACTTCAGTTCCGTACCCTTGCGGCTTCCAGTGGTTGGAATGAAACGGCGCTGATCACCGCTTTTCGTCAAGGGTTGAATCCCAACATTCGTCAACTCCTGATAGTGTATGATGACACCATGGGTCTCGAAAACCATCAGAGTTTCTCAACGCCTAGCCGCCTGCGATCTATTGGAGCCAACTGTAAGTCTTCCGCCCACGGGTCCATCCACTCCAGCACCAGAGCCCATGGAGATTGGCTCCTCCCAATTACCGACATCTGAATGTCAAAGACTGATTCTTCAACATCTCTGCTTATACTGCGCTTCAGATAAACATCTTCTCAGTGCCTGTCCCATTCGACCTCCTCGCCCAGCGGTAAGTTCCATTCAAGTCTCTCCGAAGATTGCAGCCTTGAACCGTACCACTGTACATCTCCTGACCGCATGTGTTTCTGTCTCAGCGCAAGCTCTCATCGACACTGGCTCCGTGGGGAACTTCATTTCCCCACAGCTCCTTCAGAAGTTGAATCTTCACAAATGTCGTAATCACCAAGATCTACAGATTCACACCATCCAAGGGAAACCGCTGGGCAGAGGTCATATCCGGTATCATTCTCCTACCTTAACTCTTCGCATAGGAAGCCTACACTCGGAGCAAATCTCGTTTATGGTGCTGGAGGAATCCACAGCCCGTGGCTGGTACAACATCAACCGACCTTCCACTGGGAATCCGGGGAGATCCTGCGGTGAGGCGACGATTGTCATCTGACTTGTCTACCCTCTATCAAGAAATCATCTTCATCATCGTCTACTATGTCAAAACCAAAGATTTCGGTCTGTTCTACCCCCTGTCAAACACCCCGAAGTTCAACCACAGGTGGAGATTCCAGTGGAGTATCGGGCATTCCAGGATGTGTTTAGCATGAAATTAGCAACCAAGTTACCACCTCACCGGCCATGGGACTGCGCTATCGACTTGCTACCTGGAGCTGCTCTCCCAAAAGGACGAATCTATCCCCTGTCGATCCCGGAGCAGAAGGCCATGGAGGAGTATGTGGCGGAAGCGTTACGACAACGGTTTATTCGTCCATCCATCTCCCCTGCTGCTTCGAGTTTCTTTGTTTTGGAAAAAGGACGTGGGCCTGAGGCCGTGTATCGACTATCGTAACCTCAACTCTCAAACTGTAAAGTTCAGCTATCCTCTTCCTCTGGTTCCTGCAGCCCTGGAACAGCTCCGCGGTGCCCGGATCTTCTCGAAACTGGATCTGAGCGCCTGCAACCTGATTCGTATTCGACATGGGGACGAGTGGAAAACGGCTTTTATCACCCCCTCAGGTCACTACGAATATCAGGTGATGCCCTTCGGCCTTTCCAATGCTCCTGCTGTCTTCCAGGGGTACATGAATGAGATTTTCCGCGAATACCGCAACAGTTTCGTCATTGTGTACATTGATGATATCCTCATCTACTCCTCTACCCTCTCTGAACACCATCATCACGTCATCAAGGTTCTTGAAGTTCTACGTCATCATCAATTGTACCTGAAACTGGAAAAGTGTGTTCCATACCACTTCGATTCACTTTCTGGGATACATCATCAACCAACGGGGAATCCAGATGGACCAGAGGAAAGTGGAGACTATCCAAAACTGGGTACAACCAACTGCTGTAAAAGAACTTCAAAGATTCCTCAGCTTCGCTAACTTCTACAGAAGATTCATTAAGAACTACAGTTCCATCAGTGCACCCCTCACTTCGACTCTGAAAGGCCGGCCCAAGTCCCTGTCCTTATCACCAGAGGCCATACTGGCCTTTCAACGCCTCAAAGAAGCTTTCACGACTGCTCCTATTATCGTTCATCCCAATCCGGAACTTCCTTTTGTCGTGGAGGTAGATGCCTCCTCCACAGGGGTAGGAGCTGTCCTATCTCAGCGGCAGGGTGAGCTTCCCAAACTCCTTCCATGTGCTTTCTTCTCCAAAAAACTGTCCCCGGCGGAGCGCAACTACGACATTAGAAACCGGGAGTTGCTTGCCATTAAACTGGCTCTGGAGGAATGGAGACATTGGCTGGAGGGAGCTAATCACCAGTTCGAGGTCATAACAGATCACCGTAATCTATAGTACCTCAGAGAGGCTAAGAGATTGAATCCTCGTCAGGCCCGTTGGGCCCGCTTCACTCGATTTCACTTCCAAGTCACCTATTAACCAGGTAGGAAGAACTGTAGAGCAGATGCTCTCTCCCGTCTTTATCACTCCTCGTTGGACGAAAACACACCAGAACCCATTCTCCCTCCAGCCGTGATCCTTAGCCCCATCATCTGGGAGATCGACAATCAGATCGTCCAGGAGAACCGTCGTCATCCCATTCCGCGGGGAGGTCCTGAAGGGCTCACCCTCATCCCTCTACACCTTCGTACAGCCCTTCTGGACTCAGCTAACACTGATCCGGGATCTGGACATCCAGGTAGCAAGCGTACCCTTTCGCTCTTCAGACAACGGTACTGGTGGCCTTCCATCTCCAAGGATGTCTTCCGTTACATCAAGGGATGCTCAGTCTGTGCCATTACCAATACTCTCCGTAATCTTCCTGAAGGCAAACTCGTTCCACTCCTCATACCCAGACGTCCTTGGTCTCATATCAGGGTCGATTTCATGACTGATCTCCCCTGATCCGAAGGTAACGCCTGTGTGTTTGTAGCGGTCGATAGGTTTTCCAAAGGATGCAAACTTATACCCTTACCGGGTCTCCCCACGGCTCTCGGAGCCGCCGAAGCTCTCTTCAACCATGTCTTTCGCAATTTCGGAATTCCTGAGGACATTGTCTCGGACATAGGACATCAGTTCATCTCCCGAGTCTGGAACGCCTTCAAACTCCTTGGAGTTACCGTCAGTCTTTCGTCCGGATATCATCCACAAACCAACGGCCAGACTGAGCGGAAGATTCAAGAGATCGGCCGGTATCTTAGAACATACTGCCACCAGTACCAAGACAGCTGGAGCTGATATCTCCCCTCAGTCAATCTACCACCAGGCTCACCCCCTTTCAGTGTATCCTCGGGTATCAACCCCCTCTCTTCCCTTGGTCGGGTGAGCCCTCGGAGGTTCCAGCTGTCGACTTCTGGTTTCGCGAGAGGGTATGGGACTCAGCTCACGTGCAGCTCCAGCAGGCAGTGCGGAGGCATAAGGAGCAAGCGGACCGACGGTGAAGAGATTCCCCTCTGTACCAGCCAGGACAGAAGGTGTGGCTGTCAATGCGGGACATCCGTCTCCGCCTGCCTTGCCGTAAGCTGAGTCCTTGATACATCGGACCGTTCACCATACAGAGACAGCTGAATGAAGTCACCTACAAACTCAACCTACCACCTCACTACAGGATTGCACCTTCTTTCATGTCTCTCTCCTCAAACCCTTCACTGATTCTGTCACTCCTCTTCCCACAGATGAACCCTCGGATGAAGTGCCTCCTCCTCCCGTTCCTGTGGAAGAAGAGCCCTTCTACCGCGTCCGAACCATCATGGATTCCCGACGGCGAGGTCCCCGTCTGGAGTACCTCGTAGACTGGGAGGATTTTGGACCAGAGGAGCGTTCTTGTGTCCTCCGGGATGACATTCTAGACCCTGCTCTTCTCACTCAATTTCACACGGATCACCCTGATCGTCCAGCTCCAAGGGGATGTGGTAGACCTCGCCGCCAGCAACGTCCCTTCTTCAGAGCCGCCTTGGGAGGAGGGGGTACTGTCAGGATCCCTTTGGTAACCACGCCTCTTTTGCCCGTCACTCCGCCCACTCGTTCGTCATCACCCGAATTCTAATCGTCATCACCTGGATCCATCTGCAACTCACCCTTTATAACCCGCACTCACCCTTCAGTCCTCGTCTGGTCTCGTCTCTACATAGACACACAGACTCACCTCTCCTCATCTAGATCCTCAAGTTCGTCTTCAACCAGTCTTCGTCATCAGTTTCGTGTCATCTTCCATCCTTGTTCATAGAGACTTTATACTGCAAGCTAATTCATTCTTACCAGCTCTAAATCTGTTTATTCACCATTGTATCTGGAGCTCGTTCCATTCTGCTGATTAAATATATATTACACTCCACCCTCGGTTGTCTTCCTGTCTGTAACCTGACAATTATATATTGAAGTTAACAATTTTATTGATGTTATATAAGCATTAAAGTCTTTAAGGTTATCTTTCAAATGTTTTTAATGGCTTTTAACAGACAGAGTGACACATAAAGTACTGGTGTTTTTATAAAACACTCACCACATTATGACAATATAAAAAACACAAATATTTACTATTTTACCGTTGCTTTAGACCAAACTGAAACGTATCATTCATAATAATATGTTTGTGTGTATTAAAGCCCTATGAGTAAATATGACATTATCTTTACAGCTTTACCCAGAGCTACAGTGAGAGTAACACCAGACACATCTGTGTTCACTGGAGAGACAGTCACTCTGAAGTGTGAGATAGAAGAACAATACAGATCATTAAACTGGAGATATCTGTGGTATAAAGACAGAACTGAAGATTATAAGACTCAACATTACACTGTAAACACAAACACTCTCACTATCAGTTCAGTTATTCAATCTGATCAGAGTCAGTACTCGTGTAGCGCAGAGATACGTGGACGACCACAAACTACATTGAGCTCAAGTCTTTATCTCACAATTACGGGTGAGTTTAATATCAAAAACATTATGCCAATGGTTATGTTATATATATTCTTGTTATCCTGCTTTTCTTCCTTCCTCAGCTTTACCCAGAGCTACAGTGAGTGTAACACCAGACACATCTGTGTTCACTGGAGAGACAGTCACTCTGAAGTGTGAGATAGAAGAACAATACAGATCATTAAACTGGAGATATCTGTGGTATAAAGACAGAACTGAAGTTTATAAGACTCAACATTACACTGTAAACACAAACACTCTCACTATCAGTTCAGTTTCTCAATCTGATCAGAGTCAGTACTCGTGTGAAACCGAGATACATGGACGACCAAAAACTTCATCAAGATCATCTGTTTATCTCATTGTGACGGGTGAGTTTAATATCATCTCATGTGTGTGTGTTAAAGAAACATTATGTCAGTGATCATGTTGTATCAGTGTTTTAGGAGGACCAGAAATATATGGTTTCCTTTTCATGAATCATTCAGATTTATGGATATAAACAGTCTATGATAAAAGAGTTATTAAACCTTATTTACCCAGAGCTTCAGTGACTGAAACAACATTTATTGTGTTCTTATAGATTCATTAGTTTTTATTTGAAAGATTCATTTGTTTTATTATTCAATTGTCTGTCTGATATCTGACCTGTGTTTTGACTTGCATAACCTTATACGTTTTGCTTATAGTCAATGTTTTCTTGTACAGCAGCTTTGTAACAATGAAAATTGTAAAAAAGCGCTATATCAATAAAGATGACTTGACTTTATATGATAGATTAAATTCATTTTATAGGGGAACAGATTAGTTTCTTGAGATTAAAAGCTTTTTGAGGAGAATCTGGTCAAAAACAAAACATGCACAATACTTTCAACAAACATAAAACAAGAGACACTTGTTGGACAAAAGTTGGATCCTTAATTTCAAAGCTTTTAGTATCTTTTAAAATTAAAATAGAAATCGGAAAGATGAAATCAACTGTCCTGTACTTTTATAAATAAATGTAGTTTCTTTGCAGTAATAAGAATGTCATAGTATATAAAACCCTTTATACCTGCAATACATGTGAGGTCAGTCAGGTGTAGATATTTCATCTTTTCTATGGGTTGTAGTGTCTTAACTCCATGAATACATTTTCTGTCATTATTTGATGTCCACTAACGCTGTTCCAAACTTACTGTAATCCATGTAACACAAGAGGAGAAATGTTAAAGAATGACTTCAGACGAACTGGAATTTATCAGTTGGACATAATTTTATACTTTGCATGTGTCAGTTTTATAATTCACTTTTTTGTCCGTTGAAACATGACAGAGCTTAAACCTACAAATAGATAAATTATATTTTGTTATGTTTGTACAGAGAGTCTTAAAGCAGTTTTGACCGTTGAGCCTGACAAACAGCTGTTCTCAGGAGAAACTGTCACTGTGAGATGTGACATACAGACTGAACAAGACACTGAGTGGACATACAGCTGGACTGTAGAGAAATATAACCACCAGAATAAAGTCAACCAATGCAAAACACAAGAGTGTAAAATCACAGTTAACCATCAGCACAGCGGTAACTACACGTGTGGAGGAAAGAGAGTAAACGGACAAAACACTGAGAAGAGTGATGCTGTTACACTGACTGTATCATCATGTGAGTTTATATGTTTGTTCATCATCATTACTGTGAAGAGCTGAAGTGTCACATGTTATTCATGAGAGATTTCTCACTTTCAGATCAACCCAAGACAGTTTTAAGAGTTTCTCCACAGCAGTGGCTGACTGAAGGAGATTCAGTGACTCTGATGTGTGAGGTTAACAGATCCTCTACAGGCTGGACATTCAGCTGGTTCACTGCACACAATCTTTCCTCAGGTAATACCATCTCAGTTAGTTATTTTCTATTGAATATTCCATCTTTAAACCTTAATGTGAAGCAAATTTCTCTCTCCAGGTTATGATCTGGTGTCAGACAGCAGTGGAGGATCTAAAGGCAACTACACTGTGAGTTCTGCTGCTCTGAAGCACACAGGAGTTTATATGTGCCGAGCAGAGAGAGGAGATCCAGTCTATCACACACACCACAGCAACACACAACCACTGTGGATCACTGGTGACTTCAACACACACAACTAAACAACAACAAGCTCTTATATCCTTCATTT
Organism: Barbatula barbatula; assembly: GCA_037178815.1. Classification (NCBI taxonomy): domain Eukaryota; kingdom Metazoa; phylum Chordata; class Actinopteri; order Cypriniformes; family Nemacheilidae; genus Barbatula; species Barbatula barbatula. The sequence goes on along the minus strand of JAXOFQ010000029.1, from coordinate 121,908 downwards.
ATTCATTCATCTATAAGCTGTGTTTTTCTTCTCAGGTGTTTCTTCTTCAGTGTCTCTGAACATCAGACCCAACAGAACTCAACACTTCTCATCTGAATCTCTCTCTCTGAGCTGTGACGATCACAGGAACTCTACTGGATGGACAGTGAGAAGATACACAAACACACTGGAAATTTGTCCTTCATCATCATCATCATCATCATCATCATCATCGGTCAGATCTACAGGAACAGAATCTATATGTACAATCAGATCTCTCATCACGTCTGACACTGGAGTGTACTGGTGTGAGTCTGAATCTGGACACAAACTTCATCCTGTTAATATCTCAATACATGGTGAGTTTATAATTCTGTATTTATTAGCTCAACACAAAATATCACTATTATTACATTACATTACATTTGTTCCTCTGTTGTGTAGACGGTGATGTGATTCTGGACAGTCCTGTTCATCCTGTGACTGAAGGAGATTCTCTGACTCTTCACTGTATATATCGATATAAAAACCCGTCAAACCTCACAGCTGAATTCTATAAAGATGGATCAGAGGTGAAGAATCAGACTACAGGAGACACGATGATCATCTCTACAGTCTCAAAGTCACATGAGGGTTTCTACTACTGTAAACACCCAGAGAGAGGAGCGTCTCTAAAGAGCTGGATCTCAGTCACAGGTGAGCGAGTCTGTCGTGTGATGTGAGATGAGTTTGTTATAGTTCAGTTCCCTTTCTGTCGGTCTCTCGACGTTGTGTCGAAGCCGACAGATGGGGTTCGCCCTTGAGAACCAATCATCTCTGACTATTTTGAAAAGGCCAATGAAATTGGCGAATGAAATTTGATATCCGGGTATAAAAGGGGAGCCGGCCTGCTCATTCATTCACCTTTTGTTCTTCGGAGCCTTCGCATCTGATGACATTCTTCGAATTGCCGATTTCTACGACGCGGTGCAGCGGAGATTCCCCTGGGAATCATTCCTGAAGTATTTTTCTAAAAGAGCAATTTCCTCAGCGTGGCATTGCCCGCTGATCTCTTGGGTGCAGTACACTCATCGAGGACGGGGACGGACACGGTGGTTGCCGCAAGTGTTCGGGGGTCCGACCACTGTGGCAGCCTCGTGGATTCGTCCTGCCCGCACGGCGCGCGGATGGCTATTCAGACGTTGCGTCACTGCGCGCGGATGGCTAGTCAGAAGTTGCGTCACTGCATGCGGATGGCTAGTCAGACGTTGCGTCACTGCGCGCGGACGGCTAGTCAGACGTTGCGTCACGTTGGCTATGTTCTGTCAAGAGCAAGCCACCACCTCGTTTGCTTCCCGTTCTGTGACCGCAGTGGCTACGGCCCTGGACATCTCGGCCGAGGGGACGGTTCGATCGCCTTCGCCAGAGGGGTGGCAGCCCCGGCCTCGAGCACAGGAACATCCCTGCCTCTGCTGAGGTAAGAGGATGCCCGAAGTCCGGCGGAGGTCTGGCGAGATGGATCGAATGCCGAGACGGACCACACTCCCAGCCACTGTGATGGTTTGAAATGCTAACCAAGCACCCAGGGACCTCACAAGGGGGGGCTGCGATCTGCTTCATCAACCCGCGGGGGTTGGTTCAATGACTAAAAAGCCCCTGTTGGTTCAAAGCCCCTGTTGTTCAATGTCCCCCTCGGGTTGACGCACATAGGACCGCGACAGCACTGACTACAGAGATGAGTTCCATGGAGAGCGTGGCACACTGGCAGTAGGCGTATCGTCATTACGCCTGCTGCCGTCGCATCCTAACCCTGAGCAGGTCTTGAGGCCGGTCGTGGTAACGACAGACGCCTCCCTACGGGGTGCGGGTGCGGTGTGCAACGGGCGCGCAGTGTCGGGTCGCTGGATGGGCCCCCGCCTGCGTTGGCAGATCACTGCCTTCAAGTTGCTAGCTGTCCTGCTTGCACTGATGAGGCTCCGGCCTCTCGTGCAGAGCCAGCATACTGGCCCGGACAGCAAACCTCAGGGTGGCATTCGCTCGCTGCAGTCATCGCAACTCGCCCAAAAAACGCCTCCTCCCATGGAGACAGCAGGTGGCAAAGCCCCTGCAGGTCACATGACCACCGGATGTCCTGAACCAGACAGCCAAGCGCTCTCTCGTCAGTTGACGCCTCGTGGGAAGTGACGACTCCACCCCTGGTGGAGACAGCAGGTGGCAAAGCTCCTGCAGGTCAAACGCCCACCGGGTGTCCTGAACCAGACAGCCAAGCGCTCTCTCGTAAGTTGACACCCCGTGGGAAGTGATGACTCCACCCCTGCAGGCTGGCCTGGGTGTGGTTTGGGCGGGCACAGGGGGACCTGTTGCCTCCCTGAACACCACCCAGTACCGTTGGGCACTCCTTGGACGAGGACCCCCTCGACACGGAGGCCCTAGCGCGCAGCAAAGCCCCGGCATGTCACACGCCCACCGGGTGTCCTGAACCAGACAGCCAAGCGCTCTTTCGTCAGTTGACACCTCATGGGAAGTGACGGCTCCACCCCCTCCGGGCCGGCTTGGGTGTGGTTTGGGCGGGCACAGGGGGACCTGTTGCCTCCCTGAACACCACCCAGTACCGCTGGGCACTCCCTTGACGAGGACCCCCTCGACACGGAGGCCATATTGTGTGGTTACGTCTGAGACGTCGTCATGAGATGGTTCCCCGCGTGGCAACCCATGACCTCCCCCAGGTGGACATCCACCTTACATTTACATTTACATTTATTCATTTGGCAGACGCTTTTATCCAAAGCGACTTACAAGTAGTTTTATACAGTGGCACATTACTGCAGAGCAATCAGGGTTAAGGTGCCTTGCCCTTCAGTCATGACCTGCTGGCACTGAGATTAGAACCGGCAACCTTCTAATCACAAGCCCAACGCTCTAACCATTAGGCCACAGCTGACCTTGCGGCATTCCGCACATTCTCCCCTATTTGGTGAGACCATGTTGGTGTCTCCACTGTATTCCCCCCTAGGGTGGGAAGTGGTCTCCGTAGCGCACGTCCACATTGAGGGAACAGCGCTTACCCAGTAGCCCTACGGTACCGGACGGCTTCTCGTTTAGAGAACAAGGCCTCCGTCTGTGGTGGCCGAGGGCAGCGGCTACTCATCTTTGCCAAAAGCTCTGGGAGCCCCTGCCTGCCCACTGGAAGGTTACAATTTCGCGATAGCGCTCACGTGTGGCTTGCCCAGGCTGGTCAACGTCGCTTCGCTAGAGATTGTGACGCGGCTAGTGCCGTGGCGTTTTCAATAGGAACCCCATCTGTCGGCTTCGACACAACGTCGAGAGACCGACAGAAAGGGAACGTCTTGGTTACGTATGTAACCTCTGTTCCCTGATGGAGGGGACAAGACGTTGTGTCCTTCATGCCACGACAATAGCCGTCCGCTGCAGCAGTCACGAGATGCTCTCAGGCTCCTCAGCACAAAAGGGGAATGAATGAGCACGCCGGCTCCCCTTTTATACCCGGATATCCGGGGGCGGAGCCCGGCATGCAAATTTCATTCGCCAATTTCATTGGCCTTTTCAAAATAGTCAGAGATGATTGGTTCTCAAGGGCGAACCCCATCTGTCGGCTTCGACACAACGTCTTGTTCCCTCCATCAGGGAACAGAGGTTACATACGTAACCGAGACGATATTCTGCATGATAACATGTTCACACTTTTTCAGGTTTTCAGGAGGAGATGTCTGGTCTCAAGATGTTCAGTTTTCTGCTGGCAGTTTGTCCATATATGTTAGTGACAGTCGTGCTGGTGTTCAAATGCTTCAGATTGAGAGATAAAACCAAATCTGATTTATCAGATCACACAAATCAGTAACACATGAAAACAACATCTTAATATATAAGAATAACATTTTTACATATATGTTTGTTTCAGATGTTGCTTCTGGTTGTAATGATGTGACATGTGATTAAATAAACATAAATGTAATGATGTGATCTCAGATTAAATCAAAGACCAGCGGAGAAAAACACAACAGCACATTTACTAAAACTAACTATTAACAACTCAAAGCTTTATGTGCATCACAGTAAATGCTCGATAATCTCCGTTCTCTTATAGCAACAGACTTTGTGTCATTATTACTATTAGTTATATTTTTACTGTAAACTTTTCATACTGTGTAATATTCATGACACTCATAACATTTGTTTTCAGCTCATATATTTAAGTGTCATGTGATAATGTGTAGATCTGATATCAGGTTCAGTAACAAAACCTGGATAGTAAAGAAAACAGGTTTGATTATTTTGACTGTGTTGATCTGAGAAGTTTAAGAAAAACAACATTTAATCAAATGAAAAACTTGTGTTAATACTTTTATATCGCTGGTGTGTTACAGTAAAAGGTCTGTACAGTAAATTCATGTTTTTTGTGCCATTGAAAGAGAGATAAAGTGAGAGATGTGTTGCTTCAGATGTAATATGTCACTGGGTTTGTATAAGGTTTGGGTGTAATATAGTGAAATCATGGTGTTAATGTGATTTTAAAATCCCTGCATCTGTATAAGGTCCTCTTACTTTACTGTGTCTGTATCCCATTCCCAACGGTCTGTGTGATTCCTAAGAGATCAACTAAATGTATTTATTATCATCTAACAACAGGTTCTACCCAAAGTGCATTTGACTAAATCATCATTCCCAAATTATTTTAATGACATTAAGTATTACTGAAGATTATTTGTGTTACATATGAGTGAATAACTTTCTTATACTGCAGACTATATGCAATAGTTATGTGTCTCTGTTTTGTGTTTCTGTTCATTAGAGTTAAGAAGCATTTGTATCACTATTTTGCTATTTTGCTTTGTGAAGTACACAATATTTTGTAATAAATATTTAACTTTATACAGTATTTCTGTAAGAAGTTGTTTGTTTTTCGCAAATATTTCTTAAATCACAGATTTTAAGATGATATCATGTTTTACTGTAGCTCTAGCCTAGGCAAGGCAAGGCAAGGCAAGTTTATTTGTATAGCACATTTTATACACAATGGCAATTCAAAGTGCTTTACATAGAAGAACTTAAAAATATCCATTTGATAAAACAGTGAAGAAATAAGAAAAATTAAATTAACCAATTAAGAATAAAAAAATTGAATAACATAGTTTAGAAGAAATAAGAAAAATAAAAATTAACCAGTTAAGAATAAAAATAAATTAAAATATAGTTTAGAATAGATAATAAATAAAATAAAGTACAGCACAAACAGTCGGACGGTCAGAGGCACAGTGCACATTCATTAAATGCAAAGTTAAACCGATGTGTTTTGAGTCTGGATTTGAATGTGACTACTGTGGGAGCAGATCTGATCTCTTCTGGAAGCTGGTTCCAGCTGCGGCTCGCATAATAGCTAAATGCAGACTCTCCTTGCTTGGAGAGAACCCTTGGTATTTCTAGCTGATGCGATCCTAATGACCTGAGTGTTCTTTTGGGTCTGTATTCGATGAGCATATCTGCAATGTATTGAGGTCCTAGGCCATTGAACGATTTATATACCAGTAATAAAACTTTAAAATCTATCCTATATGTAACTGGTAGCCAGTATAAGGACCTGAGGACTGGTGTGATATGATCATATTTTCTGGTTCTGCTCAGAATCCTTGCCGCAGCGTTCTGTATGAGCTGCATCTGTCTTATGGTCTTTTTGGGGAGGCCAGTTAGGAGTCCATTACAATATTCCACCCTGCTAGTGATGAAAGCATGCACTAGTTTCTCTAAGTCTTGAGTGGAAACAAAGCATCTAATTCTTGCAATATTTTTCAGATGATAGTATGCTGATTTAGTTATTGCTTTGACATGACTACTGAAGCTAAGGTCTGACTCTAGAGACACACCGAGATTCCTGACTTGATTTTTTGTTGTTTGACCTTTAGAGTGAAGGTACAAGTTCACCTTGAGAACTTCATCTTTATTTCCAAACGCAATGACTTCAGTTTTGTCTTTGTTTAACTGAAGAAAGTTTTGGCACATCCAACTATTTATTTCATCAATGCATTTGAGCAGGGAGTCAATGGGGCTGTAATCGTTGTAATATCTGTGTGTCGTCTGCATAGCTGTGGTAAGCAATTTGGTTATTTCTCATTATTTGGCTCATTGGGAGCATGTACAGGTTGAATAGGAGAGGCGCAAGAATTGAGCCTTGAGGGACTCCGCATGTCATGGATGTCCACTCTGACTTATGGTCACCTATACTCACATAATAACCTCTTGCTTCTAGGTATGACCTGAACCATTCTAGGACTATCCCAGAAAGTCCCACCCAGTTTTCCAACCTGTCTATAAGTATGTTATGATCGACCGTGTCAAATGCAGCACTGAGGTCGAGTAGGACCAGCACCGATAATTTGTCTGAATCAGTACTTAAGCGAATGTCGTTTACTATCTTAATGAGTGCTGTCTCTGTGCTGTGATGCGGGCGGAACCCAGAATGAAAATTGTCAAACTATCCGTTTGAGCTTAAGAATTTGTTCAGCTGGTTGAAGACAACTTTTTCAATGATTTTACCTATGAAGGGAAGATTTGAGAACGGTCTATAGTTGTTTAAAATGGTCTTATCCTCTTTTTCAGGAGGGGTTTGACAACAGCAGTTTTAAGGGAGTTTGGGAAACTTCCAGAGAGAAGCGAGGCATTTACCAAATGAGGCATTTCAAGGGCGCAGGTTGATGTTTTAAGGTGTTGAACGATTTCTGCCAAATTTTTGCCATCAATTTCTTCAAAATCAGACATTGTAAGTACTTTCTCAGGTTGTGGTGTGATCTGCCCGACCCCAGCGCTACTCAAGGATATGCTGATCACCTTTCTAATGTTATTGATTTTATCAGAGAAGAAAGAAGCAAACTCACTGCACTTGCTGTCAGAGCATTTCACTGGGAATCTGGCTTGGGGGGTTTGTCAGTATGTCTACAGTAACGAAAAGAGTACGGGTGTTGTTTAAGTTGCTGTTTATAATATTTGAGAAGAAAGTCTGCCTAGCTTTGCCTAGTTCCATATTGAAAGCATGGATGGTGTCTTTGTAGATGTTATAATGGACTACAAGTTTTGTCTTCCGCCACAAGCGCTCTGCTTTTCTGCATTGTCTTTTCATATTTTGCACTGCTGTTGAGTTTCTCCAAGGTGCTTTTTGTCTACCACTCTTCCTGACTTTCACAGGAGCAATATCATCAATTAAACTTTTAACCTTCGAGTTAAAAGAATCAAGGAGAGAATCAACAGAGTCAGCAGATATGCTTGGTGTTAAAGATATGGCCTTCATAAATAGTACACTAGTGTTCTCATTTAAGCATCTCTTCTTGACAGACACAGATCCTAGAACATTTCTAACGGTCACATTACTTGAGTTTATTCTCACCTTGATTTTTATGAGACTAAATGTAAAATTTTACATCAGAAATATATGCAGTTTCTCTTTAACCTATTAACTTGAAGAAGTTGTTAATGTGTTTCAATACAATTGTGTTTCAGGAAGGAAGATATTTGTAAGAATAGTAACCAAACAGATCTCATCCCCATTTATGTCCCCAAATAAATATTATGGGAGTCAATGGGGGATGAGATCTGTTTGGCCACTGACATTCTTCCTTTGTGTTTAGCAGAACAAATACATTTAAACCGATTTAAAACAACCTGGGGTGAGTCAATGACGACAACATTTTCATTTTTGGGTGAACTGTTCCTTTAATTAAATGATGTGCAGAATTAAATACAGTCCAATAGATGACTTGCATAGTTGACACAATGTTGCTGTCCGGTGTGTAAAGTAATAATGTTTAAAAACCAGTAAACTGTAGGAATAATGCAGAAGCAATAACTGCATGAATAAATGCCACACATTTTATAATTATATGTAATATAATTCCTAGATAAAATTCACCGTAATAAGTAGACTAACTGTAAAATACTGTATGTAGAAGTATAAATGAACACAGTGTAGTCATATAAAATACTAAAGTATAATGCAATTTACACCAGTTTACTATAGTAAATACTACTAGATGTGTTTATGTGAAAAGCAGACCTGACTGTGTAAGATTATTGACATCACAGAGATCAATGAAACATTCAATGCACAGATATCACAAAACCTACAATTGTATTTGAATGCCAAACCAGAAGCCCATTGAATATCTGTAATAAATGATTCATAGTGAAAATGTTTCTGTTAATAACAATGTTCTCTGTGCACAAACACAACACAAACCTGCGCAGACAGATCAGTGTGCAGTGGCGGTTCTACATTGAATTGCACCCGGGGCGAGTCTACCTTTGAGCCCCCCCTCCCCCGAAAAATGAATAAATACAAATAAAACACACACACAAAATTATGACAAATCGTCATATTTTATTAATACAACATAAGTAAAAGAGAAAATTATGTTTCTCAACTGCACAAATCTGTTTTTTTGTGCACCTGATGGCTTTGACCTTTCTCTGTTTTTTTGAGACTCGACAATCAACAGATTTCCCCCCCAACACTGTCACTCACGTCACGAAACGAGTCACGGCCAGAAAGACTAAACCAATCCACCGTGGTGAGGTGACACATAATCGTATTGTATTATTTTTTATTAGCCATTTCACGCAATTCTGAAAAACAAAAATGTGCAGGAACTATAGGCCTGTATTCATTACATTATGAATAAAATGTGTGTTATTTGGAAGTAAATCGAGATGGTGTGTGACTGACTTTAGCCCAGTAATTGCTTTCGCGTCATGGGAGGGGCTTCTGTTGCTCGCTGTGTCATAATCACGGTCCTACTAGAGCAAGCTCCTGATCGGTTACCGCGGCGCCAATTTGCCAATTCTCCCACATTTACGTTGATTTTGTTTCTTGTATTGTAAGGCGTATGAAAGTAAATGAATGTGTGGTGAAGATGTTATAAGTCTTTTACATACTATGTGTCGCTGTGATTCCTCTGTGTTGTTTATTGATTCTTTTTTTTATTGCTTAAAACAAAATACAATAATAACAGTCAAAACCAGAACAAGAACAGACAAGAATAAACAAAAAAAAAATCACAAAGGGGGAATCATGTAACTTACACATGTTGATAAATTATGAGAATTACATGACACTGAAAAACGGAAAAGAATTACAAACAGATAATGTTTTAAGGCCTTTTTGTTCTCAGACAACTTAATAGAAAAGAGGTATTTTTCAAGTTCTTTCAAAAAAATGAAATAAAGAGGTTTCACATTTAAATATTTAGATTTATGAATATGAAACTTTGCTAGTAACAAAATCAGATTAATTACATAAAAAATTGCCTTTTTTAGATTGATTATAATCTATAAACACTAGGACCACATCCTTCCAATACAACACACATTCATTATAGATTTCAGACCTAATAAAACGTAAAACATCTTGCCAAAACATTTTGGTAAATGGACAGTGCCAAAAAAGAGTTTTCACAGAAAGAACAACTGGAGGAAATATTTCCTTTTTGAACTTTTTGAGGTAGTGATTTGCAGGGTAGAATTTATGAATTATTTTAAAAGAAATCTCTTTTACTTTATTGGTTAAAAAAAAAGAGATGTGGAAGCAGCCAAACTTTTTTCCAACAAATATTACCACCAGCATTATTCCAGTAAGCGGTCACAGACGGTAAAGTAACAATGTTGTGGTGAAAAGGTGAACGGACTAATCTATTGTTTATACAAGGAGAAGCAAAGCACAATTTGCCAACAGGAGTATTGACCAAACTCAGAGAGACTGGAGATAGAGATTGCGTTCCTCTCAATAAAGCAAGAACGCCTGATGGGGTTGAACCCATAACTATTGAAAATTCTCTGGGAGAAACAGGAAATTGAAAGTGACCTAAAAACTCCTTATATGAAAACAGCAAACCTTGAGAATTGATTAATTGACTAACCAACAAGATATTTTTATCAAACCAATTCTGAAAAAATATAGACTTCTTGTATAAAATGTTACAGCTATTCCAAATAAAATATCTATGGGGTGAAAAGTTGTGTTTGAATATCAATGACCATGCCAAGAGAGATTGCCTGTAAAAAGCAGATAATATTGCTGGCAAGCTGAGAAAAAACATAATTAGGAATAAAGTTCCATAAAGACATTGGGTTCATTCTAAATCGTTTCAACCAATTAATTTTAAATGTATAATTCAAAGTACTAAATTACAAAATATTAAGACCACCCTTTTCACTAATATTCATTACAACAGATTTCTTTATATAATGGATTGAGTTTTTCCACAAAAATAGTTGTTTATTGATTCACTGAGACCTTCATTAGTCTGTATCCTGTAACACAGATGACATTAAACATCACTCACTGTAAGTTAAACTCAATGTGTGCATATATGATGAAGGTGTTATAAGGCTTAAAAACCCTAAAGGCTAATCCCTTTTTTCTAAAAATACCCTAGCAACCATCTGGAAAACCTCAGTTTCTGCCTTTAAAACAACAAGAAAGTTAAAGAATTTAAACCATATATATTATTTACTGACTGTTAAACAGTATGCCTAGAGCGCTTGTCGCTTTTGTTCTGAAATCTAAAAAGACGCGTTTACCGTGTCGTTTTCGAAGTGGCGGCTGGCTTGACCGCAGACATCAGTGATCTCGTTTTTGACTGCTGACAAGTGCACGTGTATAACCATCATTGTCATAGCCATAAAAGCTTGTAATAGCTTTAATCTGATCCTCATCATTGTAACAGTTTTTGAAGCGGGGGTCAAGTGTGGAAGGTCAAACGTAACAGTTCATCCACACAGTCGTCTTTGTACTTTGTGTTCAGGTACTCCAGGATGGTTGTTTTTATTTGTTTGGTTAGATGTGTGTCATCAGATTTTACTGCCAGGACCTCAGAGTTGAACAATGCCAAGACAGGTTTTAGGTTGGACACTGTAACAAGTTGCTCACCTGAAAGAGAATCTGTAAACTCTAACAGAGGACTGAGCGCTTTGCTCACTGATTCCAGCACATCAACATCTTGCCATGTTGGAATAAGATGCCTGCGCTTTTTGTTTTTACCCGGAATAGCCTTTTCTTGCTCAATAAATCTCTCTATCAAGCGCTGTCTTGAGCCCCATCTTGTTGGCGATTCTGTAATTAATTTTATGGTCTGGGAGCTTCAGCTGGTCATCACTAAGTGCTCTACTCATTTTCCCGCTATGGGAAAAAGCTCCAACAACCTTTTTGCAAACTCCAATGGCTCTGTCTACTCTAGGATCCCTCATGCGCCTCTCTGGAAAATATTTAATACCAAAATTTATTGTGAGCCAATTTCACAGTTTAATGATGTGATGTCCTTGTCAGATATGTAGGCCTAATTGTAGCCTGCCTTTACACAAAATTTGTATGCATTTGTTTATTGCAGTTATGCATTTTGTCTATTTAAGTTGAATTACTGTTCATTTCATGTAGGCATATTATCTGTTCAATTGTCAATTTCATACACCTAGCTTGAGCTATTTTTGTCCTTTATTTCTCATTACAAACAAAATAACTTAAACATCAACTGCATTTCATAGAAGCAATCAAAATAGGCCACTTACCAATGGCAATATGGAGTCTGTGCCCAAAACACGGTAGCCTCGTCCAGCTGTTAACTCGGAGTGCACTGACAACGTTTGTGCCGCTGTCTGTGGTCATGCAAACCATACGATCTTCCCTTAGCAACCATGATGCTAGGGCATCCTTTATACCTTCAGCAATGATGTCGCCTGTATGGTCATCTGGAAAGTAAGATGTTTGCAAACAAAAGTGCTGGAGTAGCCAAGATTCGTTGATGAAATGCACAATCAAGGAGAGGTACGACCATAAATCCCTAGTGGTTGCAAAGTGTGACATCTTATGCAGTTTATTTGTCACAGTTAGGCGACATGAGTCATATAAGTTGGGGAGGGCAGTTGAGCTGAAATACTTTCGACTTGGCACTGTATATCTGGGGTCTAGGGTATTCATGAGTTCTATAAAGCCCTCTTTCTCCACCAACTGAATCGGCAGCATTTCTTTTGCTATAAACTTGGTGATAGTATTTGTAATGTCTTGCCACCTGTTGCTTCCTCGTAAGGCACATTTCTGCTAAACAATTCCGCTAAAGGTGCTGAGTGTATTGTGCAAGCAGGTACCTTAGCCGATGTCTGCTTTTCTCGGGCAGCGGACTCTCTGAACTTTTCATACTCTTGGTATTCCTTGGTATTGCTATGGTTGGTCCGCAGGTGGTGAAACAAGTTGGTCGTAGAGCTGCTTTTAACAGCAACATGTTTCCTACACACTTTGCAGAGTGCGGTCTTTTGCGCAACATCAGTTTTCTCAAAACTAAACCACTTCCATGCAAGTGAGGTTGAGCCACGTTTAGCAACTAAGTCATCCGAAGTATATTGCGACGTGTATGCGCACAACAGCAATCACGTGACGCCCTGCTGCAGCCTCTGAATGTGTGGAGTTTTAATGCGTGTTTTCGAGTGTTTTTTCTGAGTAATTTAAATACATGATAATGAGAATTTGCACATCGTAAGCACAACAATCACGATATTATCGCAGACGATATATATCGCCCACCCCTAACTTATTAGTTTGAAGATCTGTTCCTCCATACCACAAAGATAAATACAAGAAAAATTCCTATAATCCTGCAAGTTAAGAAGCCATTTCAAAAGTAGCATTAAAGCAAATTTAATGCTACTTTTGTGTGGAAAGAGTTTCACTAGAAAAGCAACGCTTGAGAAGCACTTGAGAACTCACACTGGAGAGCATCCATACTCGTGTCCTCAGTGTGGAAAGAGGTTGAAATGCAAAGCAACGCTTGAGGAGCACTTGAGAACTCACACTGGAGAGCATCCATTCTCGTGTCCTCAGTGTGGAAAGAGGTTGAAATGCAAAGCAACGCTTGAGGAGCACTTGAGAACTCACACTGGAGAGCATCCATACTCGTGTCCTCAGTGTGGAAAGAGGTTGAAATGCAAAGCAACGCTTGAGGAGCACTTGAGAACTCACACTGGAGAGCATCCATACTCGTGTCCTCAGTGTGGAAAGAGGTTGAAATGCAAAGCAACGCTTGAGGAGCACTTGAGAACTCACACTGGAGAGCATCCATACACATGTCATCAGGGTGGAAGAGTTTGAAATGCAAAGCAACGCTTATGGGACACGTGAGAGCTCACACTGAAGAGTTCCCATACTCATGTCCTCAGTGTGAAAAGAGCTTCAAACGCAATTCAACGCTTGAGGAGCACATGAGAATTCACTCTGAAGATCGCCCGTACTCATGTCCTCAGTGTGGAAAGAGTTTCAAGTAGCAGTGGGTTGCATTTTAGTACAGCTATGAGCGCTGTGGCACGACACAAAGCGGAGTGAAGGTTTCATAAAATATAGTAAATAAAATTATATTTAGGCTATTTATTGCGGTCAGCCATTATAAATTTGGGTATTTTGTAATGGCTTAGAACTCGGCACAGCCAATCAGAATCAAGGACCAGAAGCGAGCGTTTTATAGATGCAGCTATATCTTCTTGATATCTATTACTATACATTTGAATGTGCAGGCCAAGTTAGAGACATTCATTTCCACGAACAGAAGTGACCATTATTGCCTGCTGTAGATGTGTGTATAAATGTTTGTGATTGGCATGAATACAATGCTGTCTTTAACTTTTGTCCTGTGTGGACAATCTGTAAACAGCACAAACAGCAGCATGGGGTTACGTGTGTCTACTATATATATGACTGTCCCTAGTACTAAATAATCGTCTGATCGGAGTTATTAAAGATAAATACAATTTCTGTGCACATACATAAGCATCTGTATCTGTAGTAAAGCGGTGGTAAAAATCACACATCAAAAGAAGGAAGGAACTGTATTTCTTTTGCAAACATGACAATTCTGGCTCTTAGTTATTTTTTCACATCACCTATAAAAACCTGCTTTTATAGTCATTATTACTTTTTTCAGTAGAATTTTCCTAGTGTCTAAAGTTAAACTTTACTGTAGACATTTGATCTGTTGTATCTTCATATGTGTATTATTGTCACAGTACCGTCAGTTTTTGCGGTCTGCTAGAACAGAATGAGATGAAGGAGATCTTGTTGTGGTAGTTTTATCTCTATTTCAGTTCTGTGATATTAACCAGTGTGTGAGAGATAAATGTTCAGTACAGACATTATATTGTGCTGTTAATGACAAATAAATATTGTTTTACTTCATGACGCTGTTAAAAGCGTCACAATCAAACATCTGTGTACATACTGTATGCATGTAAATCTCTGCGGTACTGTGTGGATTTCATTTAGAACATTTATGTTTGCTGCATAACAGTTCTCTTATATATTTTAATGCATCGTCGCTAAATGTCTTGTTCTCAAAATACGTTGTGGGTAATATCGGCTACTTGAAAAATACACATTTCAATTTATTAAGATTTGGCACATAATCGTTGTAATTTCAAACACTATTAAGGGTGAAGAGTATGCAGTTTGAGACGCAGGGGTTGTACATTGGTGTTATAGAGGAAGTGTTTGAGTGTTTAACAGTGTGTTTGTTGAAGTGTGTCATCAGTAGATCAGTATGGAGCTCAGTTCTCTTCTTCTAGTGCTCTGTGAGTATTATCTTCTTCTCAGTGTTTCATTTTTCAAAACCTTTTCTTGCTGCTCTCTTAATTGAGATCTTTATCTCGTGATATACAGTAGTGACCAGAAGTGAGGTCAAACTTTGCACAATTGAAATGTTTGTTCTCTCTTTATTAGTTGTGTATGGAGTGCAAACTAAAGCTGAGCTTTTAGACGAATTTAGGAAAAGTTACACCAACACACATTTGAGACGAGGCTCATGAGAATGACTATAAAACAATAACTTAATAACTAGTGTATGCTATATTTGCCAGGATATATATATATATATATATATATTTGTATTGTACAACAAACTCTTATTTCCTGATACACTGCCTTTTTGCCTTATGATTTTGTCCTGTAAATACGTAAAAAACATTGTTTTGTCCTAAATTTATTATCATATCATAGGAAGAACTACATAGTATTCGTTTTTGTCCAGCACAACGTTCAGTGTCAGTGGTTTGATGAAATAGAGAAAGATGGGGACGAGTTCACTGTGGTTTTAGTTTCTGCTTCTTTTGAGTTCTGTGGTATTGACCAGTGTGTGAGTTGTTCACAACTACAAATCGGCGTTGAATGAACAAGTCACAGTTAATCTTTTGTAAATATGCATGTGGGTTTGTGTGATTCTTCATGTTTAGATTTGAGATCTAGATCAGTGATTCTCAAACTGTGGTCAATGTAAAACATACCAGCAGTTCTATGTATATGAAGCATCCACTGGTGGTACGTGACAGGACAGAAAATTTAAAACTATTTTTAAAAGGTTTGATGAAGTATATGAATGAATATGGCCTAATTTTCCAAACCAATACTTTGGTTCTGTAAGGATCTACCTCGTGATTGCTCCTTACCTCCGGATCAGCAGGGGGCGATCTACTCTGGATCCAACCTCAAAACCGCCCTAATCAAGCCTGATGCGCTACACCTGAATTTAAACCTATTTATAGGGACTCATGTTATCCTTTGTTCAGTCTTGAGCCTATGTTACCCATTGTGTGCACCTAGCTATATTGAAGCGGTCTATTGTTTTGGAATATTTTGTTTTTGCTACCTTTCGTTTGCTGACTCTGCTCTTGGATTAATGAAGAGATCATCTAGAGTTGAACTCTTACAGGTTCTTGAAACAAAGACATGTTGCTTAAAACTCTAAAACACATTCAGTTGGTTGACTGGCTGGTTGACTTTATACTGACATCTGTGCGGCTGCAGCGTCACACAACAGAAGAAATTGTGGATTATTTTTGTCATTGAAGCAACAATCTATTATTTAGCTGCTCATGTGTCTCTCAACATGGTGATTTTAGGAAGAATCTTCAGCTCTGTGTGTCAAATAAAATCACTTTGTTTTATTATGTATCAGCTCCATGTTTAGGTTTAAACTGAATCAAGTTTTTTTCTCTTTTCTTTACAGTGCTCATTTCAGCTATCGACTCACGTGAGTCACTTTGTTTTATTGATCACATCACATACAATATTCATGAGCTGATATTCAGCAGAGAAATATACAAATGATCTTTTGTGAAGCACAAGATTGACCACCATTAGGGAAATCATTCATAAATCCATTCTCATAGCCAACATTAATGCTATCAGATGAATGTGGAAGAACGATTATAAAACAATATACAAAATACATTTATTCTGCTCAGTTTTACTTTTAGTGCCAAATTGGAAAGGTGAAATATTTTCTCTTAATTTTGTAAGGTTAACAAATGTTTTTAAATAAGGATCAAAGAACATGTAGCCCCTCGTCCCCTTACTGGTAATTACTGATAATTACGGAGTTCTTGATAAAGGTGAATGGTATTCACAAATGAAGGTAAAATTATAAAAAAGAATTGAAAACCAAATCACCCTCTGTGTGTCTCTCCCATATGTAACAGTGCTGTATACGGTTCAGTAAAATAAGATTTGCGTATAATCGCTTAAACCTGAAAAACAGTTAAACCGCACAAACTCTGACAATTTCCCATTGGATCGGAAATCAAAAGAAACAAACTAGATTAGATTAGATTCAACTTTATTGTCATTACACATATACAAGTACAGTGTAACGAAATGTAGTTTAGGTCTAACCAGAAGTGCAGTTAGCAAGTGCAGGATATACAGTTAGAATAAATACAGAATACAATATTGAGAATATAATACAGTGGGCATGGATTATAAAAATATTTAGCAGTAGGTGTGTTCTATGAAAATATGACAGAAGGTATATACTATGAACAATATATACAGATGACTATGTACTATGAACATTAATGTACAGGTGGATATGAACAGATAATAATTTAGACTAAAATAGTGCAAGTGACTTTAGGTATGCATAGATTATTGACATTGGTTATTAAAGTTATTGCAGTGCAATAGGTGAGTTAATGCAGTTGAAGTTAATGCAGTTATTAAAGTTACGGTGCAGTATATGAGTTAATGCAGTTAATAAGGTTACAGAGCAGTAGATTAGTTAATGCAGTTATTGAAGTTATAGTGCAATTGATGAGTAATGCAGTTATTGAAGTTACAGTGCAGTAGATGACTAGATGCAGTTAATAGAGTTACCGTGAAGTATATAGGTTAGTGCAGTTATGGAAGTGGTCCATTAGTGCAAATGAGCATTCAGTTTAATATTCCTGGTGTGCAAGTGAGCAGTATAGAGTGCAAATGATGCTGTGTGTGTGTGTAAACAGTCCGGTAGAGCAGATAACATGAAGTACTGGTGTGTACAGTTCAGTCATGCATGCAGCCCTGTAGTGCAATGTAAACAATGTTGTAGCAGCATTGGAGTTAAGGGTATGAGAGGTACTGGAATCAGTGAGGGGCAGAGTTCAATAATGAAACAGCTCTGGGAAAAAAGCTGTTTCTTAGTCTGCTGGTTCTTGTCCGGAGGCACCGGAAGCGCCTACCAGAAGGCAGGAGAGTAACAGTCTATGAGCGGGGTGAGAGGAGTCCTTGAGAATGCTGCGAGCTCGACGCAGACAGCGTTTCTTCTGGATGTCCTCAATGGGGGAAAGTGTAGTCCCTGTGATGCGCTGGGCTGTTTTCACCACCCGCTGCAGTGCCTTGCGCTCAGCAACAGAACAGTTCCCGTACCAGACTGTGACACAGTTGGTCAGGATGCGCTCTATCGTGCAGCGATAGAAGTTCACCAGGATAGTTGAAGACAGTTGGTTCTTCTTCAGTGTCCTCAGAAAGAAGAGACGCTGGTGAGCCTTCTTGAAAGCAGACCTTGTACATGTAACCGAAGCTCAGGGGAGGGGAAGGAAGGTACAAGAAAAAGGGAATTGATATAACCGACTACACCACCCAGCACACCTATCTGGGAAATATATAGACTCAGACACACAGGTTCAGATTTCTAATGACTGAAGACAATGAGACGTGAATATCAAAATATAATTTATTTTAATCAATGATTTGGGAAAACCCCATGCGTTCTTTTAAAATCGGTAATAATCGTAATACAAATGACAGCATGGGTTAGAAAACATTAAAATACTAGAGTTAGATTAGAGCTGCCGACCAGAGTCTGGGGATCGCCAGCAGGGAGGCAGGCTAGAGGTCCGGCTTCCAATGGAGCTACACGTGCTACAATTAAATCAAATACAAATGTGAAATTCACAGCAAGGACAAAACCTAAACCGAAAAACCACACAAGCAATTAAGGAACTCCGGTATATGGCCGCACCAGCCTGCAACCCCACTGGTCCTCCCCAACTCCTAGAAGCAAACAAAGAAAAAGGACAATTACTTATAACTAAATAGACAAGAAAAGTAGAATACAATAAATATTTCTAAAGCAACAAAATCATAAACTTAATACAAAAACCAGTTGTGATTACCCAAAGCATGAGCAACACACACATATACACAGATAATCCAAAATAAACATACTAAAAGAAAATAACAAATTCAAAAAGGGTATTCACACGGGAAATAGAATTGATATTTCTAGCAAAACGTGAAAGAATGAGAACCCCGACACCACAGGTTTACATGCGCTCAGAAGTGGGCAAGCAGCTAGCCAAGCAAAGCAAACTTGCCACCTAAGCGACACCGGGGTCTCTAGCAACGAATGAATACAGACAAAATTGATTAGACTGCAAGCAACGTAACCAAAATGTAAATCAAAGAAATCAAAACAAACAAAGCGAAGCCAAGCAAAGCAAATCAACACAAAGCACGACAAAACAGCAGCGATGGAGCGTCACGACATGCAGCAGCAACACACTACAAGGTGTACTAACGCCTTGCTGTACATCTGAAACCTACAAGAATAAAATCGTCACGTACCTTTCAAACAAAGTGCGATCAATGCATTAAAAGTGAGCGCTACAAACCCATATGCGGAGGACGCCTCGTCCAGTCGTCAGAACAGCACCAACGCTACACCACATACACAACGAGTCGTATAAATTTTGATGTAATAAACTGTAATTAAACTATAAATATATACACATCTGCTTACCAGCCAGGAGGACAGCAGCCACACATTTGGTAATGTAACGAGGTAAAGGAGCTTTACCGCAGCGAAATCGAGCGGTTTTTCAATGCAGCCAATATAATAGGCACCCGCCAAGACAGACACCAGCCTTTCCAAAGAAGGGTAAAACATTCAATTATATCACCCAAGCACAAGGATGAACAAACTACGGTGAACGGTAAACGACCTACCCTCAACACCAGGCAGCAGAACACCAGTCCACAACGGAAGTTAGCTGAACAATGACGCCACATCCTCTGACCGGAGCGAATCCTTTATATAGAGCTCGAAACCTACTAATGATGGGCGTGGCATTAATTCCATTTCACCAGTGGCGCAAAAAGTGGGTATGCGCTATATGCGGCGCATAGGGGCGCCAACCCGATGGTTTAAAAAATTTGAAATAATAAAAGTTATATAAATTTTTATAAAATTTATATGTTATTGTATATATAAAAAGTTATATACATTTAAGAGGACTAACAGGCTAGGCGGCACCGGTGCCCTCATAAGATTCCATCATATAATTTATTTAGACATAGGGTAATATCGCGAGTGGGCGGGGCGCCGTGAGTTACGTTAAGTACGCAGTAACGTTAGTGAGTTGTCGTTGAAATTTGAATTTGAAAAAGATGGATAAACCAAAAAAGCCTTCGGGGGCTAAAAATAGAAAAAGAAAGATGGAAAAAGGAGATGGCCTGTCAAGGGATGCGACGTCAGCTAAATACGTGGATGGTGAAAGGCAACAGGTAGGATTTAAAATGTGACGTCTATTCTTGCAAATACAATACTCATGTTAACAGACTAACGTTAGCTAGCGACCGTGGAATCATGAATAGATTTGCTACCAAACTTGGAGGCTTGCAAATATAAATATTGACTGGCAAGTGTATTCTAGCTTAATGCAAAATAATGTTGCTGCTGATATCTACATTTAGATTTTGGTTAAACCCACATGACATATCTCAATATGTATATATTTATTAAAGTAAAATAAGAACTGGTAAATATAATGTAGCATGCACAATAGATGACTAGAAGCTGAAAAACATTCCTTATGCAATAAGGCTGGTTTATAATGGATTTTATTTTACCATTAGCTTCATGTTAGCTCAGCTGTGCTGTCAGACATACAAGCTACTTTACATCTGCTGGGTGACATGGAAGCTGCAAGGGCCACATTTCTCCTTCTTTAAAGATCTGTGCTATATGTGTATGTATGTATGTATATATATCAGCACAGACTTTTAAACAGAGAGAGATGTGACCCTGTAATTACTTTTCTATATGCATGTGTGTCATATTTGTACTTTTTAAAATCCCAAATGTTAATGTAATTTCAACAGCAGCACAACCTTACTTCATAATAGTTGTCTTATCTGATGCCATCCCTAGGCTGATTTAAACATATAATTTAGGCTGCTATATTTAATAGCGAATTTATTTTATTCAAGTGTGAGGATGGTGGATCAGGAAAGACAGGGGAAAGCAACAGGTCTAACATTAGGTGGAAGTGTAGAGGGAGCTTGATACCAACTTGATACTTGATACCAACAGATGAATTTCTTAATATTATGAATATGGAAAAGGTAGGGGTGTAATGGTTCACAAAATTCAGGGTTCGGTTCGATACGATACACTAGTGTCACGTTTCGGTACGGATCGGTACGTTTTAGATACGGCAAAAAGAAATGGCAGAGAAATTTCCATGAATACATTTTTATATATTTGTGTCCATATACCATATAATTATGGAGGCTTACAGTAGCTGTCTGCTATGCTTTTAAAATAAACCTTTATTATTTCAAGCCCATACATGATGATGTCAGGCACACTCTTTTATTTAGAGTGTGGGGGGGCGCCAAAACTGTTTCTGCATACCCCCCTAACACTGAGTAGTTGCGCCCCTGCATTTCACCACATACATATTACACACCCAACAAAGCATTCACACATCCCACTCGGTTGCAGGCCTGTTCCGATGCTCGAGTAGAGGCCGGAAAACAGAAAAGCCCGCTTCACTCAGAAGAGATTTTGCAATCAGTCAATCTGTGCTCATATAGAATATCCCAGACATAAGTTTACTTTAATTTTAGTGTGAATTGTTTGTCATTGTACAGAAAGACCAAAAGCTCAAGTGTCTGTATGGCCTGGTCATCATGTATTCAGAGGAGAAACTGTCACTCTCACATGTGTCATCAATGGAGGAGGAAACACTATCTGGCTGTACAGATGGTATAAAGATTCAAACTATTATTACACCTTCAGTTATGAACAGAAATACACAATCTGGTCTGTTAGTGAGTCTCATGCGGGTAAATACACCTGTGAAGGAGCAGAGATCAGAGGATTCTCATACACCAGTGATGCAGTTACACTGACAGTATCAGGTGAGTGTTTATCTGTATTCATCATCATTCACAATTTAGCAGTAAACAATCGTGTCATTGGCATTAAAATGAAATATAAATAAACTAGAATCAGAAACACTACTTGTATTGATATTTGTTTTTATAATCCAGAATCAATCAGTTTAATTCATATAGAATGTGATTTGTCATGTAAGGGTGTTTTTGTCCTGTAAGGGTGTCAGTGGTTCAGGCTGTAGGAAAGACAAAATGACTGAAGAAGGTTTAGATGTTATAAAAACTGTTGAAATGATGATACACGAGACAATTTAATTGACCAATCAGAAGACCATATTTAACCCTCAATGTACTGGACAAACATCGCTGCTAAAAGCTTTTGATCCCTATCAGCACCTCTGTGAGCTTAAGAAGGCAAATGATCTCCACGGGTCAGAAACGGGGTTGTGACCCAAATAAATTCCTGTAAATTTTTTGAGCCCTACAATCTTGTATTTTCTTCAAATTCAATTTAACTTCAATTAATTCAACTTAGTACACTGTGAAAAAACAACCTATAAAATTGAGGTTACAATTTGTATATTCTACCCCATATTTTTGAGTAAAGAGCACCTACATTTATGTTATAACAAACGAAATTCAATTGGATAAATTTTACGTAATTTAAGTAATTACATTATAAAATTGGGTAATTTTTACCCTTTGACAGCAGGTATTGTTCATCTACCTGATTATTATTAGTAATATACAGCCAATATAAAGTATTAAATGTTACATATTAAGAGATGGTTGAATTTACTGAAAGGAGATTGCAATAAAAAAAATTCAATGAACAAACTTTATTTTTTAAACACTTAAATCCTCTTACATTCAATTTCAAGTAACATACATTTCACTTTTAACTCTTAAATTTCAAAATAAACATGGACTGCTGACACAAACATTTCACCTTTAAACATTAAACACTAACGTAAGTAAAGAGCCCGTCTTTCAATTGAATCAAAGTTGAATTACAACTATCGTTCACATTACAAATTCATGAAAATGTTCCATTTTAAAACAAACCAATGTCTTTACTGGATGTCAGAATATACATTGAAAGCAGCATTTCCTATACATACAACTGGACAGTTTGTCCTTTCAAACAATAAGCAACTATTATCCAATGCATTGTGGTGCCGCAGTGGGATCTGTTATCAAAGGCCGATCGCAAGTACATTTGTGGATTAACATGCAAGGACACATGCATTTTCATTTTTTGAAATATTAAACGCTAACCAATGCAAGTACAAAAGAGCCCTTACATTCAAATTCAAGTGACACAGAACTATTACTAACTCATTTAAATGAAATATAAATATTAATTGTTTTCACTGGATGTCAAAATATACATTCAAAGCAATATTTAAAATAAATAAATATAATAAGAAAATAAAGGTAGAGCTAACATTTGAGTAAGTACACATTTGCCTAAATGATGATATAAAGGACTCCTGATTTCCCGCCGGAGCGTTGATAAATGCGCACTCCGCAGTGTCATAGTTAATATATCGGGAAAATTCTACCTTGTTTTTTTGACTGATCTTAACCAGTAAAGATAGAGACACTGACCGATCTAAACCAGTAAAGATAGAGACACTGACCGATCTAAACCAGTAAAGATGGAGACACTGACCGATCTAAACCAGTAAAGATAGAGACGCTGACAGATCTAAACCAGTAAAGATGGAGACGCTGACCGATCTAAACCAGTAAAGACGGAGACGCTGACCGATCTAAACCAGTAAAGACAGAGACGCTGACCGATCTAAACCAGTAAAGACGGAGACGCTGACCGATCTAAACCAGTAAAGACGGAGACACTGACCGATCTAAACCAGTAAAGACGGAGACGCTGACCGATCTAAACCAGTAAAGACGGAGACGCTGACCGATCTAAACCAGTAAAGACGGAGACACTGACCGATCTAAACCAGTAAAGACGGAGACACTGACCGATCTAAACCAGTAAAGATAGAGACACTGACCGATCTAAACCAGTAAAGATGGAGACACTGACCGATCTAAACCAGTAAAGATGGAGACACTGACCGATCTAAACCAGTAAAGATGGAGACACTGACCGATCTAAACCAGTAAAGATGGAGACACTGACCGATCTAAACCAGTAAAGATAGAGACGCTGACCGATCTAAACCAGTTAAGACAGAGACGCTGACCGATCTAAACCAGTAAAGGTAGAGACACTGATTGATCTAAACCAGTAAAGATAGAGACACTGACCGATCTAAACCAGTAAAGACGGAGACACTGACCGATCTAAACCAGTAAAGACGGAGACACTGACCGATCTAAACCAGTAAAGACAAAGACACTGACCGATCTAAACAGAAAAAGTTATTAAATAGCATTTATTTCACTATATAGCTTTTTATAGCTTCTATAATGAAACTTAGAAGTATTTTTTTTACATTAACTGGCCAATGAGTTAAATTCACTGCATACATTTGAGTAACAAAATCTTGATTTCATATTGACAGATATAAAACCAACTCTGACTGTACAGCCACAGAGTTCTGTGTTCACTGGAGACACAGTTATTCTGACCTGTGCAGTGGATCAGTTCACTGGATGGGAGATTCTCTTTCTCACACCCTCAAACTATGAATACAGTGAAGCTTCAGGAACTAAAACAATCAGTTCTGTGAAAGTCTCTGATGGAGGAGAATACAAGTGCAGAGCCAGAAGAGAAAACTATTACACACTATACAGTGATCCAATAAGAGTGACAGTAGAGGGGAAGTATTATTACATTATTTGAAAGTATTTACATTGAACATTGTTTGTTTCAGTTTTATGATCTGTGTTCATATAGAATATCACAGACATCATTTGACTTTAATTTAAGTGAATTGTTTGTCATTGTACAGAAAGACCAAAAGCTCAAGTGTCTGTACGGCCTGGTGAACGTTTATTCAGAGGAGAAACTGTCACTCTCACATGTGACATCACTGGAGGAGGAGACACTAGCTGGCTGTACAGATGGTATAAAGATTCAGTCACCCAGCAGAATAAACAACAGAAATATTACATTATCAGTTCTGTTAGTGAGTCTGAAGCAGGTAAATACACCTGTAAAGGAGCAAAGATCAGAGGATCCTCACACACCAGTGATGCAGTTACACTGACAGTATCAGGTGAGTGTTTATCTGTATACAATCATATTTTGTAACTTCATTACAAACTTTAGTTTATCAGGTTAGTTTCTTGAGATTATAATCTTTTAATGAGAGAAATTAAATACGTAAACAAAACAAACACAATACATTCACCAAACATGAAATAACAGACAGATGTGAAAAACACAAACGTATAGTGATGACCAGTGTTGGATTTATAATATCTCCACAGCTATTGTTTTTTTTATTGAAAAGAGAAAGGCGTCATTCTGTGTAGATAAATGAAATGTACAGCAGTGTTCTCTATTTCAGATTAAAATCATTACTGTCACACTGGGAAGAAGATCATAGTAGTAAATAAAATAAAACTTCAAATCAAAGTACTCTAGTTTTCATTTATATGATTCTATATTGATGTTAACAGTTTTATTGATGCTATATAAGGATTAAAGACTTTAAGGTTATCTTTCAAATGTTTTTAAAAGCTTTTCACAGACAGAGTGACACATAAAGTACTGGAGCTTTTATAAAACACTTATAACACATAATTACAATATAATAAACACAAATATTTAATATACCGTTGCTTTAGACCAAACTGGAACGTTCAATTCATAATAATATGTTTGTGTGTATTAAAGCCCTATGAGTAAATAAGACATTATCTTTACAGCTTTACCCAGAGCTACAGTGAGTGTAACACCAGACACATCTGTGTTCACTGGAGAGACAGTCACTCTGAAGTGTGAGATAGAAGAACAATACAGATCATTAAACTGGAGATATCTGTGGTATAAAGACAGAACTGAAGTTTATAAGACTCAACATTACACTGTAAACACAAACACTCTCACTATCAGTTCAGTTACTCAATCTGATCAGAGTCAGTACTCGTGTGAAACAGAGATACGTGGACGACCACAAAATACATCAAGATCATCTGTTGATCTCATTGTGACGGGTGAGTTTAATTTAAAAAACATTATGCCAATGGTCATATTATATGTTATATATATTCTTGTTATCAGGACAGTGATCATGTGACTCTCTCTGTTGAAGGTCAGTCATTACTGTAATAAAGACTCAGAGAGAAACAGATGAACTCTGAGACTCTTCAGCATCTGAATGTGTTTTATTCTCCTGCAGGATCAAAACCAAAAGCTGAACTCACATCAGATACTGAAGGATCTGTACTGACGGGAAACACAGTGACTCTGAAGTGTCTCATGAATCACTTCACTGGATGGAAGTTTTACTGGTATCAACACACACAGAACACTGAGAAGACGACAACAGATACAAACTCCTACACAATATACGCAGCTTCAGTTTCAGATGGAGGTCAGTTCTGGTGTAGAGCTGGAAGAGGGAATCCAGTCTATTACACAGACTACAGTGATGTGCTGTGGATCAATGTCACAGGTGAGATTTTGAGATGTCATGAGGTCAGACAGGTGTAGATATTTCATCTTTTCTATGGGTTATAGTGTCTTAACTCCATGAATACATTTTCTGTCATTATTTGATGTCCCCTTACGCTGTTCCAAACTTACTGTCATCCATGTAACACAAGAGGAGAAATGTTAAAGAATGACTTCAGACGAACTGGAATTTATCAGTTGGATTTAGACTCTCGTTTATGTGTCAGTTTTATAACTCACTTTTTTGTCTGCTGGACAAACGCTTTTCCTCCTAAACATACAAATAGATAAATTATACTTTGTTATGTTGTACAGAGAGTCCTAAAGCAGTTTTGGGCGTTGAGCCTGACAAACAGCTGTTCTCAGGAGAAACTGTCACTGTGAGATGTGACATACAGACTGAACAAGACACTAAGTGGACATACAGCTGGACTGTAGAGAAATATAACCACAGGAATACAGTCAACCAATGCAAAACACAAGAGTGTAAAATCACAGTTAACCATCATCACAGCGGTAACTACACGTGTGGAGGAAAGAGAGTAAACGGACAAAACTCTCAGAAGAGTGATGCTGTTACACTGACTGTATCATCATGTGAGTTTATATGTTTGTTCATCATCATTACTGTGAAGAGCTGAAGTGTCACATGTTATTCATGAGAGATTTCTCACTTTCAGATCAACCCAAGACAGTTTTAAGAGTTTCTCCACAGCAGTGGCTGACTGAAGGAGATTCAGTGACTCTGATGTGTGAGGTTAACAGATCCCCTACAGGCTGGACATTCAGCTGGTTCACTCAACACAATCTTTCCTCAGGTAATACCATCTCAGTTAGTTATTTTCTATTGAATATTCCATCTTTAAACCTTAATGTGAAGCACATTTCTCTCTCCAGGTTATGATCTGGTGTCAGACAGCAGTGGAGGATCTAAAGGCAACTACACTGTGAGTTCTGCTGCTCTGAAGCACACAGGAGTTTATATGTGCCGAGCAGAGAGAGGAGATCCAGTCTATCACACACACCACAGCAACACACAACCACTGTGGATCACTGGTGACTTCAACACACACAACTAAACAACAACAAGCTCTTATATCCTTCATTTATTCATTCATCTATAAACTGTGTTTTTCTTCTCAGGTGTTTCTTCTTCAGTGTCTCTGAACATCAGACCCAACAGAACTCAACACTTCTCATCTGAATCTCTCTCTCTGAGCTGTGAGGATCACAGGAACTCTACTGGATGGACAGTGAGAAGATACACAAACACACTGGAAACTTGTCCATCATCATCATCATCATCATCATCATCATCGGTCAGATCTACAGGAACAGAATCTACATGTACAATCAGATCTCTCATCACGTCTGACACTGGAGTGTACTGGTGTGAGTCTGAATCTGGACACAAACTTCATCCTGTTAATATCTCAATACACGGTGAGTTTATAATTCTGTATTTATAAGCTTAACACAAAATATCACTATTCTTACATTACATTTGTTCCTCTGTTGTGTAGACGGTGATGTGATTCTGGACAGTCCTGTTCATCCTGTGACTGAAGGAGATTCTCTGACTCTTCACTGTTTATATCGATATAAAAACCTGTCAAACCTCAGAGCTGAATTCTATAAAGATGGATCAGAGGTGCAGAATCAGACTACAGGAGACACGATGATCATCTCTACAGTCTCAAAGTCACATGAGGGTTTCTACTACTGTAAACACCCAGAGAGAGGAGCGTCTCTAAAGAGCTGGATCTCAGTCACAGGTGAGCGAGTCTGTCATGTGATGTGAGATGAGTTTGTTATAGTTCAGATATTCTGCATGATAACATGTTCACACTTTTTCAGGTTTTCAGGAGGAGATGTCTGGTCTCAAGATGTTCAGTTTTCTGCTGGCAGTTTGTCCATATCTGTTAGTGACAGTCGTGCTGGTGTTCAAATGCTTCAGATTGAGAGATAAAACCAAATCTGATTTATCAGATCACACGAATAAGTAACACATGAAAACAACATCTTAATATATAAGAATAACATTTTTACATATATGTTTGTTGTTTCAGATGTTGCTTCTGGTTGTATTGATGTGACATGTGATTAAATAAACATAAATGTAATGATGTGATCTCAGATTAAATCAAAGACCAGCGGAGAAAAACACAACAGCACATTTACTAAAACTAACTATTAACAACTCAAAGCTTTATGTGCATCACAGTAAATATCGATAATCTCCGTTCTCTTATAGCAACAGACTTTGTGTCATTATTACTATTAGTTATATTTTTACTGTAAACTTTTCATACTGTGTAATATTCATGACACTCATAACACTTGTTTTCAGCTCATATATTTAAGTGTCATGTGATAATGTGTAGATCTGATATCAGGTTCAGTAACAAAACCTGGATAGTAAAGAAAACAGGTTTGATTATTTTCACTGTATTGATCTGAGAAGTTTAAGAAAAACAGAAGCAACATTTAGTCAAATTAACTTTGCAAGTGTAAATGTTTTTTTCTGGTGCTGTGAGTCTTGTGTTAATACTTTTATATCGCTGGTGTGTTGCAGTAAAAGGTCTTTACAGTAAATGCATCTTTATTGTGCCATTGAAAGAGAGAGAAAGTGAGAGATGTGTTGCTTCAGATGTAATATGTCAGTGGGTTTGTATAAGGTTTGGGTGTAATATAGTAAAATCATGATGTTAATGTGATTTTAAAATCCCTGCATCTGTATAAGGTCCTCTTACTTTACTGTGTCTGTATCCCATTCCCAACGGTCTGTGTGATTCCTAAGAGATCAACTAAATGTATTTATTATCATCTAACAACAGGTTCTACCCAAAGTACATTTGACTAAATCTTAAACTTTTATCTTCATTCCAAAATTATTTTAATGACATTAAGTATTACTGAAGATTATTTGTGTTACATATGAGTGAATAACTTTGTTATTCTGCAGACTATATGCAATAGTTATGTGTCTCTGTTTTGTGTTTCTGTTCATTAGAGTTAAGAAGCATTTGGGACACAATTTTGCTATTTTTTTTTGTAAAGTACACAATATTCTTTAATAAATATTTAACTTTATACAGTATTTCTGTAAGAAGTTGTTTGTGTTTTGCAAATATTTCTTAAATCACAGATTTTAAGATGATGTCATGTTTTACTGTAGCTCTAGCCTAGAACATTTCTTACGGTCACATTACTTGAGTTTATTCTCACCTTGATTTTTCTGAAATATATGAAGTTTCTCTTTAACCTATAAACTTCAAGAACTTGTTAATGTGTTTATATTTTTCTTTATTTCATATTTCTTCCATCCTGATCTATTTACACTCCAGATCAGTAGGTGGCGGTAATGCTCCTTTGCCAAACCGCCATAAAACCCCAGAAGAAGATGAAGTACAGGTGTGCTGTTGAGATTGTGTACAGGAGCTAGGGGTCAGCTGTAAATGTAAATGTAGCTATAAAAACTACACCAATTATATCACTACAGGTAGAAATGGGGGAAATATCATTAGAAATGAGAAGGTTACGGTTATTGGGCTAATTTACAAGGTCAAAGACAAGAGCATCCAACATTAGACACTTTAAAGCCTAGTTTGAAACGAAAGGAAAATTTCAGATGGACAGTAATAGAGAAAGCAATATAACTTCAAATGAATCAGTTAAAAGTTAGTCCAACAGTACCGTTAGCAGCAAAAAAGCCTTGGTTACTTTCAGATGCAATAGTAGATTTTAAATGATAAGAAAAGAAAAACAAGGAGATATACACAAATGCATCAAACAGTATAGATATTAAGATATTGTTCCAGAGTTTCAGATTTCAATAAGGAAAATGATCAGTGAAGAGTTATCTGTTTATACAGGGGAAATGATTATTATCATTACTATTAGCAATATAGTGGATAGATGAGATAAGACCTTTGAAATCAGTTGTTTGTTCCGACTCAAGTTCATTCAATGGCTAGCTTACAATACAGTCATTCGGAAAGTAGACCAGACATTTTAATAGAAATACAGCACATATTAAATAATTCAAATGATGGGACTTACAGTGATATTTTTATGGGAACCTGCACATGCTGGTATCAAAGGAAATGAAATGGCAGATAAGGCAGCAAAAGAAGCCTTTAAAAACAATGATATTAATAAGTGTTAGTATTAGTAAGAATGAAATCTTCTAAAATATAGAAGAGATGTGATAATAAAATCAAGGATGAGATTCGGACATACAAAACTAAACAGCACACTTTATAAAATGGTTAATCATGATAATGGGATGGACCAATTCTGGAAATGAATGTTATAGCTTTATATTTCAATATCTTAGAATAACAATTTGTGGAAAAGGATATTAAAAAAACGTATTTGATCGGCACTCCATACCAGTTGGTGGCGGTAATACACCGTTTTATTTTTTGTCAACCCCCAATAAAACCTTAAAGAAGAAGAAATATAAGTGTGTTTGCACGCACAGAGTTTATATGTGTGTGTGTGAGTGTTTTATAGATGTGTTTGCACGCACCGAGTTTATGTGTGTGTGTGTGTGAGTGTTTTATAGATGTGTTTGCACGCACAGAGTTTATATGTGTGTGTGAGTGTTTTATAGATGTGTTTGCACGCACCGAGTTTATATGTGTGTGTGTGTGAGTGTTTTATAGATGTGTTTGCACGCACAGAGTTTATATGTGTGTGTGAGTGTTTTATAGATGTGTTTGCACGCACCGAGTTTATATGTGTGTGTGTGTGAGTGTTTTATAGATGTGTTTGCACGCACCGAGTTTATATGTGTGTGTGGAGTGTTTTATAGATGTGTTTGCACGTCGTGTGTGTGTGTGTGTGTGTTTTATAGATGTGTTTGCACGCACCGAGTTTTATAGATGTGTGTGTGTGTGGTTTTATAGATGTGTTTCCCACCGAGTATGTGTGTGTGTGAGTGAGTGTTTTATAGATGTGTTTGCACGCACCGAGTTTATATGTGTGTGTGTGTGTGAGTGTTTTATAGATGTGTTTGCACGCACCGAGTTTGTGTGTGTGTGTGTGTGTGAGTGTTTTATAGATGTGTTTGCACGCACAGAGTATATGTGTGTGTGTGTGAGTGTTTTATAGATGTGTTTGCACGCACCGAGTTTATATGTGTGTGTGTGAGTGTTTTATAGATGTGTTTGCACGCACCGAGTTTATATGTGTGTGTGTGTGTGTGTGTGAGTGTTTTATAGCCCCGAGATATATGTGTGTGTGTGGTGTATGTGTTTTTGCACGCACCGAGTTTATGTGTGTGTGTGAGTGTTTTATAGTTAGTGTGTGCCGTGTGTGTGTGAGTGTTTATAGTGTGAGTGAGGGTTTTATAGATGTGTTTGCACGCACAGAGTTTATATGTGTGTGTGTGAGTGTTTTATAGATGTGTTTGCACGCACCGAGTTTATTTGTGTGTGTGAGTGTGTTTATAGATGTGTGTGCACCACGATGTGTGTGTGTGTGTGAGTGTTTTATAGATGTGTCCGGTTTATGTGTGTGTGTGTGATAGATGTGTTTGCACGCACCGAGTTTATATGTGTGTGTGTGTGAGTGTTTTATAGATGTGTTTGATATGTGTGTGTGTGTGTGAGTGTTTTATAGATGTGTTTGCACGCACAGAGTTTATATTGTGTGTGTGTGAGTGTTTTATAGATGTGTTTGCACGCACCGAGTTTATATGTGTGTGTGTGTGTGTGTGTGTGAGTGTTTTATAGATGTGTTTGCACGCACCGAGTTTATATTGTGTGTGTGTGTGAGTGTTTTATAGATGTGTTTGCACGCACAGAGTTTATATGTGTGTGTGTGTGTGTTTTATAGATGTGTTTGCACGCACCGAGTTTATATGTGTGTGTGTGTGTGTGTGTGAGTGTTTTATAGATGTGTTTGCACGCACCGAGTTTATATATGTGTGTGTGTGTGAATGTTTTATAGATGTGTTTGCACGCACCGAGTTTATGTGTGTGTGTGAGTGTTTTATAGATGTGTTTGCACGCACAGAGTTTAGATGTGTGTGTGAGTGTTTTATAGATGTGTGTGAGTGTTTTATATGTGTGTGTGAGTGTTTTATAGATGTGTGTGAGTGTTTTATATGTGTGTGTGAGTGTTTTATAGATGTGTTTGCACGCACAGAGTTTAGATGTGTGTGTGTGAGTGTTTTATATTGTTTGGCCGCCCCGGGTTTTTTTTTCGCCGCGAAAAGTGGTCATGCCTGCATACTTTGCATTACATTATATGTATTGGTATTGATTTCACATTAGTGCGCCCATTTTTTATATATGTGTTTGTTTGCACCCCATACTATATACATGTATATGTGGGCAATGTATATGTGTGTATGACGCTTTTATATATGTATTATTCACGGCGCCTCATAGATACTTCGGTAAAGTTGCGGTTTCATATTCGGACTTCGACTTCCGCCTTCAATAGCTTCAATACCTTCAATAGCGGTGACTATTATTTGCAAATCAAAATCACCAGCATGTATTACAACCAACTCCAATCGGCAAAATATTTAAAAAGTGTGCAAGGATTAGTTAAATATCCTACCGAATGCGAATGTCCATTGAATGTCAGTCTTGTGGGTGTGACATAGCTAGGGACCGTCTGCAAAGTGTTAATCTTTTGTCATTGTCAGCTAATACTATAACATTAAAAGCATTTTGCTAACTCCAGGTCTACCAGCAACTATCGTGTTGATGTGTTGTCTATTGTACTGGTTGTGATATACACTCAGCAACAAATAAAGCTTGCATTAAAAGTATATGAATTAAATGTTGTCCTGTATTTTTTATAACACATTAATCTGTTCTATAGGTTTAAAGAAAAGGAGGCTGACTGGAGGAAATTCACATTTGGACTCTTCAGAACAGACAACAGTCGATGTTTTCTTGTTTTCACCTCTGTTTATTTAGTTTAAAGTGTGATAAGATTGTAATGGTCATTATATTATGTATATACTTCAGTGTTCTCTGTGTGTTGAATAAACAAACTGGGTGTACTAGTTTTATGCTTCCTGTTGTGTTTTGTTTTTACGTAAAATAATTCTTACAGTATTGTATCTACATGAGAAAAGACTGATGTTTTCAATTGGTGAACTTTTACTGTCCCTGGTAATGCACCCATAGGATTACTGGCATCTTCTCAGAAAACATAACAACAAACAGGATGTTTATTTTAATTTTTTCACAAACACTTGACTGACTAGTATTCCTTCAAAATATTAAGTCAAATGTGTAAATGTGTACATCAGATATAACATATCCACTCTCAACTGTTCTATTGGTTACTTTTATGACATCATAGGTCAATAGGTTACAAAAGCACTGACTGCTCCACTACACGTTTGATATTGTCATTTTACTCTAAAGTACATGCTGCAACTCTTGAAATAGTTATAATTTTTCCCATAAATACATTTTTTATGGGTTTTCCTATAGAAACATTAATCGCTTAAAAAACGCTTAAAAAGATTGCCGTTTCGATGCAGAACGAGATGCAGAACGAGTTGCAGAACATTATTCTAAGCACAACAAACTCAATCCAACACTTTAATTCCATATCATATGATTGTGTTGGTTTCACACCTATTGCTGACTTTTTGAATGGGTTTTCCCATAGACACACCACTCACTTCAATAGAATTTAAAATGATGGTCGTTTCCATGCAGAACGAGTTGCAGAACATTATTCTAAGCACAACGAACTCAATCCAACACTTTAATTCCATATCATATGATTGTGGTGGTTTCACACCTATTGCTGACTTTTTGAATGGGTTTTCCCATAGACACACCACTCACTTCAATAGAATTTAAAATGATGGTCGTTTCGATGCAGAACGAGTTGCAGAACATTATTCTAAGCACAACGAACTCAATCCAACACTTTAATTCCATATCATATGATTGTGGTGGTTTCACACCTATTGTCAGGCAAGAAGATCGTATACAAAGGAGTAAAACTGTTTAAAAGATAAATGGCCGAAATTTTTATTTAATTTTTTGTTCTCTTATAAATTCCATTAATTCCTCCAGATTCGACATGCAGTTTTGCTGGCCATTTGGCAACAATGGCTAGAACAAAGGGGATCAAACTTCTCACTCTACGCAAAAAACACTTTAAATATACAATCAACCTAGGCTTAGGAAATCAAATCAAATATACATAACGAAATCTGAATAAATACAATTGCACAAGACAAATAAATAAATAATCAAGAAAAAACGCTTTATCAATCTGTGACACATCATACTGTGACACAGTACAAATATGGGACTTGAACATCCAATCTCCCTTTTTATTTGCTCATATTTGGAATGCACGGAGTAACCTCCATGGATCAGCGTACCTTAAACCTCAGGTATCTTAAACAGCACATAAGTGTGGACTTTTAATAAACCCTAAAACTTGGCTTGTGTATTTGTTTGTTTTTAGTGGGTGTCTGTAAAATACAAATTACTTAATTAAATTGCAGTTGTTGAGGTCAAATATGTGACATTGCCTTAATCTAACCCCTTCACTACAAAAATACTTATTTTACAAATCTTCATGTTGGAATTCCAAGAGTGTCCGATTGGAAACTAAAGTACCTATTGCTTCAGGTTTAAATCATTGAGGCCGCATGACTGGTTTGTTGGGGTGTTTTTATGTCTCACATCAAATAATTAGATGAGTAGGTTTCAACCAAGTCAATTTGGCACAGCTGATTCAGCTCTTGCAGTTTCTACTAATGAGCTGAATTAGGTGACAGTTTCAAGCAATAGTTCACCCAAAAATGTCACCATTGCCTTGACCAAAGTTATTTTTTAGTCACTATGGTTGACCATTTTTGGGTGAACTATTCATTTAAAGGGTACTCCAGGAAATTGTCTTGAACTACTAATTCAGATTTTAAAATACAATCCAGTCTGTTCAGTAAAGCCCGGGGAAGAGTTATATTATAATGACCACACATTAACAATACTTCACACTTGAACAGCAAAATAATTATTCAAATAAGGGCTGCATCAATACAATTAAAATAATTATTTTAATTACATTTATAATTATAAATGTTATCGGTTATGGTTTGTAATGTGTCACTAAAGAAATTTAACAACAGGGGCCCAAAATTGTGTTTGTCCAAAGAAACATTGTGTTTTCATAAATATGAAGAATTCAGCACCATGAATAGTTCTTAAATACTGTAAACATCCCTCTGTGCACACAGATGGTGATATTATATTAACTTAACATACATAAAAGAAAATTTTGACTTATTTCATTAAGTATGTTCATTAAGCTTTTTCATGTTAAAATGGAATCTTAAGATTCTAAAAATATATTTTATATCTAGCTCACTTAGCTCATCCTGCAGAATCTTTTTTTTAATCGTAAGGTTCACATAACATTTTTTACATCAGTGGGAGGTACCAATATCCAGTCAGGACCAATTTCTGCAATCATCTGATGAACAGCAGCTGTTCCTTTATAATAATAGATGCAATACTGCTGGTTATTTAAAGCCCTTAAGAGTCCATAAGTCTTACAAGACTAAGGAGAAAACTTGTCAATCATGGGTAGGTTTAAGAAAGGGCAAAGACAAAAAAGGACAGATGTATGGGCACAAGCTGGAGGAAAGGAAGCTGTAGTGTTTCAGCTATTAAAAGCTGGAATTCTAAACAGGGACCAGGGATATTCATCAGACATATGGTCAGATGTATCCATTGCTTTATTTGGTGAGAACACCAGACAAAATCGGCACTGGTTATGGGTTATATGGGCCGAAAACCGAAATGGTGTTCGGGACCAAATAGCCATGAGAAATCAAAGTGCGCAAACAAGCGAGATAAGAAGACTGGAGCCAGGAGACAGCATGACAAACGAAGGTAAATATTGTTTTCTGCCACTATAACTATATAATCCAATTGCACTTGTCTCCAGTGGACCTGAACACATTAGGACACTTTAGTTGTGGCCAAACTTATTTTTTTAAGCAATAATTCATTCATTTGTTTTAAGAATCTTACAATACCCGGTCTCACCTTAAACAAAGGATCATGGACTGTGTCTGTAAGGAATACACTTTAAACCTTTTAAGTATAGTATCCATTGATTTAATTTAAACAAAGCATCATGCATTAACCATGGACATAGTGATTACAGTTCAAAACATTTTTGTTTCCTCACCACACTTTTATATACATTTGTACTATTTATTTCATTATTTTGATTAAATTAAATTTACACAACAACCAGGGCTGACCATAAATGGCTAATTATTATGTGAAAGAATTCATGAATATACACTTACTGTTCAATCTGATCTTCCATAGACAACGTTATAAATTGGAAAGAGGACACAGAGGGAGATATTGTCCAAACTAACCTGGACTTGGAGGAGAACAGCGGGAATTTAAAAACAAAGAGTGCAATGGATGAAAGAGATCTAAACGACATTGGCCCAGAGGATTATACTGTGGACCTGGAAGAAGTACGTAAAACAGGGGAAGATGCACAACAAAAGGGAGACTCTGAGGAGAACCAAGTGGAATTGGAAGAAGAGAGTGTAACAGATAATAGAGATCTAAATCACATTGGCCCAGAGAATTCCAGTGTGGACCCGGAAGAAGCAAGTGAAACGGGCGAGGATGCACAACGGGGAGATGTTTGGAGGACAGTACCGAAGGTGCGTAAAAAGTTTACCATCACCCTTGTTAGAAAAGAATGGCACAAAATAAGACCTTCAATAGGTTCCACAAAATTAAGGCCACCCTGGACCCACTATGTGTATAAGGCATTTAAAACCAAAAATCCCTGTTGCACTCTGTCTTTTAAATATCAGAACATAAAAGCTGCCCACAGCAGGAAAAGAAACAGTCCATATTTACACATTGTGGCTGTTTGCAAATTCCCATCATGCCACGCAAAATATAACTTCAGCCTGGAAAACAAGCCAAACAGATTGTGCAAAATGGTGAATATACTTGTCATTCAACGTGGAGAAATAAAGCACAAAGTTAGTGAGAGAAAGTTTAGGACAGCAACGAACCTCAAAAGAGGAAAGCTGGCTAGAGCTATTATGCATGGACCCAGCCACCATTTCTATAAAACACTAAAAACCACACAAAGAGCAGAACTTTCGTCTGGTAATATGTCCAGCTGCCTCAACAGGAATGTTTTGAAGGTTATCACATCGGAAGTTAGGAAAAAGAAGCAACTGCACACTGATGTGTTACTGGAAATGCATCTCCTCCAAGGCTTACTAAGGGAAGTTGACACCAGATATTTCAAATTACAGATCAACCAAAGCAAGTATTGTACTATGCACTCGCTCTTCCAGGAAGGGGGTCGGGATGCACCCCCTTTGCCAGTGTGTGAAATGCTGTCAAATGATCATTCCGTACCTCCAATTATATTTTGGCTCATGCAATTTACAATGCATCTGTCCAAATACACAAAAATTCACATCCACCTGGTTGAGACAGACTACAGTTGGGCTCTCATGCAAAGTGTTCTGATAGCTTTCAACGGGGAGAAAATCACATCCTACCTGGAAAGAGCTTTTGACCTTTGCACAGGCAGAAAAACACAGGACAACATCAAGCCTTACACTGTGCTGCACATATGTTCCGCTCACATCATCAAAGCAGGCAGACAGGCAATATCAAAGCAAACCGATGACCAAGGGCTGAGAGACTTCGTCACATTTGCATTTGCTAGACTGCAGAATGCCTGTTCACTGGCTGAAACGAAACGTATCTTTAGAGCACTGTGTACTGTCCTGACAACTCCACAGAGCCATGAAAATGTCAAGAAAAGCCTGAAAAATCTTGAACACATAATTGCTACACCCCAAGAAGTGAGACTGGATACAACCATGGAAATTGGAGACTGGGAAAAATGGGGCTGTGAAGACCAAACAAATGCTACTACAATTGTCGGCAGCTCACCATTCATACCATATTTCAAACACATACTAGAAGAGGCCACAGAACAGGCAGCAAGTGAGACATCTTATCCTGAGGACAACAATCCATACTTTTGTCCCGGTGTCATCGATGTGCTCTTTGGGCATTACCTTGCCATTTTTCCTATGTGGAGTGGTTTACTGATAGGTCATCCACAATTTGCATCACATGGTCCAAAAGACATGCCACAAACACAAGTACACAAAACAAGAAACACTAACTGCCATGTTGAAAAGTGGTTTGGATTGGTCAAACTTACCATCCTGAAATCAAAGAAAAAGTTCAGACCTGGAACATTCATCCGAAAAATGCATTCCTCCCTCCAAACAAGGTACACTGAGCACATAATTCAACACAACCTTTCAGAAAATCAAACATAGAATAAATGTATGTGCAATTTACAAACTGATGTAAATTGTTGAATTATAATTTGCATGTTTGTACTTTCAGACTATTGATTGTTATCTTCGAGCAATTCTTAATGCAAAGGGTGCATCTGCAAAACTGTACTTGCTCTGTCATTACACTACTGGTGCAATTATAAATGGCCCAAGAGAGCAGATGGCACGACAAGGACTCCGAAAAGTGAGTGCACAAACACACACGCCTGGTGTATTATATCTGTGGGAATAGTCCAGGTGTAATGATTTTTAGACTACACAAACTGTATATTTTATTCCCTAAACCTTAATATCATAGACAAAATTTAGCTTTTTAAAGGTTTGTAAAATTGTGGTTCAGTATGATTTATAAAAAAAGAAATTGCCCATGGGGACTTCAATTTAGGTCCCCACATTGACAAAAGTCTCCATTGGTTGGTGTGCAATCAGGTTTAGGTCCCCACCAGGATGTTAAAACAATGCCACACTCACATAAATACATTTATTGTATTTGTGAATGTCATGCAGGTTGACTTTGAGAAATATGATGGAGTAATCACTGCTGTCAATGTGAACAATAACCACTGGAGGTTTGTGGTAAGTACAAGATAAATATCTTGTTTGCGTTAAATCATGTATTAGACATGATTACATTCCAAAAGTAATGTTTCTGCCAATAATTATGTATTGTTTTATTTTAGTATCTTCATGCTGTATCAAAACAAATATTTGTGGTTGACCCTCAATATGGAAATGATGAACTAGAGGCAGCCACAGAGGCGTGTGAAAAATTTGGGTATTAGCCTTTCAAACAACATGTAACTTTTCTACACTGTTATAACACTTGACAGTGTGTTTTTGGTCTCTTTGGGACTTTGCTTAAAACCTAAATCACCCATTGTATTTCTCCAACAAAAGGGAGTACTTTAAAATGAGGAGAAATCAGCATGGAAAAGAAGACTGGGTAGACACCAAATGGCAGCCTGCATCAATAAAACATACTTTTCAGGAAGATGGTTGCAGCTGTGGTGTGTTTGTGATGCAGGTATTGAAAATAGTCATATACTTTTTTCTTCTTTTTCCACATAAATTTACTGAGATTTCCTTGCTTTGAGTAGATGGCCAGGCAGGTTGTAGAAGACTTTCCGAAAATTCCAGAAAGCATTAATATAGATCCCAGCAGGGACTGGCTGTCCCACTGCAGGAGAAATGTTGCAAAAGAAATTTTACTAGCATCAGGTATTTCAACTTTTTAATGTCTTTTTTGTATTTCTTGGACCGACCATTTATGTATTAAAATGATAACCTTATCTTCATTTTAACAATTGCAGTGTCAAGGGATGAATATTGTTCTATCTGTGGACAAAAAGACAGACCTCAACCACAAAATCACTGCGTTTGGGTAATTTATGATTTCACTGATGAAAATGAAAGTGATTGAAACATTAAACAAATTGAACATATCTTTTGTTCCAGATTCAATGTGAATTGTGCCAGAGGTGGTACCACGTAGATTGTCTTGAGATAGTGGTCCCAACAAAAGACCAACAATGGTTTTGTGAAATGTGCCTATAGGTGTGTTTAATTTGATATGTATTTGTTATGCTAAATATTGTTTGTTTCAAAATGATTGTTTTGAAATGGCAAAAAGAGCTACACTGAAAATGCCTAAATGGTGTTGAATAAACAGACTGGATATCGTTTACATTGTTGTAATGTATTTTTTGCATTAAGTGATGTTTTCAATATTTGTTAACTGTCCTTGGGATTGAATCCATCATATTATAAAACCGATTTTAAATCAAACAGGATAGAACATTAAATTAATCAGGATATAGGGATTAATTAATCAAGACCATTAGGTATAGAGACTCATTACCGACATTTTAAGTGAAATCAGAATATGACACAATTGTCATGAATGGTTTCAACTTAATTTAATTTGGGTTGTTTTATTGAACATAAGTTCCAAAAACATGAACAGTACAAAGAGCTTTAAATATGCTTGACATTTGAAGTTTTTTTCCAAAAATTATGAATTATGAATTATTCAGCTCAGAATAATATAATTCAAGAAACTAATATAACACAACTTCATACATACATCAACTAATTATGAATAAAAGAGTTGAAGTATCTTAAGAGTAAATATTTTTTTCAATTTGGTTCAGTCGAAGTCAGTAGTCTACTTTATTTTAAAAGCTTTGAACTGGGCTGCATTTTTACAAAAGGATAAGCAGATCGTAAAATCAATCGTACTAATTATCTTCGACATATACCTACAGTCTTTCAAAAGCATCGTAACTTAAGTAGCACTTAAAAAACGTTGTAGATCTACAGTGCTCTTAACTCGAGTAATCATAAATCTCTCAGAGTTATGAGATGACCTGGATATTTGCACCTTAACTTCAATTACTAAATTAATAAAATAACTACAGTACAAAAATGTAATGACTGAACATTTATAAGGTAAATATAAAAAGTTATATGGACA
The DNA here is from genome assembly GCA_037178815.1 of Barbatula barbatula. Classification (NCBI taxonomy): domain Eukaryota; kingdom Metazoa; phylum Chordata; class Actinopteri; order Cypriniformes; family Nemacheilidae; genus Barbatula; species Barbatula barbatula. The sequence goes on along the minus strand of JAXOFQ010000029.1, from coordinate 81,029 downwards.
GGTTTTTAACAAAGGCTGTATGGTGGTTGTTGCTGGACTGCTGGATGAAAGTTACTTTCCTTCGTCGTTGGAATGGTTCATATTCATGACCTTGAAACCTATTATTAATTTCTGCCTGGTAATGCAAGTGTACAATGAACATGTCTAAACCTAGAAACATGTAAGCTACATAATACATGAACCCTAATAAAATTTTAAAGTAAATTTGAGTTCTGTAATTAAAGTGTTGGATTGAGTTCGTTGTGCTTATAATAATGTTCTGCAACTCGTTCTGCATGGAAACGACCATCATTTTAAATTCTATTGAAGTGAGTGGTGTGTCTATGGGAAAACCCATTCAAAAAGTCAGCAATAGGTGTGAAACCAACACAATCATATAAACTCGAATTAAAGTGTTGGATTGAGTTTGTAAGGGTGAAACAAAGACTTCCCAACCCTTTTTAAAGCAGCCATTCATTTATTTCAAAAGCTAATGAACTGGATAATCTGTAATTGAAGAAAACACTGTAATCAACACAGTATCCATTTAACATCTAAGGCACAAAATGTTTATGAAATTGTTAAATATTACATGTATCACATTTTTTCAACATGCTCTGGTACGTAAAATGAGAGTCAGATGTTTTTTTTTAATCTTAATATAGTCTTTAACCAGTTGCCATGAATGTCATGAAATTTGTAGACGGTCCCTCTGAGGCGGATGACGTCACATCATTCCATAGAGGTGAACGTGTTTTCAGCCTTTATAAAACATAAACTTCTGCAGACAACAATGTTGGAGGTAATGTTTATAACAATCGGGAATTATAATTAAATGTAATTGCAAATTTAAAATGTATATTAACAAAGCTATTGAAAGCGGAAGTCCGAATGTCCGAATATGAAACCAACTTTACCGCAGTCAGGATGGAGGCCAGTTCTTTTCTTCTAGTGATTTTTTAGTATTATTTTCTTCTCAGTGTTTCTGCATTTTTCAAAACCTTTTCTTGCTGCTCTCTTGAATTCTTTATCTCGTGATATACAGTAGTGACCAAAAGTGTCAAACTTTGCACAATTGAAATGTTTGTTCTCTCTTTATTGGTTGTGTATGGAGTGAAAACTAAAGCTGAGCTTTAAGATGAATTTAGGAATAGTTACACCAACCGACGTTTGAAACGATGCTCATGAGAATGACTATAAAACAATAACTTAATAACTAGTGTATGCTATATTTGCCCGGATATATATATATATTTTGTATAGTACAACAAACTCTATTTCCTGATACGCTGCCTTTTTGCCTTATTTTGTCCAGTAAATACGTTAAAAAAAACATTGTTTTGTCCTAATTTATTACTAAATATCATATTATAGGCATTACTATATAGTTTTTTTTGTCCAGCACAACGTTTAACTTTTATCTTCATTGACACATTCATCAGTTCTCCACCAGATCTATCAAGATCAAATCCATGAACTGAGTTATTTAAAACATCAGTTTCAGTCAAGGAATTAGTTTACCTCAAAGTAAAATATGTATAATAATAGTTATTAGGGATGCACCAAAATGAAAATGCAATAATGAACAGTATAAAATAAAATTCAAACTAAAATGTTTAACTTGACCCTACTCATGAAATAATAATGTAGGCCTACAGCACTTCTGGGGATGGGGACTTCAGACAGATAATCATCAAGCTTGTCATCTGCCTGACATTTGAGAAAGATTTGAGAGAGTTTATTTAAATAATAAATATTTCATCAAATAAAATCTAGTTAACGTTGTTTATTTTATGTTATTTATTAGTGTTGTTTTTTGAGCACAGCCTCTCGTTGGCATTTAGGTCAAGAGGCGTGATGATGCCAGTGTTATTGAGCAGGTTGCCTAAGTTTGAATGTTTTTATTCTTATTTGTATTTTTTCAAACAGAATACCTGCGACATCTGGCTTTGGCTAATAATTGTAAAACTGCTGTTTTTCATGTAGCCTAGTTTATCATATTGTCTTTTTTTAAAGCAGTCTATTTTTATGTGCCGTGTGATGGTGAAAAGTTTTTGATAAAAACGAAATTTGTGTGTTTTGTCTTTAATTAGATTTAAACTTCAATAGCCAAAATCAAAGTAGGCTACTTGAAGTCTAAAGAAACGCGCGGTAGCCTAAGCATTTTAGATGTCCCCGATAGCCTAGCCAGGCTACTATTCGTCTTCCTGACCAGTGCATCAGAATGCATGCAGGCCAGGGAAACCAAACAAACAACCCCATGACTCAGTTTTGCGGGCGGGAGTGGACATGCATATTGTGGGAGCAGGCGATAATGGTCAGAAATTCGGCGAGCGCGGGTGGGAGCGGGATGAAGAAAACAGTCCCGCGCAGGGCTCTAGTGCATGCCCCTCATCTGGTGCAGAGAGACGAGTCTATTTTTCTCTGATCTCCTCCTGCGCTTCTCCGTCTGCACGCGGGTTCTCTGCAAACATCGCGGCCCGGATTTGTGGTCGAATATTCGGTGCATCCCTAATAGATCCAGACCCTACACTACCACCATTATTTTGTCCAGTTAATTACAACTCGGTGTTGAATGAACAAGTCACAGTTAATCTTTTGTAAATATGCATGTGGGTTTGTGTGATTCTTCATGTTTAGATTTGAGATCTAGATCAGTGATTCTCAAACTGTGGTCAATGTAAAACATACCAGCAGTTCTATGTATATGAAGCATCCACTGGTGGTACATGACAGGACAGAAAAATGAAAACTATTTAAAAGGTTTGATGAAGTGTATGAATGAATGAATGTATGATGAATGTGGCTTTTTTAGCATGACCTTATTTTCCAAACCAATAATTTGGTTCTTGAAACAAAGACATGTTGCTTAAAACTCAAAACACATTAAGCCTGTTTTTACATAAGTTTCAATTTTCTCAATATTTTCTGAAAACTCAACAGCCATGTTAAAACACAAACACCTTATAAATATGCGTGTATAAAATAACTTTGTTTTATTATGTATCAGCTCCATGTTTAGGTTTAAACTGAAACAAGTTTTTTTCTCTTTTTTCTTTACAGTGCTGATTTCAGCGATCGACTCTGAAGAAACTGAAGGTGAGTCACTTTGTTTTATTTATCACATCACATACAATATTCATGATCTGAGAGCTGATATATAAAAATAATCTTTTGTGAAGCACAAGATTGACCACCATTAGGAAAATCATTCATAAATCCACTTCATAGCCAACATTAATGCTTTCAGATGAATGGGAAAGAACGATTATAAAAGAATATATGAAATACATTATTCTGCTCAGTTTTCCATGTTTTAAATCTACTTTTAGTGCCAAATTGCAAAAGAAGTACATTTTATACTGATTTAAGGCTGTAATACACTACAAGACTTTTGCTCAGATTCTGAACAGATGTTCAGTCTGGACTTGTTGCACAAAGTCTGCGCTAGTCTGCAGATTTTAACACGTATTGTGATGCCCTGTTTTTCTCTGCAAACATTCAAGTGTGTGATGTCTAGTTTTGTTTAAATCTGTTGAGATGTTAAAAGTCGTGTAGTGTATTCCAGCCTTAAGTTTACTTATGATTTACCAATGAGAGCAACAAGATCTTTTTGAAACACTTGCACATCTCAGTGATGTAAACGTTTAAAATCTTGTGTTAGAATCAGGAAAGGCCGGCGGATCACAATATGTTCACAATTCCCAATGATTTAATATTGACAGATATAAAAGCAACTCTGACTGTACAGCCACAGAGTTCTGTGTTCACTGGAGACACAGTTACTTTGACCTGTGCAGTGGATCAGTCCTCTGGATGGGAGATTCTCTTTCTCACACCCTCAAACCCTGAATCCAGTGAAGCTTCAGGAACTAAAAGAATCAGTTCTGTGAAAGTCTCTGATGGAGGAGAATACAAGTGCAGAGCCAGAAGAGGAAACTATCTCACACTATACAGTGATCCAATAAGAGTGACAGTAGAGGGCAAGTATTATTACTCACATAATACACTGTTCTGAAAACACATTCAATATTTCACACTGAAATGGCAATTGCAGTCATAGAGGTCAAAACCTGTAATCTAATACAGAATGTGTGTTTTGCAATCTGTTAATATAGATTGAATCGTGTTTCATTCATAAAGTGTTCACGAATGGCGTTCACCTTTAAACACTAAACAACAGTCACACTGTATTCTGTTCTGCATACTATATTAATATAGCATAGTTTGTACAATAATATCTGGAATATGTTTATATTAAAATTGTGTATTGACACTTACTTTAATTGGACCATTTATTGATCATTGAGACTTGTATTATGCTGTTTTAGACTAGAAAGTACACAAGAATTCTGTGCCTTTCAGAAATACCTCCGATTAAATGAAGCCTTTCTAATAAAAAGTAGTTGCATATCCATCATCACCAGACTGAAATCCACAGACGTGCAGCAGATACAGCAGGACATTATTTGACAAGATTTACAGTGTGAATTGTTTTTCATTGTACAGAAAGACCAAAAGCTCAAGTGTCTGTACGGCCTGGTGAACATGTATTCAGAGGAGAAACTGTCACTCTCACATGTGACATCACTGGAGGAGGAGACACTAGCTGGCAGTACAGATGGTATAAAGATTCAAACTATTACACCACCAATTATCAACAGAAATACAAAATCAGTTCTGTTAGTGAGTCTGACGCAGGTAAATACACCTGTGAAGGATCAGAGATCAGAGGATTCTCACACATCAGTGATGCAGTTACACTGACAGTATCAGGTGAGTGTTTATCTGTATTCAGTCATATTTTGCTCATCGTGAAACATTTTATTCATTATAACTTTAGTTTATCAGGTTAGTTTCTTGAGATTATAATCTTTTAAAATAGAAAATAATATGTAAACAAAACATACACAATACATTCAACAAACATGAAATAACAGACAGCTGTGAAAAACACAAACGTATAGTGATGACCAGTGTTGGATTTATAATATCTCCACAGCTATTGTTTTTTTTATTGAAAAAAGAAAGGCGTCATTCTGTGTAGATAAATGAAATGTACAGCAGTGTTCTCTATTTCAGATTAAAATCATTACTGTCACACTGGGAAGAAGATCATAGTAGTAAATAAAATAAAACCTCAAATCAAAGTACTCTAGTAATTTCATTTATAATATTATAGACTCACTGGCCACTTTATTAAGTACACCTTACTAGTACCGGGTTGGACCCCCTTTTGCCTTCAGAACATTTTTTTATATCTTCAATGCACTCTTCCAATTTGGATAGCTGGGAGGAATCATCTGATCTAGATAAGATATATAGCTGAGTATCATCTGCATAGCAATGGAAGCTAATTCCATGTTTTTTAATAATGTTTCCGAGGGGCAGCATGCATATGGAGAACAGCACGGGTCCCAGAACCGATCCCTGAGGTAATCCATAGTTTACTTGCCTTAGATTTGATGATTCCCCATTTAAATGGACAAATTGATGTCTGTCTGGCAAGTAAGATCTGAACCATTTTAGTGCCTGTCCCTCAATACAGGTATAATTGTGTAAGCGATCTAGAAGTATGTTATGGTCTACGGTATCGAATGCAGCACTAAGTCAAGCAGGACTGGAGTGAGATGTTACCTTTGTCTGATGCTATAAGCAGGTCGTTTGTCATTTTAGTTTTTACTATTTTGTCGCGAATGTTTTCTTTTTTCTCTGTAAAAAATATCATGAATTTATTGCTACCGAGGTGCGGCGGAATAGCCAGGTCAGTTGATGTCTGTTTATTTGTTAATTTAGCAACTGTGCTAAATAAGAACCTTGGATTGTTTTTGTTGGTTTCTATGAGGTTACGGAGGTGCTCAGCCTTTGCTGCTTTTAGTGCCTTTTTATAACAATTTGCACTCTCTTGCCACGTGTCATGAACTGCTCCGGGACACGAAGGTGAGATGCAATTGCAGCTTTATTACAAAGAATGGTCCAACAGGCAGAGGTCAAATAACAGCATCAGCAATGTCAGGGACTATCCAAAATCAGAATAAATAGCAAGCAGAGATCGAGGCAGGCAGCAGAGAATCACAGTCAACATAAACAATCCGAGATAATACACTGCAAAAACAAACACAGGGAACCGCTCGGAAATGCAGTCTAAGACAAAACCAAACTTCGCAGTGTGTGAATGATTGAACATGGTATAAATAGGCTGATACTAACAGGGTGATGAGACACAGGTGAATGCAATCAGTGATGATGAGTCGGGGCAGTGAGTTATGGGAAATGTAGTTTGTGAGTGAGTGAATAGTCTGATGTGGAGTGCCCTCTGGTGGTTCTCAAGGGCACTCCAGCTGGTGACCGTTACCCCACGCCATTTTAAAGACCTCTAATTGCGATTTTATCCATTTGCGCTCTAGTTTACCTGTTTCTCTTTTAAGGGCGCGAGTGGTGCTATTGTACCATGGTGCAATACTTTTCTCATTAATCTTTTTTGACTTCATAGGTGCGACAGCTTCTAATGTATTAGAGAAAATAGTGCCACATTTGCTGGTCATGTCATCGAGCGATTCTTTATTTATTGGTATGGTTATTAAAGGAGTCAGATCTGGCAAGCTCTTTGCGTAGCTATCTTTAGTAGTGGATGTAATTGTTCTACCCTGTCGATAACGAGTTAAAGGGCTGATTCCTGCTGTGCGCAATGAACCTGTTATAAGATAGTGATCGGTGACATCGTCGCTTTGAGACATAATATCTATATTGGTTAGCTCGGCTCTGTGAGATATGATCAGGTCTAGCGTATGATTAAATCGACGAGTGGGTCCTTTAATGTGTTGCATTACGCCACTGCTAATGCATTACCCCAAAAGATTGTAGTAGTTCTGTAAACGCCACTGCTAATGCATTGTTAGCACTGTCTAAGTGGATATTAAAGTCTTATACAATTAGTACTTTATCAACGTTAACCAATAGGTCTGATAGGAAGTCCGCAAACTCTTTCAGAAAATCAGTATAGGGACCAGGGGGTCTACACACTGTAGCCAATGAAAAAGAAAGCAATGGTTTTTTACTTTTGTTAGGAATAATTATGTTCAACGCAAGCACTTCAAATGATTTAAATTTATGCTCTGTTCTCTGAGTTACAGTAAGAAAGTTTCTAAATATTGTAGCGACGCCGCCACCCCGACCAACCGGACTTGGCTCATGCATTTAACAGCAGCTTGGTGGGGTACACTCATTTAGACCGAAATAATCATTTGGTTTAAGCCAGGTCTCGGTAAGACAGAGTATATCAAAACTGTTGTCCGTGATCATTTCAATTACAATAACTGCCTTTGAATTTTGTGATCTAATATTAAGTAGGATACTTTATGAATTGGTTTTGGTTGTTTATTACATTGTCTACAGGTTTAATCACGATCAGATTTTTTCTCTGACTTTTGCCAAAATAATTACTTCATAGTATTATTCGGGGGACACATACAGCATTTAGACACTACATGCCTAAATGCATTGAGTTGCTGCCATGTGATTGGCTGATTAACGACCAGTTGGACAGGTGTACCTCATAGAGTGACCAGCGAGTGTATATTGAAGTTAACAGTTTTATTGATGCGATATAAGCATTAAAGACTTTAAGGTTATCTTTCAAATGTTTTTAAAAGCTTTTCACAGACAGAGTGACACGTAAAGTACTGGAGCTTTTATAAAACACTTATAACACATAATTACAATATAATAAACACAAATATTTAATATGCCGTTGCTTTAGACCAAACTGGAACGTTCCATTGATAATAATATGTTTGTGTGTATTAAAGCCCTATGAGTAAATATGACATTATCTTTACAGCTTTACCCAGAGCTACAGTGAGAGTAACACCAGACACATCTGTGTTCACTGGAGAGACAGTCACTCTGAAGTGTGAGATACAAGAACAATACAGATCATTAAACTGGAGATATCTGTGGTATAAAGACAGAACTGAAGTTTATAAGACTCAACATTACGCTGTAAACACAAACACTCTCACTATCAGTTCAGTTTCTCAATCTGATCAGAGTCAGTACTCGTGTAAAGCAGAGATACGTGGACGACCAAAAACTACATCAAGATCATCTGTTGATGTCATTGTGACGGGTGAGTTTAATATCATCTCATGTGTGTGTGTTAAAGAAACATTATGTCAGTGATCATGTTTATCAGTGTTTTAGGAGGACCAGAAATATATGGTTTCATTTTCATGAATCATTCAGATTTATGGATATAAACAGTCTATGATAAAATAGTTATTAAACCTTATTTACCCAGAGCTCCAGTGACTGAAACAACATTTATTGTGTTCTTATAGATTCATTAGGTTTTATATGATAGATTCATTTAATCTTATAGGTGAACAGATTAGTGTTTTGAGATTAAAAGCTTTTTTGAGTCAAAAACATAACATGACAATAAATTCAACACAAAACCAGAGACTGAAAACGACAAATGTGTTGAGATGACCAAAGTTGGATCTTTCATATTTTCAAAGCTGTTTGTATCTTTTAAAATTCAAATAGAAATCCTGTGTTGAAAGATGAAATCCACTGTCCTGTACTTTTATAAATAAATGTTGTTTCTTTGCAGTAATAAGATGATCATAGTATATAAAACCCTTTATACCTGCAATACATGAGATCAAAAACAGTGATGTGTGAGAGAACAACAGACAGCTCCAGAGTTACAGATTAAAAATGACTAAAAATATAAAAGTGGTTTACAAACAAATATATTTAATACTTAACTTACCAGCATGCAATACCAGTGACTTCTTTTCTTCAGCTAAACAGAAATGAACAATTTACATTACAATGTTGTAATTGTAAGTCAGTATATTTAAGGTTTTTCTGTAGTGTTTCAGACCCCTGTAGTAAACAGCTTTAACAGGTTTCCCAATTTGTATTAATTGTGTTGTTTATACTTTAAGACATCAGATAAATCTGGTCAATTTCTTCCTACAATTTCATTTTCCTTCTATTTTATGATTATTTTGTTTTTGTATCAGTCAAATTCCATTCAGTGTGAACATTATATTCATTCATTTTTATATAATTATTGTTTGTGTTCAACTAAAGATATGAAGTCGTACATTAAGGATGAAACAGATGAACTCTGAGACTCTTCAGCATCTGAATGTGTTTTATTCTCCTGCAGGATCAAAACCAAAAGCTGAACTCACATCAGATACTGAAGGATCTGTACTGACGGGAAACACAGTGACTCTGAAGTGTCTCATGAATCACTTCACTGGATGGAAGTTTTACTGGTATCAACACACACAGAACACTGAGAAGACGACAAGATATACAAACTCCTACACAATATACAAAGCTTCAGTTTCAGATGGAGGTCAGTTCTGGTGTAGAGCTGGAAGAGGGAATCCAGTCTATTACACAGACTACAGTGATGTGCTGTGGATCAATGTTACAGGTGAGATTTTGAGATGTCATGAGGTCAGTCAGGTGTAGATATTTCATCTTTTCTATGGGTTGTAGTGTCTTAACTCCATGAATACATTTTCTGTCATTATTTGATGTCCCCTTACGCTGTTCCAAACTTACTGTCATCCATGTAATACAAGAGGAGAAATGTTAAAGAAAGACTTCAGACGAACTGGAATTTATCAGTTGGACATATTTCTTTGGATTTAGACTCTCGTTCATGTGTCAGTTTTATAACTCACTTTTTTGTCTGCTGGACAAATGCTTTTCCTCCTAAACCTACAAATAGATAAATTATATTGTGTTATGTTTGTACAGAGAGTCCTAAATCAGTTTTGAGCGTTGAGCCTGACAAACAGCTGTTCTCAGGAGAAACTGTCACTGTGAGATGTGACATACAGACTGAACAAGACACTGAGTGGACATACAGCTGGACTGTAGAGAAATATAACAGCCGGAATACAGTCAACCGATGCAAAACACAAGAGTGTAAAATCACAGTTAACCATCAGCACAGCGGTAACTACACGTGTGGAGGAAAGAGAGTAAACGGACAAAACACTGAGAAGAGTGATGCTGTTACACTGACTGTATCATCATGTGAGTTTATATGTTTGTTCATCATCATTACTGTGAAGAGCTGAAGTGTCACATGTTATTCATGAGAGATTTCTCACTTTCAGATCAACCCAAGACAGTTTTAAGAGTTTCTCCACAGCAGTGGCTGACTGAAGGAGATTCAGTGACTCTGATGTGTGAGGTTAACAGATCCTCTACAGGCTGGACATTCAGCTGGTTCACTCAACACAATCTTTCCTCAGGTAATACCCTCTCAGTTAGTTATTTTCTATTGAATATTCCATCTTTAAACCTTAATGTGAAGCACATTTCTCTCTCCAGGTTATGATCTGGTGTCAGACAGCAGTGGAGGATCTAAAGGCAACTACACTGTGAGTTCTGCTGCTCTGAAGCACACAGGAGTTTATATGTGCCGAGCAGAGAGAGGAGATCCAGTCTATCACACACACCACAGCAACACACAACCACTGTGGATCACTGGTGACTTCAACACACACAACTAAACAACAACAAGCTCTTATATCCTTCATTTATTCATTCATCTATAAACTGTGTTTTTCTCCTCAGGTGTTTCTTCTTCAGTGTCTCTGAACATCAGACCCAACAGAACTCAACACTTCTCATCTGAATCTCTCTCTCTGAGCTGTGAGGATCACAGGAACTCTACTGGATGGACAGTGAGAAGATACACAAACACACTGGAAACTAGTCCATCATCATCTTCATCATCATCGGTCAGATCTACAGGAACAGAATCTACATGTACAATCAGATCTCTCATCACGTCTGACACTGGAGTGTACTGGTGTGAGTCTGAATCTGGACACAAACTTCATCCTGTTAATATCTCAATACACGGTGAGTTTATAATTCTGTATTTATTAGCTCAACACAAAATATCACTATTATTACATTACATTACATTTGTTCCTCTGTTGTGTAGACGGTGATGTGATTCTGGACAGTCCTGTTCATCCTGTGACTGAAGGAGATTCTCTGACTCTTCACTGTTTATATCGATATAAAAACCCGTCAAACCTCAGAGCTGAATTCTATAAAGATGGATCAGAGGTGCAGAATCAGACTACAGGAGACACGATGATCATCTCTACAGTCTCAAAGTCACATGAGGGTTTCTACTACTGTAAACACCCAGAGAGAGGAGCGTCTCTAAAGAGCTGGATCTCAGTCACAGGTGATACTGTCCTGTACAAGTATAAACATCAAATATTTCTGCTTATCTTACAAATGTTCTGGTTGTATAAGAATATATCTGTCCAGACTCTTCGTCTCGTGGTCTTATGGTTGGAGTGGTTGTTGGATTGAGCGTCATGTTTTTCATCATTGTCTTGGTTCTGCTGTGGTGCTACAGAAACAAAAAAGGTTCAAATCTTCTACGCTCATAAATTCAATGTGATGTTTGTGACGTGCCGTTGTGCACAGACAAACCAAAGACAAGTGTCAGATACGGACTGTTGTCATTTTTATAGCACTATCTACGCCATTTTGTTGTCAAATACAAACTTCACCTTTTATTTGAGTTCTGTGTATTTTGAATACATGTTTGACACAACAGTGTTTTTACAACTTTATTTTCTTCTTCTGTGGGTTTGTGTAGGTAAAGTCTCTGAGTCTTCCTCTGGTGTCAGTGCACAGCAGAACATCAGTCAGACATCAGATCAGAAACACAATGAAGACGGATACACTCCACTGCAGTTTGGTCAGTTCACATTAAACACAAATCTGGTTTTCTAATGACTGAGATTTAGATTTAACAAATGGTGTCTTGCAACTTGATGTATTGTTTCATCACAGGAGATTCTCATATTTTTTATTTTTTTTGATTTGATTCAATTTATTGTCATTACACACATACAAGTACAGTGCAACGAAATGTATTAAGGCTATTTATGTATTTATGACTCGATTGATGCAGCAAGAAAAAACACAAGCACAGGTAACATCATGATGTCATTTATTGTATTTCATCCCATGAAAGTGAAACCGTTTAAAATATTTTTAAGTTAAAATCATCTTTAGGTTTCTTTAGCAGTGACTGTGAGTGGTTATGTGCTGTATTCACAGGTCGACATCAAGATAAAGGGCAAAGGTAGAAAGAACCAGAAGAGTTTAATGAAACACTGTGAGGATAAAAGTCTTCATCACGTCTTTATTCTTTATTGTAGATAATGTGACTGGAGCAGCTGATCTCACCTATGCTGACATTGAATTGAAGCCTAAGATAGAAGTGAAGATAAAGAAAGAGAAGAAAGGTAAAGAAAAAAACATCAGATTTTCAAAATGTTTTTAGGTATTTTATTAACACTTGTTTGTCTTTTATTGTAGCTCTCTGTAGAGCAGCTTGGAATAAGATTTCTGATTGTTTATTTCAGATGTTTTCATAGTACAACACTAAACAAGAAGTTCATATTGAGTCACTTATAGTTTAGACAACACTCCTCAGAGCTGAACTTGTTTTTAATGGGGTTTCATAACTTTGTGTCAGTTTTAAGGAATAAGAGTGAAAGTGGCGACACTGAAGTCTCAACTGAATAAAAAGAATCTCAGTATCTAATGATGTTTCTACTTTCATTTGTTGTTTCAGATATTTCTTCTGGATTGAATGATGTGATTTATACTCAGATTAAATAAAACAACCAGAGGAGAAAGACAGCAATACATCACAGTAAATGCTTGATAATCTTTCTTTTTTAATAGCCACATGTTTTCTGTCATGACCACTCGTGCAGTGATTTACTGTGGATTCAGTTCATTGGCTGCAGACACATGTATGACATGTATGAGTGACTTTTTCACAATCTTTTTATGAACTTTTATGTAATCTGGTGGAGACAAAAGACAACATTTAGTGAATCATATCAATCATATGCTTGCATATTTCAGTTTATAATCTGTTTGTACGAGTCTTGTGAAAAATACTTTTATATCGCTGCTGCTGCAGTCAAATATTCTTACAATATTCATGCTTGCACTTATTCTCACCTTGGATTTTTATGAGAATAAATCAAATTTAACACCACCTGTGTATCTGTGTATTGTGTTTAAAGTGACTTTGAATTGCAGTCATGCACAGTTTCATGTATTTGCACAACTTTTACATTTACATACAAGTATCTTACAACACTTTTAAAGATCGTTCTGATAATTCAGTTACAAATTAGGTAATATGTAAATATAACAAATTCAATATTTAAGACATTGGCATTCAGTACTTAATAACATTTATCATAACATTTATTTAATTAACATTAAATTTGTACTTGCTTTTAGTAAATAAAGTACATTTATGTAACCAAAACACCCAATAACACAATAAACCGTGAATCAAATATACATCCAATCAATCTATTTACAATACAGGGACAAGAGCGGTGCCAAAGAAATGAACGCTACAAAACAAACACGTTAACTAAACCCCAAGACAAACACTAAACTCAAGTAAAGAAAACAGGGACAAAAAAAAAATCTAAACTACACCATCTAATAAACATAAATACATAGGTTAGGATCCGCTCATAAACTAGTGTATTAAATAGTTTGTTTTTAACTCTGCGTGTTGTGAATGTAAATCACGTGATGTACTAACCTGGGGCCTGTACCATGAAGCTGGTTTAGGTGGCTAGCCAGCTATGTTTCTGTTTAGTTTGTGCCAACCCTGGGTTTTAGGTACCATGAAAGTAGCTCGGCTTTAATCGGTGTTCGTCGCCATGGTATCTTACGCTGCACGGCTAACCTGCTCCGGGGCAGGCTATGTTCTGGATTCAAGATCTCAGACTGAAGTTTGACCAATCAGCTGTGAGCAAAGAAACATATAGATGACGTAACTAATTCCCAGCGGCTGTTCACTGTTGCAATGGCTTCACCTTTTCTCCCAAATCATGTGGACATCTCCGCGCAAATTGTTAGACGAGCACTTCGTAGAGAAAGAGTTTTTATGGACAGACAAAATCCCCTTGACTTTCCTGATAGTTACTTGTACGAAAGATACAGATTTTCCGCGGAAGGAATGTCTAATCTTTGTGCACTTCTTGAGCCGCACATAACAAATGTGACTCGTCGAAGCCATGCCTTTACTGTACCGCAAATGATATGTATTGCGTTGCGTTTTTTTGCAAGTGGTACATACTTGTATGTGGTCGGTGATGCAGAGAATCAAGGGGAAAAACACGGTCTGTCGAACCATTCGCAAGGTGGTCCTCGCTCTTCAGGGGTACATAAATAGCTTCATTGTGTTCCCTGGACATTTATCCACCATGTCCATAAAAGAGGGCTTTTATAAAATTGCCGGTAAGATATCTTGATAGGGTGACATCACATGAACAAATTTAACCTTTCACGCTCATTTTTTTGAATGCTCATATTTCACACTCAGAAATCTATTATACAATAGTATGCGGTAGCTACCTGTTAGGGAAGGTTTTAAATATATATTTTTCATTACTATGATAGGATTCCCTAGAGTCATAGGAGCAATAGACTGCACACATGTTGCCATCTCTACAGCGCTAGGAGAACATGAAGCAGATTATGTGAACAGAAAGTCCGTTCACAGCCTTAATGTTCAGGTAGGGCTACTATAAAGCCTTTGTGAAATTATTTTTATTTGCATTGAGATCAATCTTTAAATAAATAGTAACTAACAGATAGGACAATTATTTACTGTACATTTCATCTGCAGATGACTTGTGATCATGAATGCATGATCACAAGCTTGGATTCCAAATGGCCTGGCTCAGTGCACGACTCACGCATTTTCTGTGAGTCTATTTGGTGTCAGCGCTTTGAGGAAGGCAAGTCAAATTTGGAACAGTACACTTTAAAGTTTAAATTTAACAGCAAAACTTACACAATTTTCCCCTTTTCTGTTCTATGACAGGGCTTTTTGATGGCCTGTTGGTAGGAGATAGAGGTTATGAATGCCAGAGGTTTTTACCCCCTATCCTGACCCTCAGACAGGGCCACAAAACCGCTTCAATGTGTCCCTCAGCAAAACCAGGGTCAAGATCGAGATGACCTTTGGCATCCTAAAGGCACGTTTCAACTGCCTTAGGCGTTTAAGAGTGTCACCAGAGCGGGCATCACAGATAGTGGCTGCATGTGCCATTCTGCACAATATAGCCACTATCAGAAAGGAGCGAGAACCACCACAAAACCAGCTTCTCCCTGATGAAATTGACCCCATCACACTTGACCACCCAGCTGGCGCAGCTGTCAGAGATGCAATCACAACACAATATTTGCCTTAATAAAAGCACACTGACACTGCAGATAGGTCTCAAACTGTTTTATTGGTCATGTGGAGGAAGAAAGAGAGCAAGAGAAAATTACATTAATAAACAAAGTGTTCACACTAAAGGGTTAATTGGTTAAAAAAAAAGTTCACATACTGAGATCATTTTTCACAGACAGAGTGTCTTCATCATTTGGTTCACCCTAATAAATAAAAGGCCAATGTACAGCATAACTGTTATAAAGCAGGTTATGTTCATTGTGTTCTGTCTTCTGCATACTGACCTCTGTGCAGGAGACTGTGTGCATGTGTGCTGGCTTCAACAGAGACACTGTATTTCCTTCTACTGCAGAACAGAGTCAGCCATATTTAACTCTTTTTAAAACATTAGTAATGCATTGCACACACATACCAAGTGTCACTTGCTTAGAGGAGCCAGCACCAGGGTCAGACTGTACAGCACTTGCAATCCCATCCATAATCGGCCGCCCCTTATTGTTACTCAGCTCAGCGCCAACTCCTCCGCCACAGTGTAATCTTGAGGAGGTGGCCCTCCCCCAGTTTTCCTCATTTCACACTTTTTTCTGTTTGCTGCAAACAAGCGTTTGGGACTAAATGTTCACAAAAATAAATAAAATGTTGTGGTAAATACTCACCACTTTGAATTATACTCTTATATTTTGTCTCCTGCCAGGAACGTTCGGAGTTGGGGTTGCATCTAAAAATCAATGATATCAATCTTTCTTAGGATGTAATAGCTTAGCCTATACATTCACATTTTACATACATACGTATGTATGTAGACTATGCATGTATGCATGTATCGACACAAATACACATATTTTCATTTTAGCTTTTAATATATTTTTTATATAGCCTAATTAATTTTACATTAATTGTTTAACTTACGCATTAACGTAATCAGCAATCTTCCTTCAAGATTGTTCTCTTGCTTTGGCAGCAGATACAGTGTTACTGCGTGCTTGAAAAACACTTCTATATTCTTCATATTTCTGAAGAATAATCTCTTGCTCCTGCGCGGAAAAATGTATCGCTCTCGCTCTCTCCATATTGAACGCGATTGGTTGTTCAGTGCCGACGTCACTTTTTAATGTGCATGCGCGCGTGGAGTAATCATAGCTTAAGGATCAAAGCCTGAGTTGACAGAGAAAGTTCATGAGCTGCATCATGGTATCAATAAAGCCTGATTGCATCGATTTGGTTTTGTCGACTCAAAACCTGTCATGATTCTCAAGTGGTGAGACAAGGACAGAGGACCCAGGTGCAGACAGCGGGTGAGGGGTTAACATATATTTAATAAATAATAAAACAAAGACCCACGTGGGGGTAACGTAACAAAACATGGCAATATAATGACAAGACAGAACAGGACTAAAACTAACTACACTTAAACAAGACTACAATAAACTTTAAACATGAACTACAAATAACTAAACTAACAGGACACATGAACTCACCACACAAACCACAATGAACCAGCACAAGACAGAAGACACAAGGGCATTAAATAAGGGAGCAAATCAAGAGGGAAACAGGTGAAGGCATTAATCAATAACGAGGTAACAAGAGGATGGGAACAATGACGAGACCGGAGAGAGTATGGAAGGCCATAAGAACAATAATTGTCTCTCTCCACATTTAACATGAGGTTATGTCATGATCCTGCCACTAAACCAAGAGAAACATGACATGATGCAGCAGAATCATGACATAAGCCTCTCCTAAAGGAGCAGCAACCTGATGCTCCTCAAGGCACAAACAAGACAAGACAGACTGTGACAATGGCAACATAATACAACATGACAATACAATAAATCAAAACGGGCAAGCACAAGAGTCCAAGGGAAGGGGCACACAAGAGTCCAAAGGGAAGTCCAAACAGGGGCAGACACGGACTGGGTAGCTCCGGCAGACACGAAAACACTAGCCGGCAGACATGAACAGGATGGCCGGCAGACACAAACACGATAGCCGGCAGACACGAACAGGAGAGCCGGCAGACACGAACAGGAGAGCCGGCAGACACGAACAGGAGAGCCGGCAGACACGAACAGGATGCACTGGGCTGGAATGGCCGCATGCACCGGGCTGGAATGCCCGGCTCCGCAAAGCAGGAAAGCCCGGCTCCACCAGGCGGGAATGCCCGGTTCCGCCGGGCGGGAGTGCCCGGCTCCACCGGGCGGGAGTGCCCGGCTCCACCGGGCGGGAGTGCCCGGCTCCACCGGGCGGGAGTGCCCGGCTGCACCGACCTGGAATGCCCGGCTGCACCGACCTGGAATGCCCAGCTGCACCGACCTGGAATGCCCGGCTGGGGATCTTTGGTGGCCACAGGATTCCGGCGGCTTCGACCCTGGAGGGAAGACCGGCGGTCTCAACCCTGTAAGGCAGTCCGGCGGTCTCGGCCCTGAGCAGGAATCCGGCAGTCTCAACCCTGGTAGGGAGTCCGGCGGCCCCGACTCAGGAGGGAGTCCGGCGTTCTCGACCCTGGAAGGGAGTCCGGCAACCTCTAGCCCTGGAGGGGAATCCGGCAGCCTCAACTGCTGCCACAACGATCCCTCTGTCTGCTGGGTCCGATTATGGCTGGTTCATTCTGTCATGATTCTCAAGTGGTGAGACAAGGACAGAGGACCCAGGTGCAGACAGCGGGTGAGGGGTTAACATATATTTAATAAATAATAAAACAAAGACCCACGTGGGGGTAACGTAACAAAACATGGCAATATAATGACAAGACAGAACAGGACTAAAACTAACTACACTTAAACAAGACTACAATAAACTTTAAACATGAACTACAAATAACTAAACTAACAGGACACATGAACTCACCACACGAACCACAATGAACCAGCACAAGACAGAAGACACAAGGGCATTAAATAAGGGAGCAAATCAAGAGGGAAACAGGTGAAGGCATTAATCAATAACGAGGTAACAAGAGGATGGGAACAATGACGAGACCGGAGAGAGTATGGAAGGCCATAAGAACAATAATTGTCTCTCTCCACATTTAACATGAGGTTATGTCATGATCCTGCCACTAAACCAAGAGAAACATGACATGATGCAGCAGAATCATGACAAAACCAATCCTGTAACCCAGAGTTTGTTCAACTACCATCATGGTACAGGACCCTGACTGTGTAAGATTGTTGACATCACAGAGATCAATGAAACAATCAAAGATAAATGAGTTACACACAGATATCACAAAAACTACAATTGTATTTGAGTGCCAAACCAGAAGCCCATTGAATATCTGTAATAAATTATTCATAGTGAAAATGTTTCTATTAATAACAATGTTCTCTTTGCACAAACCTGCGCAGACCTATCAGTGTATGACATCACAGTGACCAGAGCAACTTTCTCTTTAAATAAACTTTCCTCTGTGACCCAACACTGAACTCACTGTGTTTGTATTCTCTCATCTCGCCACATTAACGTTGATTTTGTTTCTTGTATTGTAAGGCGTATGGAAGTAAATGAATGTGTGGTGAAGATGTTATAAGTCTTTTACACACTAGGTGTCGCTGTGATTCCTCTGTGTTGTTTATTGATTCACTGAGACCTTCATGAGTCTGTATCCTGTAACACAGATGACATTAAACATCACTCACTGTAAGTTAAACTCAATGTGTGCATCCCAAATCACATACACATGGGGAGACCGGGATGGTTGTAACATAGGGAGAGTTCCACCAATCAGGGATAAGATATGAGTCATGTGATCATTTCAGTGTGTACCCGCCTCCTCCCAGATCCACACGGATAGTTATCAAGGCAAAGAAAAGAAAGAGCAGAGAAAGCCTACAAAGACAATGGATGAGGATCCAGAGAGCTCAGATGATGGAAACTTCTGTGTTGTCTGTATGGAGCCATTTTCCAAGTCAAAGCCAAAGGAATTGTGGGTAAATGTTAGATCTGCATGTTCTACATGTGTTTGTTAGATCTACATGTTCTTCTCAATAACACACTTGTTGTCATTAAATAAAAACATTAGTGTTGAGTTGAGTTTTATCTGTCAGACTCATTTAATGAAATATACACAAACTAGTGAGTTAGACAGAAAGTGGAAGGTGGTGGTGGTGCAGATACTGTGTGAGTGAAGCGTTTATGGAGAAGTCAGTGATATGGTTTTGTGGATGGTTTCTGGTAACCCATGTCAATCTTTAGTATTCTTTTTTTGTCCTAGATTTGGTTTTGGTTCCTCTCTTAATAAAGCTCGATGAGATGGTTTTGTCTTTTTTTCTTGTTGGGCAGAATATGAAAATAACCGCTCATCTCTTCACAACAGGCCGCAGGATTTCAGCTGTCAATCATCTCTTCAAAATATACGTGTCACAAGCTGCAGATTAAAATCTACATTCATGAGGTTAGAGTTTCAGAAAATGCTTCATATGAGCAATAGTTTTACTGATACTTGCCCTTTAAAGAAAGTTTTATTGAAAGATAAATATGTGACTCTGTAAAGCTGTTTGAAAACAGTGCTTGTAAAGAAATGAAAACGTGAAATTGGTGTTAAGCGAGTGATCTGATAAACACTGAACAACATTATAAACACAACACTTTTGTTTTTGCCTCCATTTTTCACGACTTGAACTCAAAGATCTAAGACTTTCTATGTACACAAAAGGCCAATTTCTCTCAAATATTGTTCACAAATCTGTCTAAATGTGTGTTAGTGAGCACTTCTCCTTTACTGAGAGAATCCATCCACCTCACAGGTGTGACATATCAAGATGATGACTATACAGCATGAGTATTGCACAGGTGGGCTTAGGCTGGTCTCTAAACTTTGCAGTTTTATCACACAGCACAATGGCCAAGATGTCACAAGTTTTAAGGGAGCGTGCAGTTCACATGCTGACCGCAGGAATGTCCACCAGAGATGTTGAATGTTCATTTCTCTACCTTAAGCCGACTCCAAAGGCTTTTCAGCAAATTTGGGAGTTCATTCAACCGGCCTCACAATCGCAGACAACGTCTAACCAGCCCAGGACCTCCACATCCAGCATCTTCACCTCCAAGATCTTCTGAGACCAGACACCCGGACAGCTGCTGCAACAATCGGTTTGCACAACTTGTGTTAGACAACATGTGTCAGGACCCACTCACCTTCGTAATCATACTTTAGATGTAATACTGTCTTACGGTATAAATGTGGACGATGTAAAAATCCTTCAGCAGAGCGAAGACACTTTGAATCATTATCTGGTATCATGTCTGCTTCACTAACCTATGGCTGCAAATTAAACTCCTTTTTCTCAAATATTGTTTTTTGATATTGTCTCAAATCTCTAGTATGAGTAATAGCGTTGAAGATCTTGACTTTACCATTGAAAAGTGTAACGCCACCTTCTCTGAAACGCCAGACACAGTTGCTCCTCTGCGATTAAAGAAGATTAAAAATGACAGACCGACACCGTAATATAATAAACACACTGAGGCTCTAAAGAAAGCGGCCTAAAAATGGAGCCCAACTTTAAGAAAACTAAATTCGAGGTATTTCATACAGCATGGAAGAATAGTATTGGAAAATACAGGAAAGCCCTAAAAACGTCTAGATCCGCCTACTTTTCATCACTAATAGAAGAAAACCAGCACAACCATAAAGGTTTTTATTGTGGCTAAATGAACCAAAAATAAATCATCAGCGACTTCTGATTCTATTTACCAGCATAGCAGTGATGAATTTATGAACTATTTCATAATTAAAATCCAAGATATTAGAGAAAAAATTATAATCATGCAACCAGAAGTGAAACCAATGGAGTTTTGGGTTTTTGCCACCGTTTGCCTGGCCGGGGGGGCTACTTGTTACGATCGTGGAAGGGGAGAACCCAATTGCAGGCAGACACGGCGAAACAGGGATGAAGGGGTTAACAAAGGGACTTTAATAATAACAGAAAACAAAAACCCACGAGGGGGTAACAAAACAGGGTACACAATAAACTGAAGACTACCACTTACAAAACTACAAAAACACCTAGACTAAACGAACACTCAAACTGACTAGACTAACAATAACTCCAAGACATAGACTCCAAGACATGGCATGGCAAAAAGCATGAAACATGTACAACTAACGAGCACAGGACAATGAACACGAGGATGTTTTAAAGGGGAAACAAACACAGGATAATTGACAAGGGTCAGGTGCGGGTAATGAAACACTCAGGGAAGGTTAACGAGGAAACGAGATGGCAGGAACAAAGACACGGACCAGAGAGAGAGCATAGAAAGCTGATAGCCAACATCTCTCTCTCACATAAAACATAAGACTTTGTCATGAATCTGCCTCAAGACCAAGAATAGACATGACATGAAGGCAGATTCATGACACTACTACAACACTGCATATAGGAATTTATAGTCTGTCTGATATCTGACCTGTGTTTTGACTTGCATAACCTTTATGTTTTGCTTCTAGTCAATGTTTTCTTGTACAGCTGCTTTGTAACAATGAAAATGTAAAAAGCGCTATATAAATAAAGCTGACTTGAATGAACAGATATACTGTGACGAGATCCTGAGGCCCATTGTTGTGACATTCATCCACGGCCATCACCTCGTGTTGCAGCATGATAATACACAGACCCACGGTCCAAAGATCTGTACACGATTCCTGGAAGCTGAAAACATCCCAGTTCTTGCGTGGCCAGCATACTCACCAGACATGTTACCCATTGAGCATGTTTGGGATGCTCTGGATCGGCGGATACGACCGTGTGTTCCAGTTCCTGCCAATATCCAGGCACTTCACACAGCCATTGAAGAGGAGCGGACCAACATTTCACAGGCCACAGTCAACAACCTGATCAACTCTATGTGAAGGAGATGTGTGGCACTGCATGAGGCAAATGGTCACAGCAGATACTAAAGTGTTGTGTTTATAATGTTGTTTAGTGTATCTTGAGGTTTCTTGTCAGACCACAAATGTTTAGCATAAAACACGTATGATGTTCAGATGAGATATGTGTTAACCGCTAGTTGTGAGCGTCATTTCACACTGAAGATGCAGCAGTTTGATATTTATAGATTCATCTGTTTATAGACATGTTCATCTGTTTTTTTATACTTCCTCTTTCTGTATCTTTTCCTCTTAGTTATATATTAACTGTAGTGTAAATAGATTTGTGTTTGTCAAATAAACATCTGAATAATAACAGTGACTTCTGAAATGTGCTTTTTGTTAAGAATTTCACTAAATCTGCAGAAGCACATCATCTCCACACAAACCATCAAAGCATCCCTTTCAAAAAAAAAAAATCCCTGAAATTTTTTGTTTTTTTTTTTTCCCCTTTTTCCCCCTATTTTTCCTAAAAACCCCAGATGTTATTCTGATGTTCAGATATAGCTCATCTTCACAGGTACATGTGTAGCCCATCATTGACACTCAGCACCATCAGTGTATTTCACATGACTGAATGAGGTTTTGGTTTGTTTTATTTCTGTTCTGTTGTATTAAGCTGTGTGTGTTCAAGAGAGCAGCTGTTCACAAATCTTTACTAATATTATTACTATCAAAATTATTACGTGCAGTTAATGACACATGAATGATTTACTCCATTTGACACTGCAAACACACATTGGTGTAGAAATACATGTATGTCAGTTTGACGTTGATCTTTTTTCTCTCTATGGCATTGATGTGGTTCATGGTGTTATAGAGGAAGTGTTTGAGTGTTTAACAGTGTGTTTGTTGAAGTGTGTCATCAGTAGATCAGTATGGAGCTCAGTTCTCTTCTTCTAGTGCTCTGTGAGTATTATTTTCTTCTCTCTGTGTGTTTCACTGAACATCACTTACTGTCACATTCATGTACAACATCAAGTCATTTACTGTTCCTGTATTTTCGATTTTTCATGATGAGTTTAAATCTTTATCTCATAATATATGAGTGAATGACATCAGTAAGTGTTCAGATTTTGTGTGTGTGTGTGCATTTATCTTCATGAGGACTAGGAGAGTAATTTGAGGACATTTTGTCCGGTCCTCACTTTCTGAGACCCTTTAAAGGGCTGTTTGAGGGTCAAAACTAGGTCTGGTTTTGGTTAAAGGTCAGACACTTAGTTCTGATGGTTTGGTTGTGTGTGTGAAACAGAAAAGCATCTGCTGTGTTTTAGCTGAATGAGGGAGACTGGTGTGTTACTTCAGTTTGATGATGTTTGTATTTTTCTTCATTCATGTTGTCCATCAAACATTTGTCAGATTTATACATGTTACAGAACGTCTGTGATGCACAACCACAAGTGTACATGACAGAAACCTTCAGTGTCCTTAAACTGTATTAAAACATCCTTAAACAGCAGATGCAGCACAATTCAGTGAAGTGAGATGAGAATAATCGCACATTAACTAAAGAGGAAGAAAAGAGTTTCAAGAGATATTATTTTGTCTCATAACTAGAGTTTGGCGGGTTTAGTGGTTTAAGTTTAGTTGCACACATCGTAATGAAAGAATTCAGATACAGAAGGGTCATTGTTGGATACATCAACTACAAATAGATGTAAAGAGTTTCACAAACATTAGGGCTGATCATTGGTGAAAAGACAGAAGTGATGATAAATACATCCAGACCTCAGAGACAAATACAGAAGACAAAACTACAAGTAGAACTGGTTCATACGTGCAACAGCAAGTGATGTGCAGGAGAGAAAAATGAAGGAGAAAACACTCAACCAGATAAACAAATAACATGCTGCTAGACCTTTGTTGACCAAATCCTCATTATCATCCTGCATTTGTCTATTTTTCTACAAGTCTATTTGTCTTCATATTTCATGCATCTGATTTCTCAAATTGTCTACTTGCATATGGTTGCCATGTTGGATTAAGCGAGTGTGGGCATCCATTCTTCCTGTTCACGTCTGTACACAGACTCACAGTAAATACAGTCCTGTCAAGAGCAGACTAAAAGAGTAAATATATAATGTTATTCCAACAACATTAGGATTAAGCAACGTGAATGTGTGACATGATGACGGTATTGAATCAATACAATAGTCATGTTTATAAGTGTAATGATGTTTCATACCAGTCTGTAAAAACAAGTGTTGCCATTTCACCGTCTTCTTTCAGTAAAACCACAATAAACTCATATTCACTGCTCATACTTCTTATAGAAAAGTCAATTTTAATATTTTTTATTATGTAGTTTTGAAATCATTGTGGTTTCATGTCATAAGGTAAAGAAATAACAGTAGTTTAGTCGTAGTCTCTGGTTAGTGAATATATTGCTCATCTCTGTGTAAATGTACTCGACACAAACACTGTTTTATTTGTAAAAGATTGCCGTTACAACCGGAAGTAAAGATGCCCACTGGGGTCCCAAAAGTGTACTGGCGCCATCTTGTGAACCGAGTCTGTTACTTTTGTATTTGTGTCACAAGAATCTGTCATCTTTTCATAAACCGTTAAATGACTCAAATTCAGATGAATGAATCTACAGTCATTCAGATTCAGATGATCGGCACAACAATCTGCAAAAGAAAATGAGTCGTCATGAGCAAAGACAAATGTTTTATATTGTTGAAAGTATTTTATTGTGCTCTATGTGTTTGTTTTCCTGGCTGATGATGTTTGACTTTATACTGACATCTATCTGTGCGGCTGCAGCGTCACACAACAGAAGAAATTGTGGATTATTTTTGTCATTGAAGCAACAATCTATTATTTAGCTGCTCATGTGTCTCTCAACATGGTGATTTTAGGAAGAATCTTCAGCTCTGTGTGTCAAATAAAATAACTTTGTTTTATTATGTATCAGCTCCATGTTTAGGTTTAAACTGAAACAAGTTTTTTCTCTTTTTTCTTTACAGTGCTGATTTCAGCTATCGACTCTGAAGAACCTGAAGGTGAGTCACTTTGTTTTATTTATCACATCACATACAATATTCATGATCTGAGAGCTGATATATAAAAATGATCTTTTGTGAAGCACAAGATTGACCACCATTGGGGAAATCATTCATAAATCAAGAAAAAAAAAATTAAAAAAAATTTTTTCTATAAGTCAAAAAAAAAGAAAAAATTTTTTTTTTTTTTTTTTATAAATTTTTTTTAAAAAAAAAAAAAAAAAAAATATTTATATTTTTATATTGAAAAAAAAAAAAAAAAACTATTCTATTTCTCTACCCCCATATTTTTTCTCTCTATATGTTTCTCACACTCTATATTTTTTCTCTCTTTTTTTTTTTTTTTTTTTTTTTTCTATATGTGTGTTTTCTGTTTTTTTTTTTAAATCTGTTGAGATGTTAAAAGTCGTGTAGTGTATTCCAGCCTTAAGTTTACTTATGATTTACCAATGTGTCATGATCCTGCCTCTCCTTGTCTTGGTTTTCGAGTCTTGTGGCAGGATCATGTCAGTCCCATGTGTTTTGTGTGGAAAAAGAACATTGTTTTGGTTT
Source organism: Barbatula barbatula (assembly GCA_037178815.1). Classification (NCBI taxonomy): domain Eukaryota; kingdom Metazoa; phylum Chordata; class Actinopteri; order Cypriniformes; family Nemacheilidae; genus Barbatula; species Barbatula barbatula. Next base: position 55,321 of record JAXOFQ010000029.1, on the reverse strand, counting down.
GAGAAGCCATGCTCTCTCTCCGGTGTCACATCCTTTAGCCCCGCCCCCTTGTTTCCCTGTTAGCAGTCCATTAGTGTTAGTCTTGTCTTCAGCCCTGGTCCATCTTTCCCTTAGTGTTTCAGTCCCCTCACCTGCCTCGTGCAATCCTCCTGTTAGCTTTCCCTTAGTGTTTCATCCATGTCACCTGCCGCCACTCTCCCTGTGTCATCAGTCCTTGTTAGTGTTTCCCCTTATCAAGCCCCAGTTTCCCTCTATCTCTTGTCGGTTCATTTTGCATTTTGCACACTTTGCACATTTACCCTTCGTCTGTCTGGATTACCCATGTTCCTGTTCCCTGGATTCAAGTTTGTGGACTTAGTTTGTTATTCTTAAGACCTTGTTTGTTTTGTCCCCCTTGTGGGAAGTTTTAGTTTTCAGTCTTGTTTGTGTTCATGTTTTCCCCATCGAGGGTCTTTGTTTTGAAATAAAGTCTTGTTGTTCGACACATGTCTGCCTGCGCTTGGGTTCTGTCCACAACCATAACACAATGAGATCAACAAGATCTTTTTGAAACACTTGCACATCTCAGTGATGTAAACGTTTAAAATCATGTGTTAGAATCAGGAAAGGCCGGCGGATCACAATCCTCAGACATCAATGATGCAGATACAAAGATATCTTCAGCTGAGTGTGTTTATCATTATATGGGCTTTGACAATAAAAACTCTCAGATGATCCGGGGCCAGTCTGAATGATGCTCAGGACAGCAGATGAAAGTTTATCATTTGTGTGTATTTATTAATGATTCAAGTGACGTGAAAGAGAATTCAGTTCAGTTCTTGCTGTTAGAGAAGTTTATCTAAAGTGTTCACTCAGAAAGCCACATCACACAGTGCTTACATAAAGAGATTACTCACATAATACACTGTACTGAAAACACAAAACAGATTTCTTCATAAGACACTAAATGGTAGTTGTAGTTTCAGTGCATCAATCTGATACATACCTGTAGTTTTGTGATCTGTCAGTTTGTGTTCATGTAAAATATGGCAGACGTAATTTGACTTTAATTTTAATGTGAATTGTTTGTTATTGTACAGAAAGACCAAAAGCTCAAGTGTCTGTACGGCCTGTTGGACGTGTATTTGGAGGAGAAACTGTCACTCTCACATGTGACATCACTGGAGGAGGAGTCACTAGCTGGCAGTACAGATGGTATAAAGATTCACATTATTACACCGTCAGTTATGAACAGAAATACACAATCAGTTCTGTTAGTGAGTCTGACGCAGGTAAATACATCTGTATAGGAGCAGAGATCAAAGGATACTCACACATCAGTGATGCAGTTACACTGACAGTATCAGGTGAGTGTTTATCTGTATACAGTCATATTTTGCTCATCATGAAACATTTGATTCATTATAACTTTAGTTTATCAGGTTTGTTTCTTGAGATTATAATCGTTTAATGAGAGAAAATAATACAGAAACAAAACATACACAACACATTCACCAAACATGAAATAACAGACAGATGTGAAAAACACAAATGTATAGTGATGAACAGTGTTGGATTTATAATATCTGCACAACTATTGTTTTTTTATTGAAAAGAGAAAGGCGTCGTTCTGTGTAGATAAATGAAATGTACAGTAGTGTCTCTATTTCAGATTAAAATCATTACTGTCACACTGGGAAGAAGATCATAGTAGTAAATAAAATAAAACCTCAAAGCAAAGTACTCTAGTTTTCATTTATATTATTATATATTGAAGTTAAGTTTTATTGATGCTATATAAGCATTAAAGACTTTAAGGTTATCTTTCAAATGTTTTTAAAAGCTTTTCACAGACAGAGTGACACATAAAGTACTGGAGCTTTTATAAAACATTTACCACATAATTACAATATAATAAACACAAATATTGAATATACCGTTGCTTTAGACCAAACTGGAACGTTCCATTGATAATAATATGTTTGTGTGTATTAAAGCCCTATGAGTAAATATGACATTATCTTTACAGCTTTACCCAGAGCTACAGTGAGAGTAACACCAGACACATCTGTGTTCACTGGAGAGACAGTCACTCTGAAGTGTGAGATAGAAGAACAATACAGATCATTAAACTGGAGATATCTGTGGTATAAAGACAGAACTGAAGTTTATAAGACTCAACATTACACTGTAAACACAAACACTCTCACTATCAGAAGAGTTATTCAATCTGATCAGGATGAGTTCTGGTGTAGAGGAGAGAGAGCTGGACGCCCCTCATCCTCACAGGACAGTGATCATGTGACTCTCTCTGTTAAAGATCAGTCATTACTGTAATAAAGACTCAGAGAGAAACAGATGAACTCTGAGACTCTTCAGCATCTGAATGTGTTTTATTCTCCTGCAGGATCAAAACCAAAAGCTGAACTCACATCAGATACTGAAGGATCTGTACTGACGGGAAACACAGTGACTCTGAAGTGTCTCATGAATCACTTCACTGGATTTAAGTTTTACTGGTATCAACACACACAGAACACTGAGAAGACGACAACAGATACAAACTCCTACACAATATACGCAGCTTCAGTTTCAGATGGAGGTCAGTTCTGGTGTAGAGCTGGAAGAGGGAATCCAGTCTATTACACAGACTACAGTGATGTGCTGTGGATCAATGTCACAGGTGAGATTTTGAGATGTCATGAGGTCAGTCAGGTGTAGATATTTCATCTTTTCTATGGGTTGTAGTGTCTTAACTCCATGAATAAATTTTCTGTCATTATTTGATGTCCCCTTACGCTGTTCCAAACTTACAGTCATCCATGTAACACAAAAGGAGAAATGTTAAAGAATGACTTCAGACGAATTGAAATTTATCTGTTGGACATATTTTTTATGCTTTTTTGTGGCTTTTTTTGGATTTAGACTCTCGTTCATGTGTCAGTTTTATAATTCACTTTTTTGTCTGCTGGAGAAATGCTTTACCTCCTAAACATACAAATAGATAAATAATATTTTGTTATGTTTGTACAGAGAGTCCTAAAGCAGTTTTGACCGTTGAGCCTGACAAACAGCTGTTCTCAGGAGAAACTGTCACTGTGAGATGTGACATACAGACTGAACAAGACACTGAGTGGACATACAGCTGGACTGTAGAGAAATATAACCACCAGAATACAGTCAACCAATGCAAAACACAAGAGTGTAAAATCACAGTTAACCATCAGCACAGCGGTAACTACACGTGTGGAGGAAAGAGAGTAAACGGACAAAACTCTGAGAAGAGTGATGCTGTTACACTGACTGTATCATCATGTGAGTTTATATGTTTGTTCATCATCATTACTGTGAAGAACTGAAGTGTCACATGTTATTCATGAGAGATTTCAAACTTTCAGATCAACCCAAGACAGTTTTAAGAGTTTCTCCACAGCAGTGGCTGACTGAAGGAGATTCAGTGACTCTGATGTGTGAGGTTAACAGATCCTCTACAGGCTGGACATTCAGCTGGTTCACTAAACACAATCTTTCCTCAGGTAATACCCTCTCAGTTAGTTATTTTCTATTTAATATTCCATCTTTAAACCTTAATGTGAAGCACATTTCTCTCTCCAGGTTATGATCTGGTGTCAGACAGCAGTGGAGGATCTAAAGGCAACTACACTGTGAGTTCTGCTGCTCTGAAGCACACAGGAGTTTATATGTGCCGAGCAGAGAGAGGAGATCCAGTCTATCACACACACCACAGCAACACACAACCACTGTGGATCACTGGTGACTTCAACACACACAACTAAACATCAACAAGCTCTTATATCCTTCATTTATTCATTCATCTATAAGCTGTGTTTTTCTTCTCAGGTGTTTCTTCTTCAGTGTCTCTGAACATCAGACCCAACAGAACTCAACACTTCTCATCTGAATCTCTCTCTCTGAGCTGTGAGGATCACAGGAACTCTACTGGATGGACAGTGAGAAGATACACAAACACACTGGAAACTTGTCCATCATCTTCATCATCATCGGTCAGATCAACAGGAACAGAATCTACATGTACAATCAGATCTGTCATCACGTCTGACACTGGAGTGTACTGGTGTGAGTCTGAATCTGGACACAAACTTCATCCTGTTAATATCTCAATACACGGTGAGTTTATAATTCTGTATTTATTGTCTTAACACAAAATATCACTATTATTACATTACATTACATTTGTTCCTCTGTTGCGTAGACGGTGATGTGATTCTGGACAGTCCTGTTCATCCTGTGACTGAAGGAGATTCTCTGACTCTTCACTGTTTATATCGATATAAAAACCCGTCAAACCTCAGAGCTGAATTCTATAAAGATGGATCAGAGGTGCAGAATCAGACTACAGGAGACACGATGATCATCTCTACAGTCTCAAAGTCACATGAGGGTTTCTACTACTGTAAACACCCAGAGAGAGGAGCGTCTCTAAAGAGCTGGATCTCAGTCACTGGTGAGCGAGTCTGTCATGTGATGTGAGATGAGTTTGTTATAGTTCAGATATTCTGCATGATAACATGTTCACACTTTTTCAGGTTTTCAGGAGGAGATGTCTGGTCTCAAGATGTTCAGTTTTCTGCTGGCAGTTTGTCCATATCTGTTAGTGACAGTCGTGCTGGTGTTCAAATGCTTCAGATTGAGAGATAAAACCAAATCTGATTTATCAGATCACACAAATAAGTAACACATGAAAACAACATCTTAATATAAGAGAATAACATTTTTACATATATTTTTGTTGTTTCAGATGTTGCTTCTGGTTGTAATGATGTGACATGTGATTAAATAAACATAAATGTAATGATGTGATCTCAGATTAAATCAAAGACCAGCGGAGAAAAACACAACAGCACATTTACTAAAACTAACTATTAACAACTCAAAGCTTTATGTGCATCACAGTAAATGCTCGATAATCTCCGTTCTCTTATAGCAACAGACTTTGTGTCATTATTACTATTAGTTATATTTTTACTGTAAACTTTTCATACTGTGTAATATTCATGACACTCATAACATTTGTTTTCAGCTCATATATTTAAGTGTCATGTGATAATGTGTAGATCTGATATCAGGTTCAGTAACAAAACCTGGATAGTAAAGAAAACAGGTTTGATTATTTTCACTGTATTGATCTGAGAAGTTTAAGAAAAACAGAAGCAACATTTAGTCAAATTAACTTTGCAAGTGTAAATGTTTTCTTCTGGTGTTGTGAGTCTTGTGTTAATACTTTTATATCGCTGGTGTGTTGCAGTAAAAGGTCTGTACAGTAAATTCAGGTGTTTTGTGCCATTGAAAGAGAGAGAAAGTGAGAGATGTTTAGCTTCAGATGTAATATGTCAGTGGGTTTCTATAAGGTTTATGTCTAATATAGTAAAATCATGGTGTTAATGTGATTTTAAAATCCCTGCATCTGTATAAGGTCCTCTTACTTTACTGTGTCTGTATCCCATTCCCAAAGGTCTGTGTGATTCCTAAGAGATCAACTAAATGTATTTATTATCATCTAACAACAGGTTCTACCCAAAGTACATTTGACTAAATCTTAAACTTTTATCTTCATTCCCAAATTATTTTAATGACATTAAGTATTACTGAAGATTATTTGTGTTACATATGAGTGAATAACTTTCTTATACTGCAGACTATATGCAATAGTTATGTGTCTCTGTTTTGTGTTTCTGTTCATTAGAGTTAAGAAGCATTTGTGACACAATTTTGCTGTTTTTTTTGTGAAGTACACAATATTCTTTAATAAATATTTAACTTTATATAGTATTTCTGTAAGAAGTTGTTTGTGTTTCACAAATCTTTTTTCTTCAAATCTATACACATTCTTAAGTCACAGATTTTAACCTCATTAATCGTTTGAAGCCATCAGTAAAGACCATCAAGGTGTGGCCTGCGGGGGCAGACTTAACACTCCAGGAAAGGTTTCTACACACAGACTGGAGTCTGTTTGCTTCTCAGGCCACTAGTGGCTCTCACACGGACATCAACAGTTACACCTCCTCTGTATTGGACTACATAAACTCTACCATTGATAGTGTCACAACCATGAAGCAGATCACCACGTACCCTAATCAGAAGCCGTGGATGAACAAGGAAGTGCGCCTCCTGTTGAAAGCACGTAACACTGCCTTTCCGATCGGATGATGCACAGGCCTATAGTACTTCTAGGGCAAATCTGAAGAGGGGCATCAAAAAGGCCAAGCACTGCTACAAGCTGAAGCTAGAGGAGCATTTTTCCAATTCTGACCCTCGACGCATGTGGCAGGGCATCCAGGCCATCAGTGACTACAAACCCAAACACTCCACCCCCATAGCCACAGATGCCGTCTTCCTGAATGAGCTTAATGACTTTTATGCTCGCTTTGAGAGAGACAACAAGGAAACAGCTACCAAGCTCACACCCTCTGCTGACCACCCAATCATCACACTTAACTCCACTGATGTTCACAATGCACTAAGTCGGATCAACGCGCGCAAGGCTTCTGGCCCAGACGGCATCCCTGGCCGCGTACTCCGGGCATGCTCAGAGCAGCTCGCTGGGGTCTTCACGGACATCTTCAACCTGTCCCTCGCCCAAGCAGTGGTTCCAGCATGTTTTAAATCCACCTCCATTGTGCCCATTCCAAAAAATTCTAACCCGACGTGCCTGAACGACTACCGCCCTGTAGCACTCACACCCATTGTTATGAAGTGCTTTGAGCGGCTGGTCCTGGCACACCTAAAGAACTCTCTACCACCCACACTGGACCCATACCAATTTGCCTATCGAAACAATAGGAGCACAGATGATGCAGTTTCCATGGCGCTGCACTCCGTGCTCACACATCTGGACAATAAGGACACTTATGCCCGTATGCTGTTCGTAGACTTCAGTTCTGCTTTCAACACTGTCATCCCTTCCAAGCTAATAGTCAAACTTGGAAACCTAGGCATTACCAACCCTACCTGCAACTGGATTATGGACTTCCTGACGAACAGGCCTCAGCTTGTTAGGTTAGGCCCCATCTGCTCCACCACCACCACCCTCAACACTGGTGTACCACAGGGCTGCGTACTGAGCCCCTTTCTCTACTCCCTTTTCACACTCGACTGCAGGCCTTTGAACGGATCTAACTCCTTCATCAAGTTTGCAGACGACACAACAGTGATTGGTCTCATCAGCAACAACGATGAGACTGCATACAGGGAGGAGGTCCGGCACCTGGCCACATGGTGCTCAGACAACAACCTGCTCCTTAACACCTCCAAGACAAAGGAGATCATCGTGGACTTCAGGAAGGCGAAAAGAGGCACACACGACCCCATCCACATTAATGGGATGGCTGTTGAGCGTGTTTCCAGTTTTAAGTTCCTGGGGACTCACATTTCGGAGGACCTGTCCTGGACCACCAACACCTCATGCCTGGTCAAGAAGGCTCACCAGCGTCTCTTCTTTCTGAGGACACTGAAGAAGAACCAACTGTCTTCAACTATCCTGGTGAACTTCTATCGCTGCACGATAGAGAGCATCCTGACCAACTGTGTCACAGTCTGGTACGGGAACTGTTCTGTTGCTGAGCGCAGGGCACTGCAACGGGTGGTGAAAACAGCCCAGCGCATCACAGGGACTACACTTTCTCCCATTGAGGACATCCAGAAGAAACGCTGTCTGCGTCGAGCTCGCAGCATTCTCAAGGACTCCTCTCACCCCGCTCATAGACTGTTTACTCTCCTGCCTTCCGGTAGGCGCTTCCGGTGCCTCCGGACAAGAACCAGCAGACTAAGAAACAGCTTTTTTCCCAGAGCTGTTTCGTTACTGAACTCTGCCCCCCACTGATTCCACTACCTCTCATACATTTAACTCCAATGCTGCTATAACATTGTTTACATTGCACTACAGGGCTGCATGCATGACTGAACTGTACACACCAGTACTTCATGTAATCTGCTCTACCGGACTGTTTACACACACACAGCATCATTTGCACTCTATACTGCTCACTTGCACACCAGGAATATTTAACTGAATGCTCATTTGCACCAATGGACCACTTCCATAACTGCACTAACCTATATACTGCACAGTAATTCTATTAACTACCCATCTATTGCACTGTAACTTTAATAACTGCATCAACTAATCTAATGCACGGTAACTCTATTAACTGCATTTACTCATCTATTGCACTGTAACTTCAATAACTGCATTAACTAATCTAATGCACGGTAACTCTTTTAACTGCATATACTCATCTTCTGGACTGCAACCTATTAACTGGATTAACTCGTATACTGCACCGTAACTTTAATAACTGCATTAACTTCAACAACTGCATTAACTCACCTATTGCACTGCAACTTTAATAGCCAATGTCTATTTTACACTATTTTGCACTATTTTAGTCTAAATTATTATCTGTTCACATCCATCCTGTACATTAATGTTCATAGTATATAGCCATCTGTATATATTGTTCATAGTATATACCTACTTTCATATTTTTCATAGAACATACCTACTGCTAAATATTTTTATAATCCATGCCCACTGTATTATATTCTCTCATTGTATTCTGTATTTATTTTAACTGTATATCCTGCACTTGCTAACTGCACTTCTGGTTAGACCTAAACTACATTTCGTTACACTGTACTTGTATATGAGTAATGACAATAAAGTTGAATCTAATCTAAGATGATATCTTTTTTTACTGTAGCTCTCCCCTAAAACATTTTTTACGGTCACATTACTTCAGTTTATTCTCACCTTAATTTTTATGAGAAAAAATGTAAATTTATACATCAGAAATATATGTAGTTTCTCTTTAACCTATAAACTTCAAGAACTTGTTAATGTGTTTCAATACAACACATTATACAATATATAATATACAATAATGTGTTTCACGAAGGAAGATATTTGGAAAAACGTCGGTAACCAAACAGATCTCATCCCCATTTATGTCCATATAGAGAAAATAAATACAATGGGAGTCAATGTGGAATGAGATCTGTTTGGTTACTGACATTCTTTCAAATATCTTCCTTTGTGTTTAGCAGAACAAAGACATTTGATCTGATTTAAAACAACCTGGGATGAGTAAATGATGACAACAAGGCGAACTTTTCCTTTAATTAAAAGTAATAATGTTTTAAAAACCAGTAAACTGTAGGAATAATGCAGAAGCAATAACTGCATGAATAAATGACACACATTTAATTTGACGTAGTTCTTCTTTAAAAGTTAAAGTAGTTGCAGGGTCATAAAAGACTGAGGCCCCTGAATCCTCATGTCTCATGGTGCTGTGCTCAAGAAAAGACCACAACAGTTTATGAAGTAAAAACTAAAGGAATCCTTAACACAGACTTTACCAAAGTACCAAAGATGATCTGAAAGAGACTCATGAGCGCCACCTACAGGTGTAATGATGTAACATCACTGAATAAATCACTGAACCTATCTTCTTGGGCCCTATATTGTTTGAATGTGAAGTTAAATGCCTTTGTGATATGAAAAGTGAGTTTATCAATACCTGTTTACTTTGACACAATTTGTCTAACTGAATCTGGTATATTTCTTATAACACAGTTGTGTCTCTTTTGATATTTTGAGTTGATTAAGGGAAAAGGAGTAATGTTTTGTGTAAACTCCTGAAAGTGTTTATATTATAAAAGTACTTGAAAGGCATTTAATTTTCGTTGAAGGTGTAAACACTGCTGCTTAAATAGTGATTTAGAGGGGGAAAGTATTTCATACTAGGAGTTAATAATAATTACACACACACAGGTTGAATACTAAACATTTATAAGTGAAACTCACATATTTGTGTAAAAATAAATGTAAAGAGCTCAGGATAGCTACCTCTCATTATAGTAAAACACGCTAGAGAGGCGCTACATGGATATTTGCTATAAATACTTTTGTACAACAAAAAACTTAAATGTTTGAGTATTTCGATCTTTATTTTTACCAGCACGTAAAAGTATAAGCTACTCTTGTATTTACTATAGAAAACAACTGTAATAAACTTCCTAGATACAATTCACTGTAGTTAGTAGACTTACTATAAAACACTGTACTGTAGAAGTATAAATGAACACATTGTAGTCATTTATATAAAATACTAAAGTATAATGCAATTTACACCAGTTTACTACAGTAAATACTACTGGAGTATGTTTATGTGAAAAGCAGACCTGACTGTGTAAGATTGATGACATCACAGAGATAAATGAAACATTCAATGCACAGATATCACAAAACCTAAAATTGTATTTGAATGCCAAACCAGAAGCCCATTGAATATCTGTAATAAATGAATGAGGTGAAACATTCATAGTGAAAATATTTCTATTAATATCGATGTTCTCTGTGCACAAACCACAACACAAACTGCGCAGACCGATCTGTGTATGACATCACAGTGACCAGAGCAACTTTCTCTTAAATAAACTTTTACAAATACAAATACATCAATTTAAGAGACAAAAAATGATTTAGCATCTTTAAAAAGTGTTAGAATGTAAGAAAGAGCATCTTAGTAAAGAATCAAGGCAAAGAAAAGAAAGAGCAGAGAAAGCAATGGATGAGGATCCAGAGAGCTCAGACTTCTGTGTTGTCTGTATGAAGCCCTTTTCCAAGTCAAAGCCAAAGGAATTATGGGTAAATGTGCTCTATGCAGTCTCTGGGCCCACAAAGCCTGCTGCACTCCAGGATTAATATCATTCATTTCTCACCACTGAGACTCTGAGAAATGACACACAAACCATCACACACTGACAGAGTTAGATCTTCATGTTCTACGTGTTTTTGTTAGATCTACATGTTCTACGTGTTTTTGTTAGATTTTCATTTTTTACTTGTTTTTGTTAGATCTTCATGTTCTACGTGTTTTTGTTAGATCTTCATGTTCTACGTGTTTTTGTTAGATCTTCATGTTCCCTTTCGAGGGAACTCTACACTGCGTCAATGTTGACACTTTGGGGAACGCCAGCAGCGTGACGCATCTGAATACGTTGTGTGAAACTAATCTCGCGACTTATCGTCGCGCCGCGATTTATCGTCGCGTCGCGATGACGTCACTATGACGTCACGAGTGACGCGCGGCACCGGAAGGTATAAATAGGAAGCGGACGCAGTGCAAATCAGCTTCTGCCATTTCAGCAAAGCGCTCTGTGTGTGTGAAGTTCATTGTCTGTTTGTTTACGACGTTGTCTAGACTGTTTTTTTTTTGAAAACTTTATTAGAAATGAGTAGACAAAAGACCTTTAAGCCATGTGTTTCCCCTTGTCCTCGTTTTATTACGGGTGGGGATACACATGAACTCTGTGTTGAGTGTTTGGGATTTGAGCATGCTAAGGCAGCTCTTAAGGGGGATCCCTGTGAACATTGTTTGTGGCTATCACTAAAAACACTCAACTCTCGTGCTGCTTTGTTTGATGAGTCAGGCAAAATTCGCCAGCCTCACGGATCGGGACCCGCTACTGCCGAGGCAGCACGGCGTCTCCGTTCGTGGGGCTCGCAGATGGATGTTTATGAGGGTGTTGAGACGGCTTCGGCCTTTTCTCAACCCCCCAGTTCCATTGCCTCTGGAAGGGATACGGGAGCCCGCATGGCGGCTTCTCCCGCCCCATCCAGAAGCCCAACGCACTGCTCTAGCTCTGAGGAGTTAGAGAGTGTTGGTTTTCATGCACGGGACATAGATGAGCCCAATGAAATTCCCCTTTCCCCTGGGTATGAGGAGCTGTTAGAGGTTGTTGGCCGGGCGGTAGCCAGACTTGGCATTGACTGGCCCACAGAGCAACAAGAAGTTTTGTCTGTCAGTAAATTGGATGAAAGATTCTTGGAAAAACGGGTACAACCTCAGCGTCGGGGGTTGCCATTTTTCCCCGATTTACACTCAGAGGTGTCCAAATCGTGGAAAAAACCATACTCTTCTCGCATTTCTTCCACATCCACGAATTTTTCGAATGTGTTAGGGGCTAGAGATAAGGGGTATGGCATGATGCCAAAGGTAGAAGATACGTTGGCCGTGTATCTTTCACCAGATTCGGCATCATCCTTGAAATCCCCGACATTGCCCTCCAAACCATGTAGAGTGACGTCTAATTTGGTAGGCAAGGCATATATGGCTTCAGGTCGGGCTGGATCATGCCTACACACCATGGGTCTATTGCAGGCATACCAGGCCGACTTGCTGGGGGATATTAAAGAGGGCGAGGTAATAGATCCAAGTCTGCTCAACGAGTTGAGAACAGCAGCAGATCTTACCCTTCGGGCCACTAAGGAGACAGCCCAAGCTGTTGGGCGCTCCATGTCAGCACTGGTAGCCACAGAGAGACACCTGTGGGTAAATCTATCAGGCATTAAGGAGAGAGATAAAACTGTGCTGCTTGATGCACCTCTCTCCTCGGAAGGCCTCTTTGGAGGTGCGGTCGAGACAGTTGTTGACCGTTTCCAGGAGACAAAACGCCAGGCTGCTGCTTTTCATAAGTATTTACCTCTCCGCTCTTATCCCCAGGGGTCTGCAGTCCAAGGACAGCCCCAGCCATCTACAAGCTCCTCATATAGGCAGCAGCAGAAGCAGAGTGTAGCTACTCGAACCCCCCTCAGAGAGCTTGGGGGTCGAGGCAGCAACCTCCTAAACCTGCTAGGCAGGCAAAACCGGATCTGAGAACGGTCATCGTCTCAAACCGGAAGGCTGCTGCAAAGAGGTCCTGATGGGTTTTCAGGACAATCGAGGGCGGCTCCTCTTGGAGGACTGAAAAGTTCGATCCTTCCAAGAAGTCCTCAGATAATATTTACGTTAACCCCGCCGTCCAAGACGTTTCGGGGCACGTTAGTTTTTATTACATGGAATCATCAGAGTCTACCCGAAGATGCTGTAGACCTAGTGAATCTGCAAATAAAGACAACAGTTCGACCATTCCCTGCCGGTCAGCCGCTTCAGGGCATCGGGCTTCACACAACCGACATCAATGTCAAGAGGTTGACCCCTTAGCATACCTTTCTCCACGAGTGGAGAAAGCTTTAAAAATTCTAATGGGGTAGTAGAAGGGTAAGACTTGTCTCTCTTGGTGAAAGGGGCCATAGAATATGTTCCCCCCCCATGAGAGTCAGATCGGCTTTAAACAGCCGGTACTTCATAGTCGGAAGAAGGATGGAGGGCTGAGGCCCATTTTTATATCTGAGAAATCTCAACAAATCTTTGAAGAGATACAAGCTCAAGATACTCACTGTCCCTATTATTGTGGCCGGAATCAGATCAGAAGACTGGTTAACCACAATAGTGCTGAAATTTGCATACTTCCACATTCTTATCCTTCCTCAATATCGGAAGTTTCTCAGGTTTGCTTTCGGGGGCAAAGCTTACCTATATCGAGTTCTTCCATACGGCCTTGCTCTTTCCTCACGCACCTTTACAAAATGCATGGATTCAGCCCTTGCTCCATTGAGACTTCAAGGGATCCATATACTAAATTACATAGACAACTGGTTAATATCAGTTCAGTTTCACAATATGGCGATTCGACATTGAGATCTCGTTCTCGACCATATGAAGCGTGGGGGGTTACGGCTCAATGCCAAAAAGAGCAACTAAACTCCTCAATAGAGGTAATATAGGATTCGGTCACGATGCAGGCACGATTGTCCCCTGCACTGGTCGAATAGATCCTGACAGCGGTGTCCAGGATCAAGTAAGGTGCTTACACTGTCAAGCATTTTCTGTGAATTTTTTGGTCTAATGGCGGCAGCGTCCAACGTGATTCCTTTGGCCTCCTGCACATGAGATCTTTACAGTGGTGGCTAAAAGGCTAAAGGTTTTCCTCGAGAGGTAACCCGTTCCGTATGATCAGGTTAACGCGCAGATGCCTTCGTTTCCTGGTTATATGGAAGAATCCTTGGTGTCTCAATCAAGGGTTGAAATTGGAGTGCAGCATCACCGACGGCACAAATATTGCCTGGAGATTTAGCTGTACCACAAGTACTGAGGTACTTCCTCCCAGTCCTTAGAGGCCATCATGTTCTTATCAACAGAATACGACAGTTCTCTTACATAAATCTTCAAGGGGGCCTGAGACTACGCCCTCTCTGCAGACTGGCGCACAAGGTTCTCCTATGGGCCCAGGAGCAGTGTACATCCCTGGAGTCCAGAATGTGGGAGCAGAAAAGCTGTCAAGGCAGGGGCTGAGGCCCGGGGGAGAGGAGACTCCATCGACCTGTTTGCGTCCCAAGAGACGTTTCATTGTCCTCTGTGGTCTTCATTTACACGTCCAGCTCCGTTGGGACTGGACGCCCTGGTACAGATATTGCCACAACGGCATCTGTAAGCTTTCCCTCCGATCGTTCTGCTCCCAGGACTTCTAGAAAGAGTCCGATATACATTAAAGTGTATGTGGCAGCTATCTCTGCCTTTCACTATACCCGAGGGTTCTCTGGGGAGACATCCCTTAGCTGTTCGGTTCCTGCATGGAACCATGAGGATGAGGCCTTCATCTCAGGTGAAAGTTCCTGCTCTAGACTGTGATTCTAGAAGGACTTTCCCAGATGCCTTTTAAGGCCATTGAGTCTAGCTGGGACAATCATTTATCCCTCAAGCTAGCCTGTTTGGTAGTCATTACCTCTCTTTGGAGGGTAGGCGACCTTGAAGCTTTATCAGCTTCTCAATCTTGTTTGGAGTTAGCTCCAGGCTACTCTTCACCCTAGACTGGGATATGTCCCTAAGGTACCTGGAATGTGTTCAGGACCTTAGTTCTAAAGGCTTTTCATCCTCCACCTCACGAGTAGCGGATTACCGAAGGTAATATTTGTCATGCCCTGTCTGGGCGTTAGAAGAATATGTGCAGGTCTTCTTTATGACGAAATTCTAACCGACTGTTGGTCTGTTTTGGACCTCGTAACAGAGGTTAACCAACCTCTAAGCAGCCCAATTGTAAATGGATGGTAGAGGCAATTTCTTTAGCTTACGAGGTGCGTGGAATACCTTCACCTCTGCTAGTAAGGGCACATTCAACTCGGAGTATGGCTTCCTCGCGGGCCCCTCTGTCGGGGCGACTATGCAGGATGTTTATATGGTACTACAAACTGGACCTCTTTTCTTTACCTGGAACCCAGGCACTTTTGTCCGGAGATGTGCGTGGACACCTTCACACTTGGACAGACACAATGCATTATGGCGTAGTGGGCATTTCGTTCCCCAAAGTGTCAACATTGACGCAGTGTAGAGTTCCCTCGAAAGGGAACGTCTCAGGTTACAACTGTAACCGTAGTTCCCTGAGACAGGGAACGAGACACTGCGTCGTTGTGCCATAACTCCCTGTGCCTGGAGCATTTGCTTCAATAAATTTTGCAGAAGCTGATTTGCACTGCGTCCGCTTCCTATTTATACCTTCCGGTGCCGCGCGTCACTCGTGACGTCATAGTGACGTCATCGCGACGCGACGATAAATCGCGGCGCGACGATAAGTCGCGAGATTAGTTTCACACAACGTATTCAGATGCGTCACGCTGCTGGCGTTCCCCAAAGTGTCAACATTGACGCAGTGTCTCGTTCCCTGTCTCAGGGAACTACGGTTACAGTTGTAACCTGAGACGTTTTTGTTTTTTTTTTTTTTTTATTTTTTTTGTGTTTTTTTTATTTTTTTATTTTCTTTGTGTTTTTTTTAGATCTTTTTTTTTTTTGTGTTTTTTTTAGTTTTTTTTTTTTTCTCTGTTTTTTTTTTTTATATATTTTTTTCGTGTTTTTTTTTTATATATATTTTTTCCGTGTTTTTTTTTTTTATTTTTTTTTTCTACGTGTTTTTGTTAGATTTTTATTTTCTACGTGTTTTTGTTAGATCTTCATGTTCTACGTGTTTTTGTTAGATCTACATTTTTTTTCTGTCTAACTAAATTAATCAAATATGCACAAACTAGTGAATTAGACAGAAAGTGGAAGGTGGTGGTGGTGCAGATACTATGTGAGTGAAGCATTTATGGAGAAGTCATAACAGTTTCTGGTAACCCATGTCAATCTTTAGTATTCTTTTTTTGTCCAAGATTTGGTTTCGGTTCCTCTCTTAATAAAGCTCGGTGAGATGGGTTTGTCTTTTTTTCTTGTTTGGCAGAATATGAAAGTAACCGCTCATCTCTTCACAACAGGCCGCAGGATTTCAGCTGTCAATCATCTCTGCAAAATAATTGTGTCACAAGCTGTAGATTAAAATCTACATTCATGAGGTTAGAGTTCCTGCTAATATCCAGGCACTTCACACAGCCATTGAAGAGGAGCGAACCAACATTTCACAGGCCGCAATCAACAACCTGATCAACTGTATGTGAAGGAGATGTGTTGCACTGCATGAGGCGAATGGTGGTCACAGCAGATAAAGGCTTGTTTTGAGCGTCTCTTCACACTGAAGATGCAGCAGTTTGATATTTATAGATTCAACAGTTTTTTTTCTACTTCCTCTTTCTGTATCTTTGCCTCTTATTGTATATTAACTGTAGTATAAATGCAGCCTAGATTTGTGTTTTTCAAAAGAATCTAATAACAGTGACTTCTGAAATGTGCTTTTTGTGAAGTATTCAAAACTCAAATCTGACATCATCTCCACACAAACCATCAAAGCATCAGAACTCACTTTCATAAAATGTGAGATGAATGAAACTTCCTGGAAGTGTTGAGCTGGTTGCTGTGATGTTCTCAGCTGTTGCTCACTGAGTCTGTCAGTAGAAGACTCCAGATGTTATTCTGATGTTCAGATATAGCTCATCTTCACAGGTACATGTGTAGCCCATCATTGACACCCAGCACCATCAGTGTATTTCACATGACTGAATGAGGTTTTGGTTTGTTTTATTTCTGTTCTGTTGTATTAAGCTGTGTGTGTTCAAGAGAGCAGTTGTTCACAAATCTTTACTAACATTATTACTATCAACATTATTATATGCAGTTAATGACACATGAATGATTTACTCCATTTGACACTGCAAACACACATCGGTGTAGAAATACATGGATGTCAGTTTGACGTTGATCTTTTTTCTCTCTATGGCATTGATGTGGTTCATGGTGTTATAGAGGAAGTGTTTGAGTGTTTAACAGTGTGTTTGTTGAAGTGTGTCATCAGTAGATCAGTATGGAGCTCAGTTCTCTTCTTCTAGTGCTCAGTGAGTATTATCTTCTTCTCTCTGTGTGTTTCACTGATCATCACTTACTGTCACATTCATGGACAACATCAAATCATTTACTGTTCCTGTATTTTTCAGCATTTTAAATCTTTATCTCATAATATATGAGCGAATGACATCAGTAAGAGTTCAGATGTTGTGTGTGTTTGTACATTTATCTTCATGAGGACTACGAGAGTAAATTGAGGACATTTTGTCCGGTCCTCACTTTCTGAGACCCTTTAAAGGGCTGTTTGAGGGTCAAACTAGGTCTGGTTTTGGTTAAAGGTCAGACACTTAGTTCTGATGGTTTGGTGGTGTGTGTGAAACAGAAAAGCATCTGCTGTGTTTTAGCTGAATGAGGGAGACTGGTGTGTTACTTCAGTTTGATGATGTTTGTATTTTTATTCATTCATGTTGTCCATCAAACATTTGTCAGATTTACACATGTTACAGAACGTCTGTGATGCACAACCACAAGTGTACATGACAGAAACCTTCAGTGTCCTTCAACTGTATTAAAACATCCTTAAACAGCAGATGCAGCACAATTCAGTGAAGTGAGATGAGAATAATCGCACATTAACTAAAGAGGAAGAAAAGAGTTTCAAGAGATATTTTTGTCTCATAACTAGAGTTTGGCAGGTTTAGTGGTTTAAGTTTAGTTGCTCACATCGTAATGAAAGAGTGCAGATACAGAGGGGTCATTGTTGCATATATCAACTACAAATATATGTAAAGATTTTCACAAACATTAGGGCTGATCATTGGTGAAAAGACAGAAATGGAGACAAATACATCCAGACCTCAGAGACAAATACAGAAGACAAAACTACAAGTAGAACTGGTTCATACGTGCAACAGCAAGTGATGTGCAGGAGAGAAAAATGGAGGAGAAAACAAACAACTAGATAAACATATAACATGCTGCTAGACCTTTGTTGACCAAATCCTCATTATCATCCTGCATTTGTCTATTTTTCTACAAGTCTATTTGTCTTCATATTTCATGCATCTGATTTCTCAAATTGTCTACTTGCATATGGTTGCCATGTTGGATTAAGCGAGTGTGGGCATCCATTCTTCCTGTTCACGTCTGTACACAGACTCACAGTAAATACAGTCCTGTCAAGAGCAGACTAAAAGAGTAAATATATAATGTTATTCCAACAACATTAGGATTAAGCAACGTGAATGTGTGACGCGATGACGGTATTGAATCAATACAATAGTCATGTTTATAAGTGTAATGATGTTTCATACCAGTCTGTAAAAACAAGTGTTGCCATATCACCGTCTTCTTTCAGTAAAACCACAATAAACTCATATTCACTGCTCATACTTCTTATAGAAAAGTCCATTTTAATATTTTTTATTATGTATTTTTAAATCATTGTGGTTTCATGTCATAAGGTAAAGAAATAACAGTAGTTTAGTCGTAGACTCTGGTTAGTGAATATATTGCACATCTCTGTGTAAATGTACTCGACACAAACACTGTTTTATTTATAAAAGATTGCCGTTACAACCGGAAGTAAAGATGCCCACTGGGGTCCCAAAAGTGTACTGGCGCCATCTTGTGGACCGAGTCTGTTACTTTTGTATTTGTGTCACAAGAATCTGTGATCTTTTCATAAACCGTTAAATGACTCAAATTCAGATGAATGAATCTACAGTCATTCAGATTCAGATGATCGGCACAACAATCTGCAAAAGAAAATGAGTCGTCATGAGCAAAGACAAATGTTTTATATTGTTGAAAGTATTTTATTGTGCTCTATGTGTTTGTTTTCCTGGCTGATGATGTTTGACTTTATACTGACATCTATCTGTGCGGCTGCAGCATCACACAACAGAAGAAATTGTGGATTATTTTTGTCATTGAAGCAACAATCTATTATTTAGCTGCTCATGTGTCTCTCAACATGGTGATTTTAGGAAGAATCTTCAGCTCTGTGTGTCAAATAAAATAACTTTGTTTTATTATGTATCAGCTCCATGTTTAGGTTTAAACTGAAACAAGTTTTTTTCTCTTTTTTCTTTAAAGTGCTGATTTCAGCGATCGACTCTGAAAAAACTGAAGGTGAGTCACTTTGTTTTATTGATCACATCACATACAATATCCATGATCTGAGAGCTGATATATAAAAAGGTTTTTTTTGAAGCACAAGATTGACCACCATTAGGGAAATCATTCATAAATCCATTCTCATAGCCTTTGTTGCACAAAGTCTGCACTAGTCTGCAGATTTTAGAGTGTAGTGTGATGCCCAAACATTCAAGTGTGTGATGTCTAGTTTTTTTAATCTGTTGAGATGTTTAAAGTCGTGTAGTGTATTCCAGCCTGAAGTTTACTTGTGATTTACCAATGAGATCAACAAGATCTTTTTGAAACACTTGCACATCTCAGTGATGTAAACGTTTAAAATCTTGTTAGAATCAGGAAAGGCCGGCGGATCACAATCCTCAGACATCAATGATGCAGATACAACGATAGCTTCAGGTGAGTGTGTTTATCATTATATGGGCTTTGACAATAAAAACTCTCAGATGATCCGGGGCCAGTCTGAATGATGCTCAGGACAGCAGATGAAAGTTTATCATTTGTGTGTTTTATTAATGATTCAAGTGACGTGAAAGAGAATTCAGTTCAGTTCTTGCTGTTAGAGAAGTTTATCTAAAGTGTTCACTCAGAAAGCCACATCAGACAGTGCTTATGTGGCGGGTGACACGAGGGCAATAAGGGGGTTTCTTAAACCATTCACACTCCGACTACACCACTCTGGGAATTTCACCCAAAGAATTAGAATAGACCCCAACGAAAGGCATACACAGGTTCGTATCACTCAGTGTCAGAGACATGGGTCATTGTACAAAAATATATTTTATTGACAGCATTTAAAATAACAGTATAAGAAGGTTATGAGGGACTCAGGTTCAATGGACCCCTACAAGTGTTAGAACCAGGTCCAGGCACAGAGGCAGAGAGTCGTGGTGCGCCACCCGCAGATGCAGGACCACTGCACGTCACTGTGCACACACACACTCAGGTGTTAATACCAAGCACTACACACGGTGAGAAAGATACCGTCACCCCGATAAGAATCCTCTGCCCCTGGTGCTCAGGCCCTGCTAACACACATAAAGGAGATACATCAAATACACAAAAAAAACCTTTGATAGATGGGTGGATCATTCAGGCTCAAAGAAAAATCTAAATAACCAATATAATATTATAACTAATAAATTGAAATAAACAGTTGTTTGAGACTAAACCCAAATGTCAATGGCGACAAAATATATAAATAAATAAAAGAAACGCAAACTCCAGACCAAACTAATAATCAAACAAACCAGTCAAGCAATTTGAAACAAAATAGGGTTAAAGAAATAAACTTTTCAAAAAGAAGATAATCAGATTTCCAAAACAACAAATAAATACAAATGAAAAAGCAAGAAAACTCAAAATAAATTGGAATGAGAGAAGAGCAAAGATTGCGGTTTTGATTTTAGCACAATCTTTGTAGCCAATGGCAGTCCAACGAAACAAAATGCTAGAAGTCAGTTAACCGTTGAAACAGGACCGGAACAGAAACAGGACAGCACTGCGGCCGTAAATGAACACAGTTATCGCCCTTTACAGACCTATAAACAACATGAGATTGTTACTCTACTAGATAACATCTTAACTTAATACCTGCATATAAAACTAATACATACCGATCGAGGAAAATGAACGTAACTTTCTCTGGAGGGGAACTCAGGTTTTCACAACTGAGAGAGGGTATGGATTAGGTTCTCACGATTGAGAAAGGGTATGGATTAGGTTCTCACGACTGAGAAAGGGTATGGATTAGGTTCTCACGATTGAGAAAGGGTATGGATTAGGTTCTCACGATTGAGAAAGGGTATGGATTAGGTTCTCACGATTGAGAAAGGGTATGGATTAGGTTCTCACGATTGAGAAAGGGTATGGATTAGGTTCTCACATGAGGGAACGGGGGATGGTTCTCACGATTGAGAAAGGGTATGGATTAGGTTCTCACGATTGAGAAAGGGTATGGATTAGGTTCTCACGATTGAGAAAGGGTATGGATTAGGACACCTTCAGTATCTACATCCAGTACATGCAAACAATAGCGACTCGCATCCGGTTTCCAGGAAGCAGTGACGAAGGCGCATTAACAGCGCAGCGATTCCAAACGTGACGTCTGACAAGCGGTAAATGCGTTGCGGTTTTATAGCCCAGGCGCACAGATGATAGGCTAGAATGACCATCAATTACAATGATGAAACACAGAAACGCCCTTCCTGTCACACTTACATGATGAGTTAAAAACTCAAAAGCACTGTTCATTCCATTTGTAAGTTTGTATAAGGCCTTTTTCTGACTTTATAGTGATATCTATCTGTGTGGAGTAACTGTAATATATGAGCAAGTTATTTGCAGATCACATCAGCCCTTTATATTCAGAATTCATTTTTTAATTGTTTATGAAATCAAATACATTACTGATCTGACAGTTAGAGCAACACAAACTTGATGGAATATGTTCATAATTCCCAATGATTTAATATTGACAGATATAAAACCAACTCTGACTGTACAGCCACAGAGTTCTGTGTTCACTGGAGACACAGTTAATCTGACCTGTGCGGTGGATCAGTCCTCTGGATGGGAGATTTTCTTTCTCACATCCTCAAACCATGAATCCAGTGAAGCTTCAGGAACTAAAACAATCAGTTCTGTGAAAGTCTCTGATGGAGGAGAATACAAGTGCAGAGCCAGAAGAGGAAACTATTACACACTATACAGTGATCCAATAACAGTGACAGTAGAGGGCAAGTATTATTACTCACATAATACACTGTTCTGAAAACACAAAACAGATTTCTTCATAAGACACTAAATGGTAGTTGTAGTTTCAGTGCATAAATCTGATACATACCTGTAGTTTTGTGATCTGTCAGTTTGTGTTCATGTAAAATATGGCAGACGAAATTTGACTTTAATTTTAGTGTAAATTGTTTGTCATTGTACAGAAAGACCAAAAGCTCAAGTGTCTGTACGGCCTGGTGAACATGTATTTGGAGGAGAAACTGTCACTCTCACATGTGACATCACTGGAGGAGGAAACACTAGCTGGCAGTACAGATGGTATAAAGATTCAAACTATTATTACACCATCAGTTCTCAACAGAAATACACGATCAGTTCTGTTAGTAAGTCTCATGCAGGTAAATACACCTGTATAGGAGCAGAGATCAGAGGATCCTCACACATCAGTGATGCAGTTACACTGACAGTATCAGGTGAGTGTTTATCTGTATTCATCATCATTCACAATTAAGCAGTAAACAATCGTGTCATTGGCATTAAAATGAAATAGAAATAAATAGAATCAGAAACACTACTTGTATTCATATTTGTTTTTATAATCCAGAATCAATCAGGTTTTGATTCATATAGAATGTGATTTGTCCTGTAAGGGTGTCAGTGGTCCAGAAAGACAAAATAACTAAAGAAGGTTTAGATGTTATAAAACTGTTGAAATGATGAGACACGAGACAATTGAATTGACCAATCAGAAGATCATATTTAACCCTCAATGTACTGGACAAACATCTCTGCTAAAAGCTTTTGATCCCTTTTAGCCCTACAATCTTGTATTTTCTTTAACTTAATACAACTTAGTAGTGTAAAACTAAGCCAATTTCACGCAACATAGCAGAAGAGTCAAACCCATCAGGATAGAGCAAGATTGATGTGAAAGAGACACTGACTGATCTAAACCAGTAAAGATAGAGACACTGACTGATCTAAACCAGTAAAGATAGAGACACTGACTGATCTAAACCAGTAAAGATACTGAACCGATCAAGTTCTGTTCCTGACAAAGAGCCACTACAGTAGCTGTCTACAGAAAGAGTGAAGAAACACAAGCATTGACGTGTTTGTTCATATGGACATTTGTTTTAAGTGTAGATCTTTATATACTGCATGTATATATTTTTTATATTGTAGATTTTCGAGTACAATAGAAGGGGTTTGGCTACAGTGGCTCAATCCCTCTAAGTGAAAAAGTAAATTAGAAAAAGGTTACAGCCTTTATTTCACTATATAGCTTTTTAAAGCTTTTATAATGAAACATGTGCAGAATTAAATTTTTTACATAAATGTAGTGAATTTAACTGATTGGTCAGTTAGAGTAAAACAATCTTGATTTAATATTAACAGATATAAAACCAACTCTGACTGTACAGCCACAGAGTTCTGTGTTCACTGGAGACACAGTTATTCTGACCTGTGCAGTGGATCAGTCCTCTGGATGGGAGATTCTCTTTCTCACACCCTCAAACTATGAATCCAGTGAAGCTTCAGGAACTAAAACAATCAGTTCTGTGAAAGTCTCTGATGGAGGAGAATACAAGTGCAGAGCCAGAAGAGGAAACTATTACACACTATACAGTGATCCAATAAGAGTGACAGTAGAGGGCAAGTATTATTACATTATTTACATTGAACATTGTTTGTTTCAGTTTTGTGATCTGTCAATCTGTGTTCATATAGAATATCCCAGACATAATTTGACTTAATTTTAGTGTGAATTGTTTGTTATTGTACAGAAAGACCAAAAGCTCAAGTGTCTGTACGGCCTGTTGGACGTTTATTCAGAGGAGAAACTGTCACTCTCACATGTGTCATCACTGGAGGAGGAGACACTAGCTGGCAGTACAGATGGTATAAAGCTTCAGTCACCCAGCAGAATAAACAACAGTATTATTACATTATCAGTTCTGTTAGTGAGTCTGCCAAGAGTGAATACACCTGTAAGGGAACAGAGGCCGGTGGATCACGATCCTCACACACCAGTGATGCAGTTACACTGACAGTATCAGGTGAGTGTGTTCATCATTATTATCTGCAAAATACTATCCAATAACATTTGATATATCAGGTGTTTCAAAAATGATTCTCAATGGTTTTATATTGACAGATATACCCAAACCATCTCTGACTGTAAAGCGACAGAGTTCTGTGTTCACTGGACACACAGTTAATCTGACCTGTGCGGTGGATCAGTCCTCTGGATGGGAGATTCTCTTTCTCACACCCTCAAACTATGAATCCAGTGAAGCTTCAGGAACTAAAAGAATCAGTTCTGTGAAAGTCTCTGATGGAGGAGAATACAAGTGCAGAGCCAGAAGAGGAAACTATTACACACTATACAGTGATCCAATAAGAGTGACAGTAGAGGGCAAGTATTATTACATTATTTACATTGAACATTGTTTGTTTCAGTTTTGTGATCTGTCAATCTGTGTTCATATAGAATATCACAGACATAATTTGACTTTATTTTGAGTGAATTGTTTGTTATTGTACAGAAAGACCAAAAGCTCAAGTGTCTGTATGGCCTGGTCATCATGTATTCAGAGGAGAAACTGTCACTCTCACATGTTTCATTGACGGGAAAACATCAGTCACTAGCTGGCAGTACAGATGGTATAAAGATTCAGTCACCCAGCAGAATAAACAACAGAAATACACAATCAGTTCTGTTAGTGAGTCTGACGCAGGTAAATACACCTGTAGAGGATCAGAGATCAGAGGATCCTCACACATCAGTGATGCAGTTACACTGACAGTATCAGGTGAGTGTTTATCTGTATTCAGTCATATTTGTTATGGAACTGAACGTGGTGAACCCAAGTGCAGGCAGCGAAACGGGATGAAGGGGTTAACAAGACTTTAATGACTAACAAAACACAAAACAAAGGCCCACAATGGGGTAAAAGAACATACGAGAACTGAAGGAGGACTTAACTAAAACAGACTAGCGCTAACACTCACAAAGACTAACTACTACAAAACACTAAGACTAGATTTGACTGACTAAACTAAAGCAGGTTTCATGTACAAGACAACAAGAATGGCATACAAGTACAACGAACGAGCACAGGACAATAGACAAGAGGAGGCTTTAAAGGGAAACAAACACAGGATAATTAACAAGGGTCAGGTGCGGGTACTGAAACACTCAGGGAAGGTTAACGAGGAAACGAGATGGCGGGAAACACTGACGAGACACGAGAAAGCACATGGCAGTCAGAATCACAACAAAGCCATGTCTTTCTCACACAAAACCTAAGGCTATGCCATGACTCCGCTGCAAGACCAAGAATTAACATGACATGATAGCGGAATCATGACATAAGCCCCCCTTAAATGAACACCTCCAGGTGTTCATCAAGGGGTAGACCGACAAGACAGGGCAGACTGGGACAACGACAAGACAAAGCAAAACATTGTAAACAAGATTAGGGGCAGACAAGAGTATATAACAAAAGGGTTGGGGTGACATAATAAAAATAACAAACAAGGGAGGGGGGAGGGGGAACAACAAAGTTCATGGGGGGTTGACTAGAGTCCATGGGGGGAACACCTGAGTTCATGGGGGGAAGTCCAAAGAGAGTGGGACATGGGGGAACAGTTCTTGTCCCTGGCGCTCGGAAGCGCGGAGTCCCAGGGGACTTAGGGGACACCCTGGGGGGAGGCGCTCGAGAGCGCAAAGTCCCCGGCAGGGCAGGACTTGATGCCGGCAGGAAGGCCGGCAGGGCAGGACTTGACGCCGGCAGGAAGGCCGGCAGGGCATGACTTGACGCCGGCAGGAAGGCCGGCAGGGCAGGACTAGACGCCGGCAGGAAGGCCGGCAGGGCAGGACTTGACGCCGGCAGGAAGGCCGGCAGGGCAGGACTTGACGCCGGCAGGGCAGGACTTGACGCCGGCTGGAAGGCCGGCAGGGCAGGACTTGACGCCGGCTGGAAGGCCGGCAGGGCAGGACTTGACGCCGGCTGGAAGGCCGGCAGGGCCGGACTTGACGGGACCACCGGGACCACCAGACTTGACGGGACCACCGGGACCACCGGACTTGACGGGACCACCGGGACCACCGGACTTGACGGGACCACCGGGACCACCGGACTTGACGGGACCACCGGGACCACCGGACTTGACGGGACCACCGGGACCACCGGACTTGACGGGACCACCGGACTTGACGGGACCACCGGGACCACCGGACTTGACGGGACCACCGGGACCACCGGACTTGACGGGACCACCGGGACCACCGGACTTGACGGGACCACCGGGACCACCGGACTTGACGGGACCACCGGACTTGACTGGACCACCGGGACCAGCGGACTTGACTGGACCACCGGGACCACCGGACTCTGAGCCGCCCTCCGTTGCCTCTTCTTCTTCAGCCGAGCCACCCGCCTGGTGGTCGGCTGCAGGAACGATGTGAATGGGACGGGCGGCTCGGGATTGGAGGCCTCGGACGAGGATCCCCAAGACTCCCGTCTCCCCCGCTTGCCAGTGAGACTGGGCGGTTGTGGAGAGGCTGCAGAGGCTGCAGAGTGGTTCGTGGCGATGCCCACAACACCGATCTGCAGAGGACCACTCTCTGGTATCGCTACCAACGGAGATGAGTAAACAGAGTTTGATGAGGTCGCGGACTCCGAACGCGCTGCGGCAGTTAGCCACACAGCGTCGAAGTCCAACGGCCTCATCGCCTTCATCTCCGAGCGAGAGAGTGGCTCTCTAAGACCGGTGTTGAACAGCACCGCCAGCTCCCTCTCCCCGAAGACGCCCTGTTCAGCTATGTCCAGGAACCTCTCCACATACTCATCCACAGTCTCACTTCCCTGGCGAAGACTGCAGAGGCGGCGGGCCAAGCTGGACCGGTCCGTGTCCATGCTGCTGCTGGGTTCTGTGATGGCTCGTTCGTTCTGTTATGGAACTGAACGTGGTGAACCCAAGTGCAGGCAGCGAAACGGGATGAAGGGGTTAACAAGACTTTAATGACTAACAAAACACAAAACAAAGGCCCACAATGGGGTAAAAGAACATACGAGAACTGAAGGAGGACTTAACTAAAACAGACTAGCGCTAACACTCACAAAGACTAACTACTACAAAACACTAAGACTAGATTTGACTGACTAAACTAAAGCCACAACAAGAATGGCATACAAGTACAACGAACGAGCACAGGACAATAGACAAGAGGAGGCTTTAAAGGGAAACAAACACAGGATAATTGACAAGGGTCAGGTGCGGGTACTGAAACACTCAGGGAAGGTTAACGAGGAAACGAGATGGCGGGAAACACTGACGAGACACGAGAAAGCACATGGCAGTCAGAATCACAACAAAGCCATGTCTTTCTCACACAAAACCTAATAATATTTAAACAAAACATACACAATACATTCAACAAACATGAAATAACAGACAGCTGTGAAAAACACAAACGTATAGTGATGAACAGTGTTGGATTTATAATATCTGCACAAGTATTGTTTTTTTTTTATTGAAAAGAGAAAGGCGTCATTCTGTGTAGATAAATGAAATGTACAGCAGTGTTCTCTATTTCAGATTAAAATCATTACTGTCACACTGGGAAGAAGATCATAGTAGTAAATAAAATAAAACCTCAAATCAAAGTACTCTAGTAATTTCATTTATAATATTATAGACTCACTGGCCACTTTATTAGGTACACCTTACTAGTACCGGGTTGGACCCCCTTTTGCCTTCAGATCTGCCTCAATCCTTCATGGCTCAAGGCCTCAAGGTTCGACGTGTTGTGTGTTCAGTGATGCTCTTCTGCAGACCTCTGTTGTTACGACTGGTTATTTCAGTTACTGTTGCCTTTCTATCAGCTCCAACCAGTCTGGCCATTCTCCTCTGACCTCTGGCATCCACAAGGCATTTGTGCACACAGAACTGATGCTCACTGGATATTTTCTCTTTTTCAGACCATTCTCTGTGAACCCTAGAGATGGTTGTGCGTGAAAATCCCATTAGATCAGCAGTTTCTGAAATACTCAGACCAGCCCGTCTGCACCAACAACCATGACACGTTCAAAGTCACTTAAATCACCTTTAAGTTCACGGTTTGAACTGCAGCAGATCGTCTTGACCATGTCTACATGCCTAAATGCATTGAGTTGCTGCCATGTGATTGGCTGATTAATGACGAGTTGGACAGGTGTACCTAATAGAGTGACCAGCGAGTGTATATTGAAGTTAACAGTTTTATTGATGCTATATAAGCATTAAAGACTTTAAGGTTATCTTTCAAATGTTTAAACACTTCTAACACATAATTACAATATAATAAACACAAATATTTAATATACCGTTGCTTTAGACCAAACTGGAACGTTCCATTCATAATAATATGTTTGTGTGTATTAAAGCCCTATGAGTTAATATGACATTATCTTTACAGCTTTACCCAGAGCTACAGTGAGAGTAACACCAGACACATCTGTGTTCACTGGAGAGACAGTCACTCTGAAGTGTGAGATAGAAGAACAATACAGATCATTAAACTGGAGATATCTGTGGTATAAAGACAGAACTGAAGTTTATAAGACTCAACATTACACTGTAAACACAAACACTCTCACTATCAGTTCAGTTTCTCAATCTGATCAGAGTCAGTACTCGTGTAAAACAGAGATACATGAACGACCAAAAACTACATCAAGATCATCTGTTTATCTCATTGTGACGGGTGAGTTTAATATCATCTCATGTGTGTGTGTTAAAGAAACATTATGTCAGTGATCATGTTTATCAGTGTTTTAGGAGGACCAGAAATATATGGTTTCATTTTCATGAATCATTCAGATTTATGGATATAAACAGTCTATGATAAAAGAGTTATTAAACCTTATTTACCCAGAGCTCCAGTGACTGAAACAACATTTATTGTGTTCTTATAGATTCATTAGTTTTTATATGATAGATTCATTTAATCTTATAGGAGACCAGATTAGTTTCTTGAGATTAAAAGCTTTTTTGAGTCAAAAACAAAACATGACAATAAATTCAACAAACACAAAACCAGAGACTGAAAATGACAAATGTGTTAAGAAGTTGGATCTTTCATATATTCAAAGCTATTTGTATCTTTTAAAATTCATATAGAAATCCTGTGTTGAAAGATGAAATCCACTGTCCTGTACTTTTATAAATAAATGTAGTTTCTTTGCAGTAATAAGATGATCATAGTATATAAAACCCTTTATACCTGCAATACATGAGATCAAAAACAGTGATGTGTGAGAGAACGACAGACAGCTCCAGAGTTACAGATTAAAAAATGACTAAAAATAAAAAAATGGTTTACAAACAAATATATTTAATACTTTACTTACCAGCATGCAATACCAGTGACTTCTTTTCTTTAGCTAAACAGAAATGAACAATTTGACATTATAGTGTTGTAATTGTAAGCCATTACTGAATCTACAGCATCTGAATGTGTTTTATTCTCCTGCAGGATCAAAACCAAAAGCTGAACTCACATCAGATACTGAAGGATCTGTACTGACGGGAAACACAGTGACTCTGAAGTGTCTCATGAATCACTTCACTGGATGGAAGTTTTACTGGTATCAACACACACAGAACACTGAGAAGACGACAAGATATACAAACTCCTACACAATATACAAAGCTTCAGTTTCAGATGGAGGTCAGTTCTGGTGTAGAGCTGGAAGAGGGAATCCAGTCTATTACACAGACTACAGTGATGTGCTGTGGATCAATGTTACAGGTGAGATTTTGAGATGTCATGAGGTCAGTCAGGTGTAGATATTTCATCTTTTCTATGGGTTGTAGTGTCTTAACTCCATGAATACATTTTCTGTCATTATTTGATGTCCCCTTACGCTGTTCCAAACTTACTGTCATCCATGTAACACAAGAGGAGAAATGTTAAAGAATGACTTCAGACGAACTGAAATTTATCAGTTGGACATATTTTTTATGCTTTTTTGTGGCTTTTTTGGATATAGACTCTCGTTCATGTGTCAGTTTTATAACTCACTTTTTTGTCTGCTGGACAAATGCTTTACTTCCTAAACATACAAATAGATAAATAATATTTTGTTATGTTTGTACAGAAAGTCCTAAAGCAGTTTTGAGCGTTGAGCCTGACAAACAGCTGTTCTCAAGAGAAACTGTCACTGTGAGATGTGACATACAGACTGAACAAGACACTGAGTGGACATACAGCTGGACTGTAGAGAAATATAACCGCCGGTATACAGTCAACCAATGCAAAACACAAGAGTGTAAAATCACAGTTAACCATCAGCACAGCGGTAACTACACGTGTGGAGGAAAGAGAGTAAACGGACAAAACTCTCAGAAGAGTGATGCTGTTTCACTGACTGTATCATCATGTGAGTTTATATGTTTGTTCATCATCATTACTGTGAAGAGCTGAAGTGTCACATGTTATTCATGAGAGATTTCTCACTTTCAGATCAACCCAAGACAGTTTTAAGAGTTTCTCCACAGCAGTGGCTGACTGAAGGAGATTCAGTGACTCTGATGTGTGAGGTTAACAGATCCTCTACAGGCTGGACATTCAGCTGGTTCACTAAACACAATCTTTCCTCAGGTAATACCCTCTCAGTTAGTTATTTTCTATTGAATATTCCATCTTTAAACCTTAATGTGAAGCACATTTCTCTCTCCAGGTTATGATCTGGTGTCAGACAGCAGTGGAGGATCTAAAGGCAACTACACTGTGAGTTCTGCTGCTCTGAAGCACACAGGAGTTTATATGTGCCGAGCAGAGAGAGGAGATCCAGTCTATCACACACACCACAGCAACACACAACCACTGTGGATCACTGGTGACTTCAACACACACAACCAAACAACAACAAGCTCTTATATCCTTCATTTATTCATTCATCTATAAGCTGTGTTTTTCTCCTCAGGTGTTTCTTCTTCAGTGTCTCTGAACATCAGACCCAACAGAACTCAACACTTCTCATCTGAATCTCTCTCTCTGAGCTGTGAGGATCACAGGAACTCTACTGGATGGACAGTGAGAAGATACACAAACACACTGGAAACTTGTCCATCATCATCATCATCATCGGTCAGATCTACAGGAACAGAATCTACATGTACAATCAGATCTCTCATCACGTCTGACACTGGAGTGTACTGGTGTGAGTCTGAATCTGGACACAAACTTCATCCTGTTAATATCTCAATACACGGTGAGTTTATAATTCTGTATTTATTATCTTAACACAAAATATCACTATTATTACATTACATTTGTTCCTCTGTTGTGTAGACGGTGATGTGATTCTGGACAGTCCTGTTCATCCTGTGACTGAAGGAGATTCTCTGACTCTTCACTGTTTATATCGATATAAAAACCCGTCAAACCTCAGAGCTGAATTCTATAAAGATGGATCAGAGGTGCAGAATCAGACTACAGGAGACACGATGATCATCTCTACAGTCTCAAAGTCACATGAGGGTTTCTACTACTGTAAACACCCAGAGAGAGGAGCGTCTCTATAGAGCTGGATCTCAGTCACAGGTGATACTGTCCTGTACAAGTATAAACATCAAATATTTCTGCTTAACTTACAAATGTTCAGGTTGTGTAAGAATATCTCTGTCCAGACTCTTCGTCTCGTGGTCTGATGGTTGGAGTGGTTGTTGGATTGAGCGTCATGTTTTTCATCATTGTCTTGGTTCTGCTGTGGTGCTACAGAAACAAAAAAGGTTCAAATCTTCTACGCTCATAAATTCAATGTGATGTTTGTGACGTGCCGTTGTGCACAGACAAACCAAAGACAAGTGTTTTTTTTTTTTTATTTTTCCTTTTTTTTCAAAAAAAAAACACCCCTTATTTTAGAATTTTTGTATTTTTAAAAAAAATTTTTACACAAAAGAGTTTTTTAAACTTTTTTTTTTTTTTCTCTTGGGGTGTGGAGAGAAATCAGAGTTCCCCCCCCGCCCCCGCCCCCACCCCAACACACACACAAACAAACACACAAAAAAAAAAAAAAAACCCCCACCCCCCCCCCCCCACCCACCACAACCTAATAACCACAACAAAAAATTCAAAAACAATAAAAAAACCACAAAAAATAATAACATAAAAAAATTACTCCTTTAAAATATAAAGCTTTAACAAATGGTTTCTTACTCTTTTAACAGAAGATGCCCATATTTATAACTCGGTTGATGCAGCAGATAATAAAAACTCAAGCACAGGTAACATCATGATGTCATTTAATGTATTTCATCTCATGACTGTCATGATTCTGCCTGCTCTTGTCTTGATTTTCTGGTCTAGGGGCAGAATCATGACAGACCCACGTGTTTTATGTGGAGAGGAACATATTATGGTCAATCAGGACATAATATGCGTTCTCTCCTGTCTCGTCATTTGGCCCTGCCCCTCTCGTTTCTAGTATAGCTCTCCTCCTGTGTCGCATTACCCACACCTGCCCATCGTTATCCCCTTTGTTAGTCTCCCTATATAATACCCTCTTGTCTATTGTCTTGTGCTCGTTGGTTGTACAATATCCCTTGCTTGTACTCCTTGCTGTGTCCTTGAAACCTTGTCAAGTAACGTATAGTCTAGTCTTAGTGTTTAATATTGAGTTCTTGTTGAGTGTTTAGTAATCCGTTTATCATATGTTATTGTGTACTGTTTTGTTACTCCCTCGTGGGTTTTTGTTTTGTTCCTGTTTTATTATTTATTAAAGTCTTGTTAACCCCTTCATCTCCTGTTGCCTGCGCTTGGGTTCGTTCTCTGTGATTCCTGACAGAACCAACGAGCCACTACAGAACCCAGCGGCAGCATGGACACTGACCGGTCCAGCTTGGCCCGTCGCCTCTGCAGTCTTCGCCAGGGGAATGAGACTGTGGATGAGTATGTGGGGAGGTTCCTGGACATCGCGGAACAAGGTGCGTTCGGAGAGAGGGAGCTGGCGGTGCTTTTCAACGCCGGTCTCAGAGAGCCACTCTCTCGCTCCGAGATGAGGGCGATGAGGCCGTTGGATTTCGACGCCGTGTGGGTAACTGCCGCAGAGCGTTCGGAGTCCGCGACCTCATCGAACCCATTTTGCTCATCTCCGCTGGTAGCGATACCCGAGAGTGGTCCTCTGCAGATGGGTGTTGTGGGCATTGCCACGCACCACTCTCCAGCCTCTGCAGCCTCTCCACAACCGCCCAGTCTCACTGGCAAGCGGGGGAGACGGGAATCCTGGGGGTCCTCGTCCGAGGCCTCCAATCCCGAGCCGCCCATCCCATTCACTTCGTTCCTGCAGCCGACCACCAGGCGGGTGGCTCGGCAGAAGAAGAGGCAACGGAGGGCGGCTCGGAGTCCGGTGGTCCCAAGTCCGGTGGTCCCGGTGGTCCCGTCAAGTCCGGTGGTCCCGTCAAGTCCGGTGGTCCCGGTGGTCCCGTCAAGTCCGGTGGTCCCGTCAAGTCCGGTGGTCCCGTTGCCCCTCCGTGGTCCCGTCAAGTCCGGTGGTCCCGGTGGTCCCGTCAAGTCCGGTGGTCCCGGTGGTCCCGTCAAGTCCGGTGGTCCCGGTGGTCCCGTCAAGTCCGGTGGTCCCGGTGGTCCCGTCAAGTCCGGTGGTCCCGGTGGTCCCGTCAAGTCCTGCCCTGCCGGCCTTCCAGCCGGCGTCAAGTCCTGCCCTGCCGGCCTTCCAGCCGGCGTCAAGTCCTGCCCTGCCGGCCTTCCAGCCGGCGTCAAGTCCTGCCCTGCCGGCCTTCCAGCCGGCGTCAAGTCCTGCCCTGCCGGCCTTCCAGCCGGCGTCAAGTCCTGCCCTGCCGGCCTTCCAGCCGGCGTCAAGTCCTGCCCTGCCGGCCTTCCAGCCTGCGTCAAGTCCTGCCCTGCCGGCCTTCCAGCCTGCGTCAAGTCCTGCCCTGCCGGCCTTCCAGCCTGCGTCAAGTCCTGCCCTGCCGGCCTTCCAGCCGGCGACTTCGCGCTCTCGAGCGCCGCCCCCCAGGGTGTCCCCTAAGTCCCCTGGGACTCCGCGCTTCCGAGCGCCAGGGACAAAGACTGTTCCCCCATGTCCCACACCCTTTGGACTTCCTCCCATGAACTCTTGTTTTGCCCCACCCCCCTCCCTTGTTTGTTATTTTTATTATGTCACCCCAACCCATTGATTATTCTTGCCTGTCTGCCCTTGTTATTTTTTACCATGTTTTGTTGGATGTTGTCCGTTTCCCAGTCAGTCTTGTCTCGTTAGTCTGCTCCTTTGGTGAACGCCAGGGGGCGTTCATTAAAGGGGGGGTCCTGTCATGATTCTGCCTGCTCTTGTCTTGATTTTCTGGTCTAGGGGCAGAATCATGACAGACCCACGTGTTTTATGTGGAGAGGAACATATTATGGTCAATCAGGACATAATATGCGTTCTCTCCTGTCTCGTCATTTGGCCCTGCCCCTCTCGTTTCTAGTATAGCTCTCCTCCTGTGTCGCATTACCCACACCTGCCCATCGTTATCCCCTTTGTTAGTCTCCCTATATAATACCCTCTTGTCTATTGTCTTGTGCTCGTTGGTTGTACAATATCCCTTGCTTGTACTCCTTGCTGTGTCCTTGAAACCTTGTCAAGTAACGTATAGTCTAGTCTTAGTGTTTAATATTGAGTTCTTGTTGAGTGTTTAGTAATCCGTTTATCATATTGTTATTGTGTACTGTTTTGTTACTCCCTCGTGGGTTTTTGTTTTGTTCCTGTTTTATTATTTATTAAAGTCTTGTTAACCCCTTCATCTCCTGTTGCCTGCGCTTGGGTTCGTTCTCTGTGATTCCTGACAATAATATTTTACATTTTTTCCTTCTCCCCCGCCCCAAACAAAACACAAAAAACAAAAAAAAAAAAAAAAAAGAACAAAAAAAAAAAATACAACACAACCTTCAAGTCTTTTTTTTCTTCTTTTTCATAAGAAACAACGTAACCCCCTTACCCCTACCAAACCCAAAAAAAAAAAAAAAAAAAAAAAAAGAAAAAAAAGATAAAGACAAACTTCATGATCATTAGAGGTTTTAAATGCCCTTACAATGAAACTCGGGAAATGGGAATGTTTCTATTTTGTTTTTCCAACTTCCACTTTAGAAAAAAAAAAAAGAGCGAAGACGAGCTGTCCTCGACCCTAAAATAAAAGGACACCGAGGTGAGACACATTAAAATAATAAATGGCACCGGTATCAGAAAAGCAAATGTATGAAAGATAATTTGAGTTTTTTCATTAATTTGTCTTTCAGATGTTGTTTGTGGATCTAGTGATTATGTGACATATGCTCAGATTAAATAAAACACCAGAGGAGAAAAAGCAAGAAAGATTCAAACATGGGTCTGAATTATTATTATTTCAACTGTGTTTTAGATTTCAATATCTGCCGAATCTAACAAATGGTTCAATGTTCTGCTTTAAAGTGAGATGTTAAGTGCCAGAATGAGTTTAGTTTTAAGTGATGAAAAAAATAGTTTCATACTTTTCTGAGTACAGATTTAACCTGCGATGACAATACATTTACCAATACTTCATATTTGAAGAGTTTATGGGATAACTCTGTTTTTAATGTTTTTATTGTGCATTCCAATAAATATCAATCTCCAGTTGCATTGTTTTGCTTTAAGCCATAATAACTAAAACATATAGAGCTAACTTACACATTAAAACACAATAAAAACAGTATAACGTGTTAAAAAACATATCATCTCATTTTGGAAACAAACTCCTTATAACATTATAACATGTGCATTGATTTGGAGATGATTGTACATTACATTTCTTTTTTAATACGGTTTCATATTTAAGTGTTTTAATACAGCTGTCCTGCTTACATGTCTCAATATCTCATATATTCAGCACATAATGTTTTTATGTTGTCTAAAGCTTTAATTATCTTTAATTTCTCCTAATGAGAATGTTGTATATAACCTGGACACTGTTACCATTTTTGTATATCCCGTGTTTGAGGTCTTTGTTGTTGTTTTTTGTCTTTACGTTGTAAAGCTGTTGCAGTGCTTTTGTTTTCCTTGTTAAGCTGGTTTTATTAAAATTTTATATAAAAATATTATTAAAACATATAAACTCTTTCTCGCTTTTCTTTCTCAGTCGTTTAAAAATGCTTCGTAGATACCAATCTACATTTGAGTATAAGATGTTCAGTTAGGGGGGTTGTGGTGCTGATGGAGAACTGACTGCTGACAACTTTTCAGGCATCAGCAAAAAAGTATTTCTGTGTTTGAGGTGTTTGCTGATCTTGTTTTTAAAAGTGACTTTGGCCGCAAAGACTGAAACTTGTTCAGTGTTTTTTCTACTTGTGCCACATCCTCTTCTCTTGGTCCGTTGGTCACATAGAGTCTGAGAAAGCCATGAGCTGGAGGGTATATGATCAAGTGTTAAATGAATGCGTGGGCAGTAGAAAAGAGACACATGGGGCTCACTGAAGGGAAATGTATTCATGTAGCTTAAACTGGTCTGTCTGTGTCATGCAAACGTCCTGACATAAATAGGAGCTGATGTTATAATTCTCAAAGAACTGTGAAGAACACTTGTCTAAAGTCTCCACACTGTAGTTGAATCCAGTGACCAGAGAAGGTATTGCACATTATAACATGGCTCGTTGGAATGCTTGATTCTGATTGGCGAGTCTCGACATTTGCAGGTTCATAACAACCTCTCAAAACTAATATCACACAGTAACCTAGATGCAGCAAATTATTTTGACAGGTTTTTTTGACAAATGAAATATAAATGTATCTAACACATATGACATTATATCTACAAATGATTCAACCAAATATTCTTGAACGTCGTTTCTTACCATTTAACCAAAAGTAAACAGCTTTTCCATTCCGAAGGTCTGGATCCGGTAGAAATGATCTAATACAATATCTCAAATTCACATTTCATGTCCAGTATTTTTCTCACGTGGCAAGTAGCCGTGTAATAATCAAGATAATGTACAAGCCCCTGCAGTCTGGCTCTGGAGAGATAGCAGGAGCAGGCAATGTTTTCTTTCGGTAGTAATGTATGGATGTAATGTAATGAAAACAAACATGGCCATCCAGTCTCCATCTTCGCCTCCTCCTTCTCTTTGTCTTATTCATCCTCTCCTCCTCTTACTCGTCTTCTGTCCTCTCACTCCTCCTCTAAAACTGTGTCTAAGTCAAGCAATAAGAAAAAAAAAGAATTCAATGGATATAAACTGGGTTGTATAATCTGTTCTTGTTCTTGTACTGTGGATATGTAAATTTACTGTATGTCATGTGAAATTGTCCAGGGCAGGATTATAAAGACAATTGCAATTGGACTCTCTTTGTTTTAAGTATACATA
This sequence comes from Barbatula barbatula, assembly GCA_037178815.1. NCBI lineage: Eukaryota > Metazoa > Chordata > Actinopteri > Cypriniformes > Nemacheilidae > Barbatula > Barbatula barbatula. The sequence continues at coordinate 17,956 of JAXOFQ010000029.1, read as the reverse complement.
ATTTAAGATTAACATTTTGCAGATTCTGCCGGAAGATGTAAACTTTCTTAAGAACCGATGACGTGTTCATAAAGTTGGGTGCACAAAACCCACCTCTTACTTGCACATAGTAAAAACAAAAGTTTGTTCCTCATTGCTGCTCTTTGTTCATGATCTTAACTTGTGCTTGGACTTAGTCAATCGAACTCACACTTTGATACGTTGCTACTTGTTATTCTTCTTTTCTCAAATCCTGGAAAAAAAACACCTGAAGACATCTGAAAAGGTCAGTTACTGTAAATGTTTTGCCTATTCATTGGTATTTAGAAATATTGTTCACAGAATAGCTCAGCAAACTGCTGAATGTAAACTGGGCTGTGGTGGTGTGTTGTAGGTTGTACCTACAAATCTACTGAAAGAGATGCTCCCAGAAATTATAGATCCTCTACTTAGCATTATTAACTCATCTCTGACATTAGGACATGTGCCTAAAGCATATAAGGTGGCTGTTATAAGGCCCCTTGTCAAAAAACCCCATCTGGACCCTGGAGAACTAGTTAACTACAGACCTATTTCGAATCTACCTTTCTTATCTAAAGTTCTGGAAAAAGTAGTCTCAATTCAAATATGCTCCTTCCTCCAAAGGAATGAGATTAATGAAGATTTCCAGTCTGGATTTAGAGCACATCACAGTACAGAGACTGCTCTGATTAGAGTTACAAATGATCTGCTTATGGCGTCCGACCGAGGTTGTATCTCCTTATTGGTGCTGCTAGATCTTAGTGCTGCATTCGACACCATTGACCACATCATGCTCCGACATAGACTTGAAAATGATGTCGGTATTAAGGAAATAGCTTTGAAATGGCTTAGATCTTATTTATGCGACCGTTTTCAATATGTAGCAATAAACAATGAGGTATCACGCAAATCGAAAGTCCAGTACGGTGTACCACAGGGCTCAGTCTTAGGGCCTATGCTCTTCGCATTATACATGCTACCTCTAGGAGATATAATAAAGCGACACGGAGTAAGCTTTCACTGTTATGCTGATGATACGCAACTTTATATTTCCTCAAAGCCTCATGAAACACAGCAATTCCATCGAATAGTGGAATGCATAGTCCATATAAAAAAGTGGATGAGTAGCAATTTTTTATTACTGAACTCAGACAAAACTGAAGTGTTACTTATCGGACCGAAAACCGCCCTACGTAACAACCAAGAATACTGCTTAACTATTGATGGATCTTCCATAAAACCCTCATCTTTAGCTAAGAATCTTGGCTTTATATTCGATAGTACTCCATGAGAACCAGGTCGCCAACACCTGTAAAATTGTGTTTTTCCATCTTAAAAATATATCTAAACTACGTCATATGCTGTCACCATCAGATGCAGAGAAGGTTATACATGCCTTTATGAAAAATATCACCCCACCAAAAATAGACATATCCCCACCTCTCCAAACATTCATAAACTTTAAAATCTTCTTATTACTGTCACGGTGTCGTGCCGGAGAGAGACAGACGAGAAGCCAGATATACAAAATTCGGTTACTTTACTGAAACACAGACTGATCACGTACATACAGACATTCAATAAACGACAAGGGAATAACGGAAACACAGAGTATAAATAGTTTTTGGTAAGGAGCAATGATGGCTGGCAGGTGCGGGAAATGACGTGATTACAAATGACGGACAGGTGCGGGATCGAGAAATGAAGTCCATGGGGAAAAACAGGCAGGGAAACGGACGGGAGTGTTACAGTACACCCCCCTCCCCAAAGGCGCGTCCTCGCGCCAACGAAACACCAGGGAGGGGGGTGGGCAGCTGAGAGACTCGTGCGGGACATACAGACTAGGACGGGACAGGGAGTCTCTCAGCTGGCTTCCCCCTGGCTTGGGGTCAGGAGGCTTGGGCTCGGGCTGTGGGTCCGGAGGCTTGGGCTCGGGCTGTGGGTCCGGAGGCTTGGGCTCGGGCTGTGGGTCCGGAGGCTTGGGCTCGGGCTGTGGGTCCGGAGGCTTGGGCTCGGGCTGTGGGTCCGGAGGCTTGGGCTCGGGCTGTGGGTCCGGAGGCTTGGGCTCGGGCTGTGGGTCCGGAGGCTTGGGCTCGGGCTGTGGGTCCGGAGGCTTGGGCTCGGGCTGTGGGTCCGGAGGCTTGGGCTCGGGCTGAGGGTCCGGAGGCTTGGGCTCGGGCTGAGGGTCCGGAGGCTTGGGCTCGGGCTGAGGGTCCGGCGGCTTGGGCTCGGGCTGAGGGTCCGGCGGCTTGGACTCGGGCTGAGGGTCCGGCGGCTTGGACTCGGGCTGAGGGTCCGGCGGCTTGGACTCGGGCTGAGGGTCCGGCGGCTTGGACTCGGGCTGAGGGTCCGGCGGCTTGGACTCGGGCTGAGGGTCCGGCGGCTTGGACTCGGGCTGAGGGTCCGGCGGCTTGGACTCGGGCTGAGGGTCCGGCGGCTTGGACTCGGGCTGAGGGTCCGGCGGCTTGGACTCGGGCTGAGGGTCCGGCGGCTTGGACTCGGGCTGAGGGTCCGGCGGCTTGGACTCGGGCTGAGGGTCCGGCGGCTTGGACTCGGGCTGAGGGTCCGGCGGCTTGGACTCGGGCTGAGGGTCCGGCGGCTTGGACTCGGGCTGAGGGTCCGGCGGCTTGGACTCGGGCTGAGGGTCCGGCGGCTTGGACTCGGGCTGAGGGTCCGGCGGCTTGGACTCGGGCTGAGGGTCCGGCGGCTTGGACTCGGGCTGAGGGTTCCGGCGGCTTGGACTCGGGCTGAGGGTCCGGCGGCTTGGACTCTGGGCTATCCGGGGCCATGGAACGACTGGTGGGTGCCGGGCTCCCCGGATAGGCAATGTGCACCCCCCCAAAAAACATTTGGGTTGGCCCCTGGGGTTCCTTGGGCTCTGGAAAGGGGTCGGGCACGGGTTCGGAGGCCTGGTGAGGCTCGGGCACGGGTTCGGACGGCCTGGTGAGGCTCGGGCACGGGTTCGGACGCCTGGTGAGGCTCGGGCACGGGTTCGGAGGCCTGGTGAGGCTCGGGCACGGGTTCGGAGGCCTGGTGAGGCTCGGGCACGGGTTCGGAGGCCTGGTGAGGCTCGGGCACGGGTTCGGAGGCCTGGTGAGGCTCGGGCACGGGTTCGGAGGCCTGGTGAGGCTCGGGCACGGGTTCGGAGGCCTGGTGAGGCTCGGGGACGGGTTCGGAGGCCTGGTGAGGCTCGGGGACGGGCACGGAGGCCTGGTGAGGACTCGGGAGGCCGGGGACGGAGGCCTGGTGAGGCTCGGGGGCACGGAGGCCTGGTGAGGCTCGGGGACGGGCACGGAGGCCTGGTGAGGCTCGGGGACGGGCACGGGCACGGAGGCCTGGTGAGGCTCGGGCACGGGCACGGGCACGGGTGTGCATCGGGGCGCTGGCACGGGTGTGCATCGGGGCGCTGGCACGGGTGTGCATCGGGGCGCTGGCACGGGTGTGCATCGGGGCGCTGGCACGGGTGTGCATCGGGGCGCTGGCACGGGTGTGCATCGGGGCGCTGGCACGGGTGTGCATTTGGGAGGCCGGAGATTTTGACCCTCATGGCCTTCCATATTCCGCTGCTGCGGAATCTCGGGAGCGCACTCGAGCTGCTGGCGCTGTTGTGCCCGCCGACGTGGATGGCGCCGACGGGACTTCGTGGAGGAGTGAGGCGCGGTCCCGGAGTGAGTCAGAACGACCCCCATGCGGATGACCGGTACCGGACGTGAACCGCTCAAGCCACCGTCCAGCTCCCCAACGCGGTTCACGGATTCCTCCCCCGGGAGAACCTGACTGATCATCTCCTCCAGGGGAAGGTCGTCCGCGTACGAGAGCAGAACGGCGGCGAGCATGTCGTCGTCCAGACCGGTCAAAAACACACGGTTAAGTGTGGGATCGTCCCAACCCACCCGGTAACACACCTCAAAAAACTCCTCCACGTACCTCTCCAGTGGCCGTCCTTCTTGCCGAAGACCCACCAGCTCGTCCACTGGAGAGATGTAGATGTAATCCATTTCGTGGTCGTTTATTCTGTCACGTTGTCGTGCCGGAGAGAGACAGACGAGAAGCCAGATATACAAAATTCGGTTACTTTACTGAAACACAGACTGATCACGTACATACAGACATTCAATAAACGACAAGGGAATAACGGAAACACAGAGTATAAATAGTTTTTGGTAAGGAGCAATGATGGCTGGCAGGTGCGGGAAATGACGTGATTACAAATGACGGACAGGTGCGGGATCGAGAAATGAAGTCCATGGGGAAAAACAGGCAGGGAAACGGACGGGAGTGTTACAATTTCCCTAAAGCCTTGCACGGTTTAGCGCCCCTCTCCTCGAGAGAACTTCTAACGTATTATAGTCCATCACATGCACTACGCTCTCAGGTGTCAGGTCAGTTGGTATTACCTAGAATTTCAAAATCAAGTGCAGGCGGCAGATCCTTTTCCTATCTAGCGCCTAAACTTTGGAAGAGTCTTCCCTGCACTGTCCGGGAGGCAGACACACTCTGTCAGTTTAAATCTAGACTAAAGACGCATCTTTTTAATCTTGCATACACTACACTATCATAATATATATATTTCAAAGATCTAGGCTGCACTAGTTAGATCAACCGGAACCAGGGACACTTCCAATAACAACTGATGCATTTGTTGCATCAAAGAGTGCAGAACAGTACTCTACTCTCAGCCAGTCTTGTCTCATTGTTCCAAGGCTACTAGAGCGGGCAGGATGCAGTCCGAGGTTACCGGAGCGGGCAGGGCGCAATCCATTCCCAGACCTGACAAATGCTGGACGAAGGACGTGGCGACTCTACAAACTTCAGTCGCTATTAGATTATTAATGATAATTTTAAATCTAACTTTTTTTATTTTGCCTTGTTGTGCAAGCACTGTCGAGCTTGTGCAGAGGCTGCAGTTTTTGCCAGAGGGGAACTGGAATCCCCTGGTTAGGCCTGGTCTTCCTCTGAGGTTTTTTTTATTTTTTTCTAGAATTTGATAGTCTTATTTAATTAACTCTGCATATAGGAATTTATTGTGTGTCTGATATTTGACCTGTGTTTTGACTTCCATAACCTTTTATGTTTTACTTATAGTCAATGTTTTCTTGTACAGCTGCTTTGTAACAATGAAAATTGTAAAAAGCGCTATATAAATAAAGCTGACTTGACTTGACTTGACTTGACTTGACTTGACTTGACTTGACTTGACTTGACTTGACTTGACTTGACTTGACTTGACTTGACTTGACTTGACTTGACTTGGTGACATTCATGTCGAATGTTTTTTGTACTTCCAGTACATCATGATTCAATTTTGAGGTTTCGACCGTTTTCGTACCATCGCAGCTTGTGTAACGTTTCAACATACACAAACCATACACTTCAAAAAGAATGGTCTGTTAATAAGGAATGCAATGAACTATGATGCTGTATTTATCCTCCAACTAAAATATACGATTGCCCCACAGTCGGCCATTATTAGTATAAGTATCATTGATGCTGCTTCACAGTCATGTCACAGTTTAGGTGATTTGTATGTTTTGTCAAATTTCACTGTTCCACACATCAAATTTCTTTCCACAATAGAAAATGTATTTTCATGTTTAATTCTGTGGAGAATCAAGTTTATTCAACCGTTGAGAAATAATCATTAAGTACATTAAACAAGCACAAAGTCAATTTCACAATTCAGGTTCCATGTACATAAGCATCAAGTATTCTTGGATGTAAACCATTTGGGAGGCTTCACAAGATCTTTCTCAATCATGTAACTGCAGTCAACTTATTAGGGTTTCAGTGTACCAACATTTCTAAAGATGTTTAATGATTGTTTCTATGAAAAGATAAAAGAAATGAAATGGGTTAGGATGAGTTTGGCATGAGTACTGTACGCATATACCTGCAGTTTTGTATTGTGGAAAGATTTTGGATGTGCAACTTGTACTAAATATTGTAGGCCTATTTGTTTTCCTTTTTCTTCACTGTTCAGTATTCAGACAGAATTTCCATGAATGAGGACTCAGACTATCATGATGTTGACCACTGCAGCTCTTTTTCTCATTGTCACCAGTGAAGTTGCTCTAGGACAGGTGAGCTTAAACTATGGATTTCTATATTACTGTACAAGGATTACTGATGATGTTAAGTTTATTTTTCTCACAGGATCACAGGCCGGCTGTTGTAGTACCAACATTTCCATTGGATATGGCACCAGATTCAGTGGATGACCAGTATGATGGTTGTTCAAAAAACATGACACGTCAAGTGGAGACAAAATATCTAAAGAAAGAAAGATCTGCTAACATATCTGGCTTTGGAAAAGCTTGGAGAGATGGTGAAAACAAACATCGTGATCCACAAAATAACCTGAAAAAGAGTAATGTAATTGCCATTTCTGTGTACACTAGTCGTCAGGTATATAGTAAATTCAATCATGTTATTACTGGTAGACGAAAATACAAAACACTGACTTACACATGGTACTCGCTTCACTTTTGGTTGACTGAAGCATTACAGATTTTAAAGAAAACACAACAAGGATGTAAATCAACATATCGTGGTGTCAATGTTGCGTTTAATGTGAAAGATCCGAAAAAGGAGATTCGATTTGGTTTGTTTGCATCCTCTTCTCTTGATCAAAATGTAGCAAAGAGATTCGGAAATCTTTCTTGTTTTGAAATCTATACTTGTCATGGTGCTGATGTGTCAAAATACTCTGAGCATCCTCGTGAGAAAGAGGTCCTGATTCCCCCGTATGAGAAATTTACCTTCACTGCTATCAGCAAAGGTGACTGGTGTCAGACTGTGTATACGTTGAACAGCTCTGGAATACAAAGTGACTTAAACTGTGCGGTGGCTTCAACCGATTCCCAGAAATATCACAAATATCATTTTCTCTCGCCATTATAACAGTGGGGGGAGAATTAAAGCCTGTCTGATTTCATAATTTCCATTTGTAAAAAACTCAATCTGCCTTCAAACATTTTCTCAAAGTGATGGATATGTAGTAAGTTTTCTAGCAGTGCTTGAGATGATTCAATACTTATGATTCAGAATGGATAGGCAATTAGACTTGGCCAAATGTTTTTCACGTCGTAATATAATCATTTTTTCATTATACATACTGTATGTGTTTTCATGTGTACAGTATATCTAGTGACATGCACAAGGGTAGAGAGACAGAAACAATGGGTATTATATTTTTTACCAAAAAGATGTGGTCATAAATTCTTGAAGTCGTGTTTTCTTATAGCGTCTGCTGAATGTTAATGTCTTGTGTTGCTTTTATTGTTCCAAGTTTTTTTTGCGCTAATAAATCTGTGTTCTGCACGACCTCCTTATTTTAACTGGATTCACAATGGTTATACAGGAATCGTGTTTGTGTGTTTGTGGCTTAAACCTGAATGCACACCAACTCAGGTCCCCATGGGCAAAAAAAGCTTATAAATGGTACAGAACAGTATTTTTTGAAAATCGAAAAAAAATTCTATGATCTTTTGGTTTAGGGGATAAAATATAAAGTTTGTATAGTATAAAAATCATTTCACCTATGGATTGTCCCCACAGAGAAAATAAACCAGACGTGTCTACAACTATCTTTTTGAGGACAAATGTGAGTTTTATACCAGCGGAGTAAGAGTAAAGGGAGGACAGTTTCAGAAGTCCACAAATGCTGTTTGATGGTTAAGCTGTGGTTTTAGATTTAAGGTTTTTAAGAAGTTTAAGGTTACATTTAGAGTGACGGCACTTATAGTTGTGATGGATAACTTTGTTATTCTGCAGACTATATGCAATAGTTATGTGTCTCTGTTTTGTTTTTCTGTTCATTAGGGTTAAGAAGCATTTGTGACACAATTTTGCTGATTTTTTTGTAAAGTACACAATATTCTTTAATAAATATTTAACTTTATACAGTATTTCTGTAAGAAGTTATTTGTGTTTCACAAATATTTTTTCTTCAAATCTATACACATTCTTAAGTCACAGATTTTAAGTTGATGTCATGTTTTACTGTAGCTCTAGCCTAGAACATTTCTTACTGTCACATTACTTGAGTTTATTCTCACCTTGATTTTTATGAGAATAAATGTAAATTTATATCAGAAATATATGTAGTTTCTCTTTAACCTATAAACTTCAAGAACTTGTTAATGTGTTTCAATACAACACATTATACAATATATAATATACAATAATGTGTTTCACGAAGGAAGATATTTGGAAGAACGTCAGTAACCAAACAGATCTCATCCCCATTTATGTCCATATAGGGAAAATAAATACAATGGGAGTCAATGGGGAATGAGATCTGTTTGGTTACTGACATTCTTCCAAATATCTTCCTTTGTGTTTAGCTGAACAAAGACATTTAATCTGATTTAAAACAACCTGGGGTGAGTAAATTATGACAACAAGGCGAACTTTTCCTTTAATTAAAAGTAATAATGTTTTAAAAACCAGTAAATTGTAGGAATAAAGCAGAAGCAATAACTGGATGAATAAATGACACACATTTTATATGACGTAGTTCTTCTTTAAAAGTTAAAGTAGTTGAAGGGTCATAAAAGACTGAGGCCCCTGAATCCTCATGTCTCATGGTGCTGTGCTCAAGAAAAGACCACAACAGTTTATGAAGTAAAAACTAAAGGAATCCTTAACACAGACTTTACCAAAGTACCAAAGATGATCTGAAAGAGACTCATGAGCGCCACCTACAGGTGTAATGATGTAACATCACTGAATAAATCACTGAACCCTTCTGAAGAAATACTGTATGTAACCCGGTTGAACTTTAATCATTAGTATGTTATACCAGTTTGAATAAATAATTTCAAAGTTAAATAAATAGATTTGAGGTTAAAAAGAAATTAGTTAATAATAATTTACCAGCCATTAAGTTATTATTTTGGATGTTCATGTTTTACATTTAAAACGTTAAATATTTTTTGGTTAATAATATTTGTGAAGATGCTTTAAAAATGCCTGTAAGAATAGGAAGAAAGATTTACAGAAATGTTTTGTGAATCTATTTTATTTCTGAAAGTTTTGTAATGAGCCAATCACGGTTGAGGTCAGAGGAGAGTAATCGCGAGACGCGAGGGTTTTGTCTGATAAGAAAAACGTGGTTAAGATTAATAAATGCGCCCGTTTTAGTGAAAGTGTTCAACCAGGACTCTGATATTCACTTTAATGGCGATATTTCTTACGGTGCGAGTGACATACTCCGCACATGAAGACTGAAATTAGTGTTTAGCGTTTAGCATGGACTTTGCTAACAAGCTAGCGGCCGCGATCTCGAGTGGTTAAGCCTGTCTGTGTGGATCTGTGACGATGAGCAAAGACCCCGACGGAGCCGGAAGCGTTACTGAGTGATGGACTTTGCCCGCATCATCGTCGACCATGTGACTTTCTTTCCTCGTCAACAATCTTCTTCTCTTCAACTCTTTTCGTCCTGTTTCCTGTGGTTGAGGTCGCATCTGCATTGAGTGTATAAGGTTCCATTTTTAGTTTGGCCCGTGTGGTGAAGCAGCCGTTTGGTTTAAGGCTACAACGCACCCAAGCTACATTCAGACCTGCAGCGTTTGACATTTTGAAGGGTATTTCAAAGTTAAGATCGAGTTTTGCCGGCTATTTTATTTTCTTGGGCCCTATATTGTTTGAATGTGAAGTTAAATGCCTTTGTGATATGAAAAGTGAGTTTATCAATACCTGTTTACTTTGACACAATTTGTCTAACTAAATCTGGTATATTTCTTATAACACAGTTGTGTCTCTTTTGATATTTTGAGTTGATTAAGGGAAAAGTAGTAATGTTTTGGGTTAACTCCTGAAAGTGTTTATATTATAAAAGTACTTGAAAGGCATTTAATTTTCGTTGAAGGTGTAAACACTGCTGCTTAAATAGTGATTTAGAGGGGGAAAGTATTTCATACTAGGAGTTAATAATTACACACACACAGGTTGAATACATAAACATTTATAAGTGAAACTCACATACTTGTGTAAAAATAAATGTAAAGAGCTCAGGATAGCTACCTCTCATTATAGTAAAACACGCTAGAGAGGCGCTACATGGATATTTGCTATAAATACTTTTGTACAACAAAAAACTTAAATGTTTGAGTATTTCGATCTTTATTTTTAAAAAGCACGTAAAAGTATAAGCTACTCTTGTATTTACTATAGAAAACAACTGTAATAAACTTCCTAGATACAATTCACTGTAGTTAGTAGACTTACTATAAAACACTGTACTGTAGAAGTATAAATGAACACAGTGTAGTCATTTATATAAAATACTAAAGTATAATGCAATTTAAACCAGTTTACTACAGTAAATACTACTGGAGTATGTTTATGTGAAAAGCAGACCTGACTGTGTAAGATTGTTGACATCACAGAGATCAATGAAACATTCAATGCACAGATATCACAAAACCTACAATTGTATTTGAATGCCAAACCAGAAGCCCATTGAATATCTGTAATAAATGAATGAGGTGAAACATTCATAGCGAAAATGTTTCTATTAATATCGATGTTCTCTGTGCACAAACCACAACACAAACTGCGCAGACCGATCCGTGTATGACATCACAGTGACCAGAGCAACTTTCTCTTGAAAAAAACTTTTCTCTGTGACCCAACACTGAACTCACTGTGTTTGTATTCTCTCATCTCGCCACATTAACGTTGATTTTGTTTCTTGTATTGTAAGGCGTATGGAAGTAAATGAATGTGTGGTGAAGATGTTATAAGTCTTTTACACACTAGGTGTCGCTGTGATTCCTCTGTGTTGTTTATTGATTCACTGAGACCTTCATGAGTCTGTATCCTGTAACACAGATGACATTAAACATCACTCACTGTAAGTTCAACTCGATGTGTGCATCCCATATCACATACACATGGGGGGGACCGGGTATGGTTGTAACGCCACGAGTTCCACCAATCAGGGATAAGATATGAGTCATGTGATCATTTCAGTGTGTACCCGCCTCCTCCCAGATCCACACGGATAGTTATCAAGGCTGGAAATACAAATACATCAATTTAAGAGACAAAAAATGATTTAGCATCTTTAAAAAGTGTTAGAATGTAAGAAAGAGCATCTTAGTAAAGAATCAAGGCAAAGAAAAGAAAGAGCAGAGAAAGCAATGGATGAGGATCCAGAGAGCTCAGACTTCTGTGTTGTCTGTATGAAGCCCTTTTCCAAGTCAAAGCCAAAGGAATTATGGGTAAATGTGCTCTATGCAGTCTCTGGGCCCACAAAGCCTGCTGCACTCCAGGATTAATATCATTCATTTGTCACCACTGAGACTCTGAGAAATGACACACAAACCATCACACACTGACAGAGTTAGATCTTCATGTTCTACGTGTTTTTGTAAGATCTTCATGTTCTACGTGTTTTTGTTAGATCTTCATGTTTCCTTCTTCTCCTCTCTTCTTTTTTTCCTCTTTTTGCTTTTGTTTTTCTTCTTCATTGTTTTTGTTGTTCGTCATGTCTTCTTTTTTTCTTTTTTTATCTTTTTCTTCTTTTTGTTTTTTTTAGTTTTTGTGGTTTTTTGTTTTTGTTAGATTTTCATGTTCTTCTTTTTTTGTCTGTTCTTATGTGCTTCTTTTTTTGTGTGTTTTTTTTATGTTCTTTTTTTTTGTTTTTTTTTCTCTTCTTCTTGTTTTTGTTTCTTCTTTTTTTTCTGTTTTTTTTGTTATATCTCCTTTTGTTTTGTTTTTTGTTCATGTTTTTCTTGTTTTTTTTTTTTGTTCATTTTTTTTTTTCGTCCTCTTTTTTTTTTTTTTTTTTTTAATATCATCTTTTTTTTCTGTCAGACTAAATTAATCAAATATGCACAAACTAGTGAATTAGACAGAAAGTGGAAGGTGGTTGTTGTGGAATTTTCTTATTCCTTAATCAAGGTGAGTCAATTTTGACAAACGCAATATACAGAGACATCAGGTACTTTGCAAAGTATTTTATTGTCGTTTAATCTGCATCATGAGCAATGAGCATGGTGCAGAGCAAAGGCACCCTTTCCTTCTGCACCCAGAGTTTATATATTAAAACGTGAAAACCCCCTCCCTTTGCCCCCTAGCCAGAATCCCGAGCTGGTTTACGAGAAGTTCCGTTATTCCAAACAGAACATCTTGGTCTCTGCTCGAGGGCAAAGGCAGAGTGGTATGACGCGTATAGAGAAAAACATGATAACATACAAAAGAAAACATAGATAGAAACTTCATAAACATATAGATAGACACATCAAGAAGCTAGACTAGAAAATTTCCATTACATTCCCCCCTTTTATCATATATGATAACCAAAATCTTTATACTTTGACCATGTAAGATGAGCAACGCCCTTTCTCTTACAGGTTTCATTCTTCTATCTAAACAGTTCTTAAAATCCCACTAGAATTGGTAACACCACCTGCTTCTCTGCACTCTGTCTTTTCTTCGGCCTTGTTGGTGCTGTTTGCAACTGTCAACCGGGTTGTGACTTTGCAGGGTGACCCTTCAGCCTTTTCCGGTCCTCTAATCTCAGAGGACCGACTTTCCATGCCTGCTCGAGTCGCATACACCACCAACAACTGTCATTCACTCCAACCTCTTTCTTTTCTATCAGTGCCAATGCACATGCCTTATTGCCTTTGCACTGGTATACTGCCATTCTCATGTCTACCTTCTAGCTCTGCTTTTCCTGCCTCTTTTTCTGCCTGCTCTGCGGCCTGAAAATTACTTGGCTGAAATTATATCTGAAGCTTCTGACCTGTGTCTTTCCCCTTCGTCCACCACATCCACCAATACTGACCTGCTTAAACCTTCATCACTTTCCATATTCTTACTCTCATTTGTGAAAGTGCTCCCGTTCCCTCATAATTAAAATTTTCTGAGTTAGAGCTAGTCTAAAACTTTCTCCTTTGCCTTTTTATTTGGCCGTCCAAGGGGACATAATGGCCCACATTTTCAAATTTTGTTGCCTTATCCACAACATCACCTGAGGTACACGTACCTCTACACAAATACATATTTGTTCCCCAGTACCTAGCAGAATTAGGGTAACACTGTCCCTCCCCATACCATTTTATTAAACTTGGAATATAGTGTTGCACAAAAACAAAATTCTATAATCTCTAATTTCTCGGGACAGTTGATTCCCTTTGCGAGCACCAATAGTGCCCCTCCTGTCGCTTCAGTCAGCACGACCATTGCGAAGAGCCATACGGTTGGAGTTGCCACTCCTTGGACACCTTTTGCAGTGGGAGGCATGTCTTTCCTACGACTTCCTGGAAGCTGTGTAATGATTTGTCAGCTCCATTTGCTACTGCTCTTTTGACCTGCACAAACATTTTGAGAGCAAAAACACACAAAAACACATTGCCTTGTAACATCCCCCCTTTTGACGCGTGGTCTAGGCCATGCGTCAAAATCGCAAAAGCAGGGAAAAAATGTTTGGCAAACAGGTGAGGCCATTTGGGCCCCCCCAAACATTGTATGTGTATTTACATGAGCACTCCTTCCAGAGTGCACGCTCAGCTGGTTCTGCAAAAATGTTTGCATCTCTGCAAGAGAAAGAGTTTTGTTAGTGATTTCTGGAGAAAATCTGTCTGTGGCTCTGATGTTGCTTGCTTTGCTGCAAGGTCAGCTCGTCGGCTTCCTGAAAAAATTGTTTCAGATACAAAAGTGTGTGTGTCACAGTCACACACAACAATGGCTTTTGGGAGAAGAATGGCAGATAGCATATCAGCAACCTGTGTGTGATTAAGAATGTTTTTACCATCAGCTTTTACAAAGTTTCTGTGTTTCCACAGTGTGCCAAAATCATGAGTTACACCAAATGCATATCTACTATCTGTGTGAATGTCTACATTTTATTCTTTGCTAATTCGCATGCGCGTGTGAGTGCAATGAGCTCTGCTGTCTGAGCAGAGAAATGGTCCCTAAAAATGATATCAATTGCTTCTTTACTTTTGGACTTGCAATGTTGAATTTGCAGACACGCTTTGCGGACAGCTGTCTGCCGCGGTCAGTAATTTCGTGACCCAAAAAAAACGAACAACTTGTTTTGCCAGCTGGACTTTGGAGACATTTACTTTGTGTTCTTTTCTCTTATCTTTTAAACTGGAAACAAAGGCCTGCGCACCGGTAAATTTGGGCATGGCACAACTATGCCTTTATTTTTTAATCTTTTTAAACTCATTAAATATTGGCATTATGCCATTGAGGGCTTCTGGTTTGAGGCTTCTGTTTTTAGGGGGTATTGCTGTTTGCGTGGATGAAAATTACCCTTGGGCGTTATCACAACAGGCTCACAGTTCCTAATCAACCCAACAAAATATTTTCCTGTTACCCAAAGTTGTACGGGCACCTTTCCCAAAATTTCTTCATTAATCTTTTTGTGTGTGAAAACACTTCAAGTCTCCTTGTTGCTGACAGACAGGCATGATTCTCACGATGGGCGTGCAACAAATTTGAATATTGCACGTCGTCCCTTTTAACCCATTCTATGGCGTGCGCATATTTGTCAGCAAAACACCCACAGCTCCCCACACCATTGTAATCAACGTCATGAGGCTCTGTGAGGCAAAACTTTCTACATCATACTTACGTAATTCAAAATTACATCGTACAGCTGTACGAGCGCTGCACTCGGGTCGTGTTGGTATCATGCTCAATCTGTCATCATACACATTATGACTCTGCCCAGCAAATGAATCGGGCAGCAGTCAGACATGAGAAACCTGTGTTGAAATTTGACACTCCCCAACTCACATTGCACCCTTTTGACATAAATTATTTTACATTAGAGCCACTAGCATTTAGGGAAAACACAGCTAGTTTAGACTCTGGCAAATTTAAACACTTCTTGTGAATCACAGTAGGCTATTTGTTGCCCCTGAATCTATCAAAAATTCAAGCGGTTTGTTGCACACAAGCATTGTGCATTTTAGCAAAGTTCAGAAAGCGGTTTCATTCATCATGGAATGTGAGCTAAGCAGATCTTCATTGCATACAGTAGGAAAAAGCATTTCTTCATTGCATATGCTAAGGGAAATCATACTCACCACCCTCGGAATGATGCCTCACCTCCTCACTTCAATCTCCCTTTTGTTTTGACCCCATTGGTCTCAGAGGCTCAGGACAGTCATTCCGCCAGTGCCCCAATCTTTTGCAGTTAAAACACTTTTCTGGATCATAATCAACAGAGGGTTTAAAACCTCCTCTCCCTCGCCATCTTCCTATTCTTCCGTGTTCTCCTCCGATATTCATTAGAGCCATGTGGAGTTCTTTATCTTGTGTGTTTTTCTTCTGAAGCTCTTTCTTGCCTGTTTGTCTTTCGGCGTGTACAGCATGACGGACGATCTCACTCATTCTTATGCACGATCTGGTTTCGATGCATGATTTTTCCACTTCTCGTCTCAGCTCTCCTCTGAGGTTCCGCAGAAAAGCGGATCTGAGATGTCCTTCGAACGGACCAATGTCCGGTCCGTCTGAATCAGGTTGAAGTCCAGAATGTTCTTTAAATACTTCCTCCAGTCTGGCCAAGAAATCCTCCACTCTTTCATCAGTCTTTTGCACACAAGCAGCGATCTTGTCCAGGTTCAGAGCTTTGTGAAACGTAGTTATTAGTCCTTCTAAGAATTCTTCCAGAATCCTCCTGTACTCAGCATTGTCTGCATGCGACCAGTTGAAATGTTCCCTTCTCTTATCCTCCACAGGCCATTTACCCTGTAGCTTTCTTAGGTCAGATGGTTTCAGTTTGACTTTCAACAGTCTCTCTAATTCTTTCATTGAGGGTGAGAATTCTTTGCAAAATGTCAAAAGTTCTTTGTCTGTCGGTGCTGGATGCACTCTTTCTTGCTTTTGACGCACCACGGGCTGTGGTGGAGACGGCACTGGTGCTGGTGGAGACACTGGTGGGGGCACTGGAGCTGCCTCGATCGGGTTCAGATGTCGGTGAGGAGGGACACAATCATCCTCCGGTTGGTGTTTGTAACAAGTCATAGATGGGGGTAAAGAAGACAGAGGGGTTAAATCATTATATTCAGGCAAAACAGGGTACAATGGAGTTTTCGGTGGTGGCAGTTCTTCCAATGCCATTTCTTTAAAAACATAGTCACGTCTATTTGCTTCCTATTCCCATAATTCTAAACATTTACACGCTTCATCATATTTTTCCCTTTCTTTTGTAGACATTTTAAATATGTCTTTTTTCCCCATGTGTTCTCTTATTTTCCCTAATTTTGTGGTACTAAATGTACCGTTTTCTGGAAAGTTAGCTTTTTCTTTTAGATAGGGTACACCTTGTAAACTTCCCGTTCCCCACCTTTTCCTCATTTCTCTGTATGTTGGTTTATCCATATTCATATGGGATCTTCCTTGTCCCATTTTTCACGATTCAGAGTAGTCCCCCTCTACAGACTGTTTAGAAATGTTCTTTCTATTTCAGAGTAGTCCCTGCTCTACAGACTTTTTAGAATTCTATTTTATTTCAGAGTAATCCCTGCTCTACAGACTGTTTAGAAATCTATTATTTCAGAGTAGTCCCTGCTCTACAGATTTTTTTTGAAATGTACTATTTCAGAGTAGTCCCTGCTCTACAGACTTTTTAGAAATCTACTATTTCAGAGTAGTCCCTGCTCTACAGACTTTTTAGAAATCTATCTGACTCACCACTTTTCCTTTTTGTGCCTTGCACTGAGTTCTTTTGGGATCACGTCAGCTTGGGGTCCGGAGTAGAGTTCTCTCGTCCCTGTATGGGGTTAGAGCTGGATTTGCTATGTCCAGGATGATCAGTCAACTCTAGTCCGTTCTCCGTCAGCCTTGTGATCCCATACCTCGTCGCCAAATTGTTGTGGAATTTTCTTATTCCTTAATCAAGGTGAGTCAATTTTGACAAACGCAATATACAGAGACATCAGGTACTTTGCAAAGTATTTTATTGTCGTTTAATCTGCATCATAAGCAATGAGCATGGTGCAGAGCAAAGGCACCCTTTCCTTCTGCACCCAGAGTTTATATATTAAAACGTGAAAACCCCCTCCCTTTGCCCCCTAGCCAGAATCCCGAGCTGGTTTACGAGAAGTGATGCCCGTTATTCCAAACAGAACATCTTGGTCTCTGCTCGAGGGCAAAGGCAGAGTGGTATGACGCGTATAGAGAAAAACATGATAACATACAGAGAAAAAACATAGATAGAAACTTCATAAACATATAGATAGACACATCAAGAAGCTAGACTAGAAAATTTCCATTACAGGGGTGCAGAGTGTGTATGAGATAAGTGTATAAGGAGAAGAGAAATAAGAATATTTTATAATGTCACTCTTTAATTTTTATTTTTTTTTTTTGTTTTTTTTTGGTTGTTTTTCTTTTTATAAAGTTTGTGAGAAGGGTTTTGTCTTTTTTTTTTTTTGGGAAGAATATGAAGGGAACCGCTCATCTCTTCACAACAGGCCGCAGGATTTCAGCTGTCAATCATCTCTGCAAAATAAATGTGTCACAAGCTGCAGATTAAAATCTACATTCATGAGGTTAGAGTTCCTGCCAATATCCAGGCACTTCACACAGCCATTGAAGAGGAGCGAACCAACATTTCACAGGCCACAATCAACCACCTGATCAACTGCGAAGGAGATGTGTTGCACTGCATGAGGCAAATGGTGGTCACAGCAGACACTGACTGGTTTTCGGACCCCCCGAGACAGTAAAACTGCACAGTTTAGAGAGATCTTTTATTGTGACCAGCATAAGCCCACCTGTGAAATACACATGCTGTATGATCAGCATCTTGATATGTCAAACCTGTGAGGTGGATGGATTCTCTCAGTAAAGGAGAAGTGCTCACTAACACATGTTTAGACAGATTTGTGAACAATATTTGAGAGAAATTGGCCTTTTGAGTACATAGAAATAGTCTTAGATCTTTGAGTTCAGCTCATGGAAAATGGGGGCAAAAACAAAAGTG